>PYUH01000245.1:294598-419913 GCA_016808085.1 Suaeda aralocaspica | reverse complement strand
CTGGCGCGGGTTGGTAGCGGGTGTCGGGGTTGGGGCCGGGAGGTGACGGGAAATGGTGCGGGGAGTCGGGATGAGGAGTCCGGGTCAGGGGGCAGGGGGGGGGGGGAGGGGGGGAGGGGGGGTGCGGGAGAGGGGGGGGGGGGGGCAGGTGGGGATGGGGGGAGAAGGGGTGGCTGGGGGGTGGGGGCAGAGGGAGGAGGGGGGTGGTGGGGGTGGCGGGAGGGGTAAACAGAAAGGAGCGGGAAGGGAAGGGGGGGGGGAAGGAGAGAGCGGGAGGAAGGAAAAGAAGGGAAAACATAATGGGTAACAGAGTTCAGGTCCCCTGTCAAGCGGAAACCAGCTAATTCATTAAATCATAAAAGCTAGGGCTCACTAATCTCCGAGACTCCATCAAACCTCATCTAGCGGCTATCGCGCTTGTCAGACTACTTTTTCCTATCATTCGGGGGCTATTAAAGTAATTTACCTCTGGCATTAATTTCAACAATTACCTAACTCACAACTAAACTATGCAATGCAATCGATAACAAATTAATAAGGGGGGGGGGGGGGGGTCCATGGTGTGGTAGCGGAGGTGGTGTCGGTGGTTGGGTGTAGTTGGGAGGTGGTGTAGATTGTTGTGGTGCAGTTGGGAGGTGGTATAAGTGGTTGTGGTGGCATTTAGGAGGTGGTGTAGGTGGTTGTGATTTTAAACATAATTGTAATTTAATTTTTTTTTTAATTTAATCAGCTTTATTAATTAAAATAATAAAAAATAAGGTAACCTAGAGTTCAGGTCACCTGTCAAGCGGAAACCAGCTAATTCCATTAAATTCATAAAAGCTAGGGCTCACTAATTCTCTCGGATTTAGACTCCATCAAACCTCATCTAGCGGCTATCGCTCTTGCCTAGACTCATTTTTCCTATCATTCGGTGGCATATTAAAGTAATTTTACCTCTGGCATTAATTTCAACAATTACCTAACTCACAACTAAACCTATGCAATTGCAATCGATAAAAATCAATAATATATGTTTGATTACTATTAGGGAACTAATTAATCGACACTAAATTACTCCATTAACAAGATAAAGGATCCCCTTAAACCTAGAAAATGATTACTCACTCATAATTGTAACACCCTGGAATTTCCTAACTTACTCCTTGATATTTCCGGAAATATAATATAAATAAGATAGATAAAACAATAATAAAAATATTTCTTACTTAACTAGGAAAAGCAAAATTATTACCGCCACCGTGATAACGGCTAAGGCTTTTATCAAAAAACTACACCGGAAGTCTTTTATTTCAAACCAAAATTAAAAATCTAAAAGAACTTTCAAACCAAATTCAAATTAAACTTTATTACAACTCAGAACTGCATTAACGGCCCTTCAAAACCAAATAAACTTTAAACATCAAAAATATAAAAATCAACATTAAAAGTAACTATCAAGTCCACACAAGTAAACACAACAACAATGCAAGCGCTCATCAATCAATCCCAGCATGATTGACTATGCCCACCTATACATGTAGCTTTCTATTTATTCTAGACAGCTACTCGCCATCGAAATGGGTTGTCGTAGGGCCAAGTCAAAGACAAAGCCATGCACACAAACGCACACAATCAGCAAAGCTGAGTACATAATATAAATACTAGAGACTATGAAAAACATGATTGACGATAAAATAAAAGTATAAACAACACATACTCTTACCATTGTCACCACTACATACTTGTACATAGACTCATCACATTAAAAATTATTTATTATATTTAAATCTTTGGATTTCATATCGAACGGGTTTCCTTTCCTTATCAGTCGCCCTAATGGGCACCTACTTGGGAG
The DNA here is from genome assembly GCA_016808085.1 of Suaeda aralocaspica. NCBI lineage: Eukaryota > Viridiplantae > Streptophyta > Magnoliopsida > Caryophyllales > Amaranthaceae > Suaeda > Suaeda aralocaspica. The sequence continues at coordinate 418,076 of PYUH01000245.1, read as the reverse complement.
CAATCCCAAGGTATTACCTATGTCACATGAAGTGGCAGAATTCCAGCGCATTAAAAATATATAAGAGTACAAAGTCTTGTACCCCGATTAGAAGTTACAATAACCATACCCATGACTTCCCCATTGTTCATACTCAAGGTATATAGGTTCCAAGAGTTTTCATGAGAATCCTCTTTCACTTTACGTAATTAACAAGTTTAACAATTTTTATGACTCACACAAAATCACATAAGAGCATACATGGCAACAAGCAACACCATATTAATTATCTTGTTTATAACGTGATTCTAAGATTAATTTTGTGTGTTCTTTATTTATTGAACTTTCCTGTACCACACTTTAAGTATGAGTGGCTAACTATTTTCTCAAACATGTAAATAAATATTCACTACTACCTTTCTTGTTGATCAAGTAATTAATCAACTAATCTGCTTTTCCTTTCTTTATTGACTACTAGTCAAAACTTTCAAAATTAATTAACCTTCCAACTTCATTGATGTAATACTATAAAAATGGAATGTCAAACTTAATAAACAAAACAGATTTTTCATACAATCATGCCAACATAAATTCTCATGCAAGTCATCTCATGTCAACAAAACGAACAAAGCATTAACTTTTATGTCTATAAAATCTAGCATGGAAATCAAACCAATCTAGCATGAACCCGATTTTACATGATTGGCTTTAGTACTTACGTACCTTGTGTTATAACAGTGATCCGCCACTACTTCTAGCTACAAATCACTCAACTCAAATTCTCTTACATAGGAAAAATCGAAACTGATTAAAAACCATGTTGGCTAACTTCTACAACAACTCTAAACTAATTATTTACATTGGAAACTTGTCCAAAACATTCCCTATATGATCTCTATTCAATTCCATACTTTATTTTAATATTTCCTTTACAGAACACTTGATTTTCGATAATATTCTAAAAATGACTGCTTTGTAAAGTTGCTTAAAAACTCCTTACAACTTTTCTAAATATTATAATGTGACCTTATAACAATAGATTCATGTCCTAAGATCATCATATGATGTTTTGGTGCGTTAAAAACAATTATAAATTATTATTTCATGTGTTACTATTTTTATTATGTATTAACACATGCTATTAAAAATTTACAGCAATATATTTTTATTCAAAACTCATCAAAACACTTTTAAAACTTTATATTCTAAGCATAAACAAACTTTTAGAACCTTATACTATCATCATACTTATAATCTATGCATAAAATAATTTTTTCATGCTTAACCACATATTCATAATATTATTTTGCTCCTAATTTTCATGCTTTTAAAATTTTGACAGCAATTTTAAATTACTTAAAAACCTTTAAAAATCATTCTAAACTTCATAAAATCATCATAAACTAATACTATAACAATCTATGATCATAATATGAAAGTTTATAACTAGTGATTACATGAATTTTTCAGAAACCCAAATTCATAATTTTCATGAACAACTAATGAATATAAATTTTAAATCTTCAAAACATAATCATAACTTTGAAACATGATTTGAAGTATAAAACATGATTAAACAAAATTTTAAACATGATTTACACAAGATTAAAACAAGAATTGAAGAAGAAATTTATTTTATCTTTCTTTCTTTCTTTCTTTCTTTTTTTCTTTCTTTTTTTTTTTAAATAATAGGCTGCTCGAAAATATCAAGCAAGAGGGAGGATGAGGTGGTGACTGGCGAGGCTGCCGGCGGTGGGACGGCGAGCAGAGGGGGCGCCGGTGTGCAGGGGACTGGCGAGTGAGGGTGGCCGGCGAGGAATTCTTTGAAGTTCTTTTTCGTCCGCCCCCCTTTTTTTTCTCTCTCTCTTTTTTTTTATTGAAATCCTTAAGCACAAATCCTAATTTTAATTATGAAAATTCTAATTTAATGGGGATTTGTGCTCGAAAAAATTTGAGGGTTTGCACCTTTCTTTTATTACAAATTATCGTGTACCACGGCGTAGAGCTCGAAAAAATAATCAATTTGAAAAAAAAAATTGCATCATCCGGATACCCGAGCGCAAAGTTATGTTTATTACAAAATTGACATTTGAACTACGGACCATGAGGTAGTATGAACTACGGAATTATGTTAAGAGTTCATAAATTTTAGATTAGTATGAGTAATTGATTGGACTTTTATGATTTGTAGGTTGATCTTATGGTAATAAATTATTGTGTTTTGAGTTTTTAGTTAGATTAGCAAAATGTTGCTTCTATTGACTTTTTCTTCTGTTTGGTTTTGATTGGTTTTGATTTCCTACTGTACTCCAAGTATGTGGTTTCAATTCCTCTTTTCTTATTTTCAATGTATACATAGTGCGTGGCTTTTCATTCATTTAATTGGCTGCTTAGAAGGTTGCAAAATTATGTTTGTTTTAGGTGGATTACTTATGCTTTTTGGTGGATTACTACAGACTTATTCTTTTTGGTGCTGAAATCTATTGGTGTTTAGGCTTGTTTATTGGTGTTTACTACAGACCTTCCCATTCCATGAAGCACAGTAGCAATTAAAACTGATAAGGTCATTCAAAAACCAAATGAGCTATGTTACTGCGAGTGCAAGAAGCAGAGTTAGTAATGACTCTAATGTTGTGCTTAAACAATCTACTCTTTATCTTCAACCCACCAGACATAGCCATTTTCTTCCGGTTTAGGAAGGAAAAATGTTTTCATTTTGCATTGATTGTATCATCAAATGCATGATTTTGCATTGATTGTTTCAAAATTGTATTAACTTAAACAATTGAATGTATTTGTTCTATTTCCAATATCAAAATTCTATCTCTAATTTCAAATATTACATATGATTTTTTTTCAGCAGCGCAACAATTGAAAGTAGTTTGTTCATTTGTTTTCCATGTAACTGTTTTGTATTCAAATATTATTTAAACTATTTTTTTTATTGTTTCCTGATTATTATTTTTGGCCATTTTACAGCAAGAGCAAAAAGGAAAATTTAGCGAACTTGATTTCTATAAATCAGTGTACACGAAAAAAGATGGAAGTTTTAAAGAAGGCACCCTATCTCGTCAATTTCTGGTATCCTTAAATTTGTACAGTATTCAATTCAAGTAATCAATGATTTTTTTTTTGTGTGGAAGCCTTACATTTTCTTTGGGATCATTGAATAGGATGATGCAAACATTAAAGTTAAAGAAAACCTCGTTAGTTCTTCCAAGTCCAAAGTTGACGTTGAGAATGAGGTTTTTAATGACCTTATGTATAATGGTGAAGTTCCTAAACGCCCGCTAAACTATGGCTTTGGAGTAAAGCAAAGTGAAATCTTTGGGGTGCAAAGCTTGGTAAGGACGGAAGGGTCTAGCTATGTAAGCCACAGTATGGTTGAAGTGGAGAACTTAAAGAACACCTTATCAACAGTTAAGAAGCAAAATGAAGACCTTCAACAGAGTAATCAAGCCTTAGGGACTAAGATTGATGAAACAAATAATACATTTAAGGTAGTTGTTTCTCATTTGGCTCAAGTTTTGAAGGAAGTGCGAAATGGAAATTCTTCGGCTCAACTTCTAGATTGTGCAGAACAAGGAACACATTCAATCGATTCTCAGGTTTGAACAATTTTATAACTTTCTTATCTAGCATGCTTATGTTGTACTTCTTAATCTCATTAAGTTTAAGATTTGCATAAATCCATGTGCATAATTTTATAAAGTCTAAACAATTATTCTCTGAACTTTCTTTTATTCAATATTCTTTTCATTGAAAGATCATTTGTGTTGTCTAATTCCCTGGTTGTCTCATTTGAGTTGTTTAATTCAATACTTTGTTTGTGTTTGCTTTGTTATTCCCCAAGTTGTCACATAATAAACCGATATTTTGGAATGGAAATCTGATTCTATATCTCTCTTCCAAGAGACTTTGGCAAATTGATTTGATGACGATTTTTTAACACGACCAATATTAGGTGTTTTTTGCCACCTACCTCCTGCAAATTACAAGGGTCAAGTTACTGAATCTCTTGCTTCACTTTTCATGTGTATGAAATTGTGTTGTAGCTGAAATGTGTCTTTTATCTGTTACATATATATAATGCACATAGATATTTGACATATACATATAACTATCACCTTGCAGATTCCAATGGTTCGAAGAGACGATATCTGAGTTTTGCTACAAGTCTTATTTTGGAGTGGGCGTATAAATGGACTAAAGAAAGTGGATTTTTTTGTTTTTCCTTGACTGTCTATGTCTTGTGATCATAATCATTACAAGTATTCTAGCTTAGTGTTTATTTGGTAAAAACTAGCTGAACCTTATATGTTAATTTAGTGTTACATTTGTATATAAGCAACTCTTAGTCTTAAATTGGGTTTTCGTATTATTAGGGACTTGTTTATGTATATTTGTATCGGATTCAACTTTATGATTGGTGTGATGTTGCATACTATCTAATCTAATTTTTATAGCTGGATTAGTTATTATTTATAAATATTATTTTGTTTTAAAGCAAAAATAAAAATTCATGGCAGTGTGATTACAAAAAGCGTCACTATTTCAATTTAATGTGAATTATATTTTGAAGCTAATGACTACAAAAGGTGTCACGATTCATAAATAATGTGACTGTAAAAAGCGTTACAATTCATAGATAATGTGACTACAAAAAGTGTCACAAAATTCTACGTATGGACCTTAAACATTGTCATAATGATTGTATTAGGTCAGAATAAAGTGTCTTAATTATATAAAATATAGACTCCTAAAAGCTTCCTAATATATCCCGACAAAAATTAGGATGCTTTTCAAAAGCGTTCCTATGACGAATTGTGACGCTTTTTACTGTCACTGTATGACATAAAAAGCGTCACAATTGGCTTTATTTTCTTGTAGTGACTATAGTAAGTTATGATTATTTTTAATGCATCTTAGTATTGTATATTGATCTTAGGACATGACTATAGCATTTTATGATTAAAATATGATATTTAGAAAGCTTTTAGAGTGATTTTAAGAAGGCTTACAAAGCTGCCATTTTTGGAAAATTACCGAAAATCAAGTATTTCGCAATAGGAAAATTAAAGTAAAGTATGGAGTTGAATATAGACCATATAGGGAATGTTTGGACAAGTTTCCAATATAGAAAGTTAGTTTAGAGTTGTTGTAGAACTTAGTCAACAAGGTTTTAATTTAGTTTCGGTTTCTCTTTGTGGGAAACTTCGAAATAGTCGACGTTTAGGAGTTGTGGCGGATCACCACTACTTTACAAGGTACGTAAGTACTAAAGACAAACATGAGAATTAGAATACATGCTTGGTTGGTCTCTTATGGTATGTTATGCTGGTGTGCTTGTTTGGATTGTGAATTGACATGCATGACAAGTTTTATTAGAAGCATGATTTTATATTATTTTGACATTCCAAGTTTTTAGCAATATAAATTCAACAAGATTTAATTGGAATGTTATGATCAGTTTCATTTGGCCAATAGATTATTAATAAAGAGAGGAAGTTGTTGAGGTTGGTTAGTTACTTAATCAATAAGAAATGTGGTTTGTGAATTTTTAATTACATGATTAATAGAAGTTAATGAGCAATTATTTTATACATGTTGCCACTCACAGTTTAATGTGTGGTCAAGGAGAAAGTAAATAGTTAGCCACTCACAGTTAATGTTTGGTAAAGGAAGTTTAGTTTAATTAAAGAACATACATAAGATTATTTTTAGAATCACTTTAAATCAAAGATAATTAATATTGCTTGCTTTGTTGTATGCATGTTATTATGTTATGTTGTATGTGAGTCATAACATTGTTAAAACTGTTAATTACGTAAAGTGTAAGAGGATTCGCACCAAAACTCTTGGAACGTATATACCTTGAGTATGAAAAACTGGGGGAGTCGTATGGAACAGTGGTCTATGACTTCTTATTGGAGTACAGGACGTTGTACTCTTTTATTTTTTTAATGCGCTGGAATTCCGTCACTTTATGTGACATAGGTAATACCTTCTTGTAGTTGCTCCGAAGTTGGTTCCCAATAGGGCGATTTTAAAGGAAAGAAAACCCTTACGATGCGAAATCCAAATTTTAAATATAATCACTAATTTGTTTATGTCAAGTCTATGAACAGGTGAAGAATTATCCAAGGTAAGATGTATGTATGTTTTATTTTAATTTATGTTGTTCTTGTTGCATAGTCTTTAGTAGTTATGTACTCAGATTTGCTGACTGTTTGTTTTGTGTGCATGGATTTGTCTTGGACTTGGCCCTACGATGACCCACTTGTTGGCGATTAGTTGTCTAGAATAAGAAAAGCTACAGGCACAAGTGGGCATAAGTCATTTCATGCTGGGCTGCAATGAGAGTGCTTGCTATGTAGTATTCGTAGTTTCTTAATTTACTTTCTTATGGATTATCTAACAATTATTTGGATGTTGTTTATTTTCAAACTTTTAGTTTTGGTTTCAAGGGCCATTAAGATGGTTCCGAAGTGTAATAAAGTGTTATGTTGGTTTTTATTTTGAATGGTGGTTTGATTTAAGTTTTGAGATTGTTTTGAAGTTTAAGTTTTAAATTGGTTTTGGTTTTAAGACTTCCGCTGTATTACTTTGATAAATGCATTAGCTGTTATCATGGTGGCGGTAATGCTTTGGTTTTTCCTTATTATATAGGAGTTTTAATAATTATAACTCTTTAATACTTATAATATGTTTTCCGGAAAATTTAGAGTAGAAAGTTAGGAAATTCCAGGGTGTTACAAACATCATCAAAATCATCATTTTGAGTTCATTAAAAGAGTTAGTTTTGCGTGTTTATGTGATTTAAATATTTTATTATAGATAATTGACACGTTCTAAAATAATTCGTGAAATATTAACTAATCAATTACTCGACCTTTTGTAATTAAAATCAATTTTAAGTAGAGACATGTTTTATGTGATTTCATGATAAATGTTTACTACTTTTAAATCACTTAGAATTCATGTTTAGTTCAATAAGACCTAAAAGCATGTTCTAATTAAAGTAAAGATTAAAATAAATTAAATTCCAAAGGGATCACCCATGCATGTTTAAATTGGAAAATCATGTGTGCATTAATCAAAACCCGTCTAGTAATATTTCTATGTGTTTTAGGATTAAACTGAAAATATGTTTGCTATAATTTGATATAATGCTTATGAAATTACATATGAGAACAAGTAGAGACCGCTATATGCGGGGCACATTGTGACCTACTTTGTTCTTACACTCGACCCCGAATCCAGAGATATGAGACCTTCTTATCCTTGGCTGTCGATTTGCCTTCAGGCTAGACCTAATGGGGCTTTGTGAGCTATCGGAAAGAGCACAGTGGCAACTTATGTACATGGGTTTTGAGTTTCAAGACTCACTCCCTAAGGCAAGCATACTCACACTATGCAATAAACTAAAGACATTTAATGTCCGTAAAAAGGGCACGTTGGCCCCCGAAGCCTCGGTTCCATAGTTTGGCGACTCTGTTGGGGATAGTTCTTTAATTTTAATGGAGAGTGGACGAAAATAAAAAATTCTCGTAGTATCATAATTATAATAGTGAATTTTATTTGTTAGGCATAATGCATGCAATTCCCATGTTGGGGTTTTGTTTTAGGATTCATGTCTCATAAAGTATATTCTATTTGAAAAAAATTGCATCATTTGGACACTCGAGCGCAAAGTTATGTCCGTTGTTAAAATGACATTTCACCACGATAACTTGTGTACTTAAAACCCATACTTCACTAGGCAATTCTGAGATACTTGTTTCAACAAACTCATATTTCACCATGACAAGCTAAAAGATATAGGTTAATTTATTATGGCTTAAAATACCCAAGAATTCTGTTCATCAATTGAGTACTTAATAAGCTATAAAACTCGATCTTTACCACCATATCATGTAATCAAACCAAAAACACTCACAATATCTTCAATCCTACCACACAATACTTTTAATTTCTACAATCAAAATTATTAATTACACAATCAAAGAAATTACCCAAATCAAAAATCTGAATTCAATCCAACAACAAAGTTCTGACCAAAAATCACAATTGATTCAATCACAGCGTGTTTCTCTATTATCATAATGTATAACTAATGAAACACATCTATCATAAACATTCCAGAAGTCTAACCAAAAATCACAACTGATTCATAATGTATAACAAAGTTTTGACCAAAAACCACAACTGATTCAATAACTAATATAAATCAGTTGCATCATTATTTAATCTCCTGAAGTTGAATGTTAAACAAAAAGTTTCCTGCTTATATCAAAACAAGGTTAAATTAATATCAGAACAACTAAAGGTTAAATCTAACAATTGATAATTAAAGAATAATTTTATGAAAAACATTAATTCCCTAATAATCTAATTAACTATAAGCTCCAAATCATAGTATTCAAGAAAATTAGGGATTTGTGAAATTATAGCTTCTGATGATTACAAACCTTGAATTTAGTCTTCTAGTATTGGGAGTATACGTTGGAGTTTCTCTGAAATTCAAGACAAAAACGAGTCTTTGAGGATATATGCAACAAAACCTACCCCCAAACCAATACCCAATTGAATGCATAGAAATCCAGATTTCCTATTGCAGTTTTGTTTGAATAAAAACAAGATCTTTGACTTACCAATTTTGTGCTTCAATGGAAGGGAGGGAGCATAAAAGCTTGTAAGATGGATGGAGGGTTTGTGGTGGTGGATTGACTAGATTCGTGATGATGAGATATGAGAGAAGACAAAGGAGAGATGGGAGATGAAAGATTATAAGACATGTGAGGGTGAGAGATGAAAGATTCGTGGCTTATTTAGGTAAGTGGTTAAATTTAGCTTTTAGATGGGTTTTAGGTTACGGTTTAATCATTGCCCGTTAGATAAAATTTAAAGGTTACTCGCATTTGGTAAGCCCGTTTCCTATAGGGCGTTAGCTATGGAAATATTTCCGCTAGTTGTACTAGATCACAATTTCATAAAATTAATTCGTACTACATTTTTTTCAAAATGAATTTATGCAAAATATAATTAGTAAAAATATGTCATAATCATAATTAAAGATATTAGGATTTTAGATTACATTAAGTTAAATCTCAATATATATATAAAGAGAGTATCTTAAGGTAATTTACTAATTGTACGTGTTGTCCCAATAATCTTGCTAGCCAAAAAGTGTTACCAACTAAGTGTTAACTTTTAAAAGTGTTACAACTAGAGTGTTACGTTAAAGTGTAACCAATTAAAGAGTGTTACTATAGAAGTGTTACATATTATAAAGTGTTACCTATTTAAAAATTTTACCTTATAATGTTACATATTATAAAGTGTTACGCTAAAGTGTTACCTATTAAAAAGTGTTACTTTAAAATGTTACACATTATAAAGTGTTACACTAAAGTGTTACCTTTGAAAAAGTTTTCCCACTTTGAAGTAGTGGTATCAATTAGTGTAATGGAGGGTGTGATTTTGAGTGAATGAATGGGTGAAACTTGATTCACCTTGTTGAGTTGTTGATAAGAACTCATTTTGACTTGAAAATAGTACGAAGTGAACTCTATGGATGTTTGTGATTCTTGAAAATTTCTAGTTCATATAGCTCAGATAGTTCATATGAATAAAGAATGTACCAAAGTAGTAATTTTTGTGTAATTTGTCTTTCTCGACGAATGAACTTTATTCTCATATGTCGATGATGATGATGAGCTAAAAATAGCAGCAAATTGTAGATTTTAAAGAAAATTCCCACAAGAATGACCACTAACTTACATAGGTCATATAAGTTAGGTAATTCATTTTAATCATGGAAAACATAACCCATTTTTGTCTTCATAGTTTAAACGATTGTTTTATATGTTGTTTGAAACGAAACCATACTTGAAAACACCTTGAAATGAATGAATCGAACATAGAAGCTCGTGTCACGAAATTTATTTCAAAATTAGTTTGTTCAAGCTTCCATGACTCTTTTCCATGTAATGCTCTTTTTTTAGAAATATAGAAATGTGTATTTACTTATGCTAGCCCCCTTTTGAAATGAGGATCTTGTTGGAAAGCGAGGCTGAAAATGTTGGTTTTGTTTGATGTTGCCAAGACTTTGAGTCTTCTAATATTTATTGCAGGTGGCTGGCTAACCATAACTCATGGTTTATTTATGGGAAATCTCCATATACAGCCGTTATGCTGCCGAAATTTCTGCTCAAAGTTCTTTCATTTTGCAGCTCTAGTTCAGACGATGATGTTGTGGAGGTGGAGGACGTATAGAAGTTGTCCTCCAAGAGGCATACACGGGTTCCTGGTGAGTGGCAGCCTAGCATGTTGGCTTTCGATAACTCTCAGCATATTTCTTACTACCCTCTCTTAGGCCGTGTGAGTAACTAAATTTCTTCATCTTCATTTCTTTTCTTTCTTTCTCTTTCTTTTCAATCTCTTGACGACTTCATTCGGGGCCTTCAAGCCCTTGAGTGCGTAAAAGGCTCTTGTGTGTTCGTTCTTTGCGTTTTGGAGTAGTGGGGGGACACAACGAACTCTTTTCACTTTCCATGGAGATGGATGACCATCTGATGTGAATGTTGATAAAGAAAATCGTCACTCACAAGGATAGTACCTTAGTTCGGTTTTCTCTAAAGCTAAGCACCAAGAAAATCGATCTAAGTCGAATAATTTTATGAAATGATTAAAGCAATACACCCTCAATTCCTATAATTATCCTCACAAGAGTCTAAAGCCTAAGCACCAACTCTTTCAAGAAGTTCAAAAATTCCCTCACACTCGAAAATTTTCACACCTTCGTTTTTTTTTTGTTTGTTTTGTAGAAAACAAATAAAACTTAAACAATCAATGTTAATTGAATTCACTAAACTGAATTTTTACAAGCTAATGTTGAGATTATTTGTAGTCATAATCATCAACAAATCCCAACTAAACTAAGCTAATTTTACACGAACAACATTAGGAAAATCGCCCTAATCTAGTGACTCATCAGTGACTCACAAGATAAGAATGCCACATCATCACTGCATGTCATGCAACTTGCTAAAATATCCTAACAAACTCTATCTAATAACAAAATCCTAACAAACTTATTCTTACCTTGCTAATAAGATAATCAACAAATTACGACCAGATTTACACAACAACATGATTTACCCAAATCCCCCAAAAATCGTCAAAATTGACGCAACTCCCACTCGTCCAAATTTGCGCAATTTTTGCGGTTGTTCTTCAAATCTTCGAGAAACCTTTCACGATTCAGTCTTTTAATCAAGAAACCTTCAAGAAGTTATTCTCCATGTGTACAAGGCTGTAAATGATGATTAAGACACTTCAAGAATTAAAAGACTCAATGCCTAAAATGAGAAAACCCTATCAAGTGAAGTAGGAAAAACTCATAGGCAAAACCATCTTATTCCCCTAATTCCACCATTCTTTCCTTTGCTTCAATGATCAAGTATTTTCGTGTGTCACCACACACACCCATGATGATATCTTTGAAGATCCCAAAAGTCTTGAATCTCCATAAGCCATAATTTCCCCCATACTTGTATCATCTTTAGAAGCCATTATCAAACCTTCAAAGTTACCCTCATGTTTCGTATCACCATCACCCCATTTTATTTTGTCATGCTGACTGGTCTTCCTTTCTCTCCCCTTCTTGTCAAGGTCAATGACAAGCTCGCTCCTCTTCACACTACCACACAACAACTTCTGGGGCCTGTCTGTAGTAAGCTAGGCTGGGGGAGGTCTGTTAACTCTAAGATGTTGAGTAGCGGACTTTCTTTGTCTGGTACCACTACAGAGTAAAGGGTTTGCATTGTTCTTATTTTGCTCATTTCTTTCACTCTTTCTGTTTATAAGGGGGGCAGCCTCCGATGTCATCTTCGCTTTCTCCCTTCTTTAGCTAACCTTTCTAAGGTCAAAGAGTACGACTTGGGAGGTTTGGGCAATGCCTCCCTCCTTCTTACTATATGGATAGCTTGCCGTCAGGTCACTGGTAATTTCGGCATTAGCATTTCTTCGTTTTTGAGGCTTATCAAGCTAATGATCGTTTTGGACCTTCGTTGGTTATGTATTCATGGATTTATTTCTTTGCCGACTTTTGCCATATTTTGCAGTTCTGAGGTTTTGAGTATCTACCTCGCTTAGCCCTTACTCGTCTCAGAGATTGATTTTAACCCATTCTAGCATCTTAGGCGAGCTGCAGGTCTAAAAGGTGGACCAAAAGGAACAACGAAGTACGTAGTATCATTCGCAAGCTTCGTGTTGAGGATGTAAGTCTTTCATCTCTTGTGTCTTTAAATTTACATTTGTTTTCCTTTCTTTTCTTATGTCTTTTGATGATTCTCAGGTTCAATTCTGTCCTTGGGTAGGTTTGGAGGGCACTCCCACTACTCTTACCCTCGCTTCTCAGCTGACTCTTCATCAGTGTTATTTCTGGGACTATTATGTCCCGATTTGGTACCTTGGGGAGCGGGTTGTGAGGCAACATAGTCTGGAAAAGTTTTTTGTCCGCCATGATCCTTTGGCTTCGATGGTTGCTCCATTATCTTTGTTCGACCAGGTTAATCGGACACGAGAAGTCTGTGACGCATTCTACTCCTCGCAGTAGCTCGTCTACCAGGACAAGGATTACCAGAGCGATCTTCTTCCTCGGCTAGAGAAGCTGGTCCGGCTGATTGCAGTGGTGAGTCCTGATATCTCTGTATTTTCGTCATTTTTTCACCTTAATAAATGCTTATGTTGATTTTCTTGCTTTTTAGGTGTCATAAGACGTTGGTTGATTTTCTTGCTTTTCAGGTGTCATAAGACGTCGGTCGTCTTCCCTATGCCGATTTTACTTATGATTATGAGGTTGACGGAGCAATTCATAAGGAGACGGTTCAAAAGGTTCCGGAGGACTGGCAATTCGCCATTTCGTCATTTTTTCACCTTAATAAATGCTTATGTTGATTTTCTTGCTTTTTAGGTGTCATAAGACGTCGGTTGATTTTCTTGCTTTTCAGGTGTCATAAGACGTCGGTCGTCTTCCCTATGCCGATTTTACTTATGATTATGAGGTCGACGGAGCAATTCATAAGGAGACGGTTCAAAAGGTTCGGGAGGACTGGCAATTCGCTGTTCAAGCTATTCCTCCATCTATTTAATTGTTGAGTAAGCCCCCCATTCAATATGAGCTTTTTTGATGATTTTCTTCGCTTCACATGCATTTATTATTATTTTATTCTGCAACAGCCTCGGGAAGGCGTAACTCACCTACTAAAGATGATAGATGCCTTGAAATACAGGGCCAAGATGCTGAAGGAAGCCTTGTCGTGTAGGAGTCAGGATACTAGGGTAATAAAATACCTAACTTCTTTTTTTTTTTTTTTTTTTTGGTAAAAATTAAAGGATTTTATTACCAAAAAAGAGAGTAATTACAACCTATAGCTTTCTCAGACAAAACTGACTCAGTTTTGCACCAAGAAAACCAAAAAACCTCGCATCTATACAGGAACAAGCAAAGGACCAAACAAAACAGCCTAAACAAACCACAAAAAAAGCAGCCATCCAACCTAAGCTGTAGAACAAACCAGCCATATAACTGTGAAGATGTCAATTCAGCAGCCATCCAAAGACACAACCAAAACCAGCCCAAAAAAAAGCAGCCTGCAGAAACTACAGGACCAAAACACCTAATTGCAAGCAAAACCAGCCTGCAGGAACTAAACCCTAGACTGCAATAACCAAACACATCCAGCATTGTTTAATGAACTGCACAACCAAACGTTTCCAAAGACAGCAGTCATACAGCAACCACAACTGCACACAACTTCAGCCAAAATAACTTCTACACTGTAGAACTTCAGCCAAAACCTAACTTCTTTATCTTGTTTTTATTTCCTTGTTTCAGTTTCAGTGATTTTCTATGACTCTTTTCCATTTTCCAGGCCTGCGAGCCAAGTTTCGTTAGGCAACAAGGGACATCTGGGGCATCCTCTTCTCGGGAGGTAGCTCAGACGGGTGCAGCAGAGGAACCTGTTTACCGTCCTCGTGTCGTGGGTGTTCCCGATTTTGATGAGGTTGCTGGCACTTCTCAGTCTGCTCAAGATCGCCCTTTCTTTCAGCAACTGACTTCGGAGTCGATACCTTCGCCGTCACTTGCAGGAGGATCTGGTGGTACTCCAAGCCTTTTTGAGGTGTAAATTGAAGAAGACTTTGTATATATTTAACTTAATTTTGTATATGTTTGACATAGTTTTCTAATTATTTGACTTGTTTAACTTTGATTTTGACTAATGAATTTGATTCGTAAGAGGGTACTGACTTTCCCCCCAAAAAAGAAAATAAAAAGAAATACACTTGAACTGGAAACAAGTGAAATGGGCACGGAAATCCCAGAACCTCCTATACGATCACACAGCATTTGAAGGAGACCATTCTTCATCCTCAATGAAACGTAGCACTTTCCGAAGATATACCATCTTAGTACAGGTAAAACTAACCCTTTTGTTTTGTAGGTACCAAGTACTTTGACTTTCGTTTTACGAGACTAGTCGTCTCTATAAACTGAGTCAAAGTGGAGGCTAATAGTAGACACTGATTTTTTGTCTCGCCAAACGACTAATGATTATCGTGTACCACGTCGCAAATATGTCTGATTCTTGAAAGTCGAATGTTTGAAATAAATAAATGAAACCTTTGTCAATAGGGGTTGACTGATGATGAGTCATGACGGTTGAAAAATGCTTAAAAGTAATTTTCCTTTTTTCGTTTACTTATTTTAAATTTCATTTTATATTTCGTTTTTACTTCAATTCATCATTTTAAATTCATTTTCAAAAATGCAACAAATTAATTTAAGCGTATGAATGTGGCCGGATTCAACGAACCTCTAGAAGGGTTTATTCAGATTATGGCAACACTAGGTAAAAGAAGTGTATAAGTGGTGTTATGGAAGTGGATATCGTATATCATTGTAATATGTCGAAATATTTCTGTTTATGGAAGAAAATATATGAAATAAGCAAGCACCAAAGATATTCCCTGTAAAAATGGAAATTCAGTGTGTTGAGCGCCATAACGCAAGGGCGGCGCCCAAGCGCCCAAGGGCATGTGCCACAGCGCTATGTGGGCGTCCTAATGCTCACTTCGAGCGTCCTGGCGCTCGCTTCTGGGCGTCCTAGCGCTCCTTCGACGCCCTGACACTCGATGACGTCACTCCCAACACTATATATATACCCCTCCTTCGACCTTCAATCATCAACTCGCATCATCACAGCCTCTTCTCACACACTCTCTCACTCACTCATCATTTCTCTCTAAAAAACTTCTCTCAATTATCGTGCCCTACTTCGACCATGCCAAACACTTATTAATACTATTATTTAATTAAGGCTCTTCAAGCTCTCGGTTCTAAATGGTCGTCGACTTGCACAAAATGTACTTCAAATGAGGCCAACAATGTCGAAATCATCATCCTAAGTTCTTCAAATGATTTAGTTTACATGTTTATGTGTTTTTAATGCCTTTACTAGATAATCGACATGTTTATAATTAAATTCTTGTAATCTTGACTAATTGATGATTCGACTTATAAACTAAAATCAATTGTAGGTAGAAACCTTGCTTTAGGATTTATGTAATCCATGCTAAATGTTTAATGCTTTCAAATCACGTAGAATTCAAGTTTAGCTTAAAAGACCTAAAAAGCATGTTTCGACTAATCAAAGATTAAAATCAAACTAATCCTAATTAAAGCGATCACCCATGCATGATAAAACGGAATTTATGTGTGCATTAACTAAAACCCGCCTAGCCTTATTTCCATGCGTGTTTGTAGGTCTAAACCGGAAATCTGATTGCTATAATTCGATATTATGATTTTGAATTTACACATGAGGACAAGTAGAGGCCCCTATACACGGAGGGACACTGTGGCCTATGGTTTTTCTTACCCTCGTCCCCGAATTCAGAGATATGAGACCTTCTTATCCTTGGCTGTCATTTTGCCATTGGGCTATGACCTAATGGTGTTCCGTTAGCTCCCAAAAGGAGGACGGTGGCGACTTATCTACTTGTTTTTTGAGGTTCTAGACTCACTCCCTAGCTAAGCGAATCATACTCACACTATGCAAATAAACATACACGACATTCAATGTCCTGTAAGAAAACGCACGTGGGCTCCCAATGACCCGAGTCCACAGTCCCACTACCAAAGAATGTTTAACCCTCAAAAATCTCTTACAAGACATGGTTGAAGATGGAAGGCTCCCCATTCCGCTAGGAGGAAAGAAGCTCAACATCCGAACCAACCCTCTTGGCATCTTCATGATCAAGGAAGAGAACTTCTGCTTCGATCCTATCACTCTCATCACTTCCGCAGGACAAACTGTTCCCTTAAATGCCTTAGAAGAAGATGGTCCTACTCCAAATATCTTTGAGGAACGAAGGAGAGAAGACCTCTGATGTCCTTCCTCCCTCCAAACATCAATATGCATGTGAATGCTGGAAAAGGGTTCAAATAGAAAGAATGAAAATAGGACGGGATGAGCCCATTAATAATCTAAAATGTTATTTTCGATTATGTAAATGGCATTTCAATGAACCCGAAAATAATGAATCAACAGGTACCTTCATTGAACTCCCCATAAATTTATGAAGGATATTGAGGAGAGACTTGATCTCAAAAGTCGAGGCATGAGCCTAATGGTCAACAAGTATTAGAACAAATACATCAATGAAATGGTGCATAATAACATCACTTGGGAAAGACGTATCAAATATCGTTAGCTCATTAACGAACCTCTCCCCTTGGTTCCACCTATTCCTCAATATCCTCCTTCTTACAGGATGCTGGAAGGGTTCCATCAAAGAGAATGGGAAAATTTCAAGAGACTACGCCGTGAATTCACCAACCACATGGCACTTTATATCAATACGGTTGAGAAAGATGAACTACCTTTTGACCCACTTGACTTGATTACTCTATGGGACAACATATTCCACAAGTAACCACCACCCAATCTGTCCTAGAAATCAATGGAATATGGGATAGTGATGACGCACACTTCTATGCCGGAAATAGGGTTACACCTACTTACCACACCCTCATCAAAGAAGATGATGATATCGCCGAAGTTCTAAGGTCCTTGTCAGCTCTTAAAGACAATAAGGCTCAAGTACTTACTCAAATAGGACGCCTTAACACTACACAAAATCAAAACAACATTAAAGCTACTCCACCACCTAAAGAGGAAAACGTGGTCATCAAGCAACTCAAGAGAACCACGGCTGATGTCAATGTATGGCAACTACTATTCTCTTCAGAAAAGCATAGGGAAGCTCTACTCAAGGACCTTTCTGACTTAAATGTGGCCATTGACACTAATCCTGATGGTTTGGTCAATCTTATCATCCATAAGCATCACAAGCCATCCATCACCTTTTCCTATGAGGATCTTCCAACCGAAGGGGCAAGCCATAGCAAGTCTCTCTACATCACAGTTATCAGTAAGAAACTCAACATACCTATGACCTTGATTGATAACGGCTCAGCTATCAATGTATGCCCTTTGAGAACCGCTCGAAGCTCGACATATTGCAAGAAGAATTTCATGCTAGAAATCAAGCCATTCGAGCCAACGACCACAAGAAGGAACACTATGGGACTCATATGGCTCAACTTCCTCACAAGACAAGTCAAGAAGAAGGTTAAGTTCCATGTCATGGATATTAAAACTAGATTCAACCTTCTCCTAGGTAGACCTTGGCTCCATGAACTAGGGGTGCTTCCATCCACTCTTCATCAAAAGATCAAGTTCATGCTAGAAGGGGTGGTATTTACTATTGATGCATCTCTAATCAGGATCCAGGCCGCCGATCAACCTATCATCAACATAAAAAATGATGACCACAATGAAGACCTATGGGGATTCACAATTGGAACTATTGACTTTGAGACCACTCTAATCACTAAAGGAAAAACTGAACTGGATGATCTTGATGCACAAGGACTGGGATTGCTCTTCGGGTTAGAACATGCTCCACCAATCGAACAAGAGTTGTTCATGCCTATTAATACTGAGGCTTTTCATCCAACCGAGCCCATCACTCCTTGAAGTCAAGTCGTTAGAGGGTGACGCAAGACCTTGAAGACTACTACATTTGAAGGGAAGATCATGGACTTCACAATAGGAGAGGGCCCAACATTCAATGAGTCTGAAAGAGAGTCCAATTCTGAGTCTGAGTCTAGTACTATTAATATGTCTAGTCCTAAGAACACTAGAGTTATTCATTAGCTTGTCAAGGAGCCTATCCCTCCTTTAGATTCTGCCACTAAGGCTAGTATTGATGTCTTGCTTAACAAATTCAATCGTATAACTTCTTTTGCTTACTCCTGGCCTTCATCTCCTTGCTCCCTCTCCCCTTCATAATATTGTTGTGTTTCATAAAGTGAATATTAAAATGATAATGAAATAATAAAGGTTGTAAAGGAGCATGAAAGCAAAACTTTAATAATTAAGGAAGCTGAAACAATTAACATTTTCGATAATAACACTACAAGGGAATTGAAAATTTGTCTCACACTTAATCCTCAAGAAAGTGCATAACTGATAGAAACTCTCATAGAATTCAAGGATGTATTCGCATGGTCCTATGAAGACATGCCAGGGATTGATCCGAAAATAGCTAAGCACACCATCCCTCTGAACTAGGAGACCAAGCCTGTGAAACAGAAGCTTAGAATGATGAAAGCAGAAGTCCAATTGAAAATCCCAAAAGAGCTAATCAAGCAATTGAAGGCAGGGTTTATCAAGGTAGTTCAATATGCTGATTGGGGTGCCAACATTGTTCCTGTACTCAAGAAAGATGGAAGATTAACAATGTGCATGGACTATCCGGACCTAAACAAGGCCAGTCCAAAAGATGACTTCCCATTGACTCACATTGATGTGCTTGTTGATAATACAACCAACCACACTTTGTTCTCCTGCATGGATGGTTACGCCGGCTACAACCAAATCAAGATGGATGAAAAGGACATGGAGAAAACGACCTTCACTAATCCCTGGGGGTTGTATTGCTACACGGTCATGCTATTCAGTTTAAAGAATGCTTGTGCTACATATCAATGTGCTGCAACTACACTTCTGCATGAAATGATACACAAAGAATTAGTGGTATACGTGGATGACATGATAGTGAAAACCAAGGAATGGAGTGAACATACCCTTGCCTTGAGAAAATTCTTCGAAAGACTTTGAATATTTTATATGAGTGTCAATCCTAAAAAATGTGCCTTTAAAGTTACCTCAAGAAAGCTCCTAGGTCATGTGGTTAATACAAGAGGCATTGAAATTGATCCAACAAAAATCAAGGCCATCGTATCTTTAAAACATCCAAAGACGAAGAAAGAGAGTTGAGGATTCTTGGGAAGGCTTCAATACATAAGCAGATTAATTTCCAAACTTACCATGGTATGTGACACTATCTTGGGGAAATTAAAGAAAGATGCTCCAAAAGAATGAGATGATGACTGTCAACAAGCTTTTGATAAGATCAAGGAGTATCTCATGAATCAGATTGTTCTAGTACCGCCATCTCCAGGATATCCTTTGAGACTCAACTTGTCTATTACTTAAACTGCTGCAGGAGCAATGCGAGCACAAGAAATTGTTGAGAAAGAAAATGCCGTTTATTACTTGAGCAAAAAGTTCTTGCAATACGAAGAACAATATTCTAACAACGAAAAAATTATGCTTGGCATTGGTGTGGTCCACCAAGAAATTGAGACATTACTTGCTAACTCACACCGTTGACATAGTTAGTAAGGAGATCCACTTAAATATCTCTTTGACAAACCTGTAGTAAATGGGCGAATATCGAGATGGATGATCATGTTGGCCGAGTTTGACCATAAATTTGTGTCACAAAAATCCATAAAAGGAAGTGTAGTCTCAGAATTCCTGGCTGATTCTCCATACGAACCTTGACCTAAGGATTACGAGTTTCCCGATGAACAATTGATAATGACAGAAGAAGAAAGCTGGCACCTATACTTTGATGGTGCCTCCAATAAACAAGGGTGTGGGGTCGGTGTCCTACTTGTTTCGCCTAAAAAAGAACATACGCCATATCAGTAAAATTAGACTTTGATGTGACCAACAACTCCACTGAATATGAAGCTTGCATCATAGGGCTTGAGGCCGCTCTAGCATTGAAATTCAAAAAGTTAAGGGTTTATGGAGTTTTCTCATTAATCATCAACCAAATCTCCAAAAAATGGGAAGTTAGAAGTGAAAGCGTAGCTCCTTATCAAGCTCATTTGGAGCAAATCGCCTCCTAAATGAAAGAAATCGAGCGCGCTTATTTAAAAAGGGAGGACACCCAATTCGCCGATGCTTTGGCTAAATTAGCATCAATGATCCGCATCCCAAGTTCATCGACAGAAATTCCCTTGGTGGTTGAAAGAAGAAAAGAACCAGCTCATATTTGCATGGTTAAAGAAGACAATGAGGTAAACGACCTCACAAATGAGGAACCATGGTACAGTGACATCAAGAGCTATTTAGAAAACCAACAATACCCTCTTGATGCGTCGATGAAAGAACAACGAGCTCTAAGGCTCCTAGCCTCCCAATAGATCATTCGTAGAGAAGATCAATATAAGAGGCATTACAATGGGTTACACCTCCAGTGTATAGACAACAAAGAGGCTCAACGGGTTATGAATCAAATACACGCTATGTGGAACCCATATGAATGCCCGAATGTTGGCTTCTAAGATCATTCAACAAGGGTATTATTAGACTACAATGGAAGATGATTGCTTTAGATATGTAAGACATTGCAACAAGTGTCAGAAGTATGCAAATGCTCAGCATATACCTCCATCATTGCTTCACTCTCTATCATCTCTGTGGCCGTTTTCTACATGGGGGATTGACATAATTGGAAGCTTAGGACTCAAGGTCATGGGGGTCACGATGTAATACCCCACATTTTCACGTATTTTAAGAAAGTATTTTCTATTTTATTTGTATAATTTTAATATTTCTACTGAAATTTATTCGTATAATTTTAATATTTTTTATTGAAAAAAAATATGTCAATGGGCATATTAAATAAAAAAAATTAATAATAATAAAATAAATAAAATAAATAATAAGTTTTGGAGGAAAGTAATTATTTGTGTTCTTAAATAGTATTTTTATGTTTAAAAATATTTTAAAAGGCTTCTAAATATAGAATTTTCAAAGGTTTCCTAATTTATTTTGAGGCAATGGCCTAAAGGTAATTTCCACTTGTTAGGATTAGTATGGGCTTTTCCAAATCCTAATTTGGGGCCTATAAATACCCCTTAAAACCCAAAATTTCAAATTTTCTTGGTCATACTAGTCATTAGGATTTCAAAAATTTAGAGAGAGAAAAAAAAGGGCTTGAGAATTCCGAAAAAAAAACTTCATTTGCGCAGTTCGGAAAAAAATTATTTTTTTAGGGTTGCCTCGGGTTCCGTGCCAGCGCCGGACCCCCCTTCGCTGCCACGCCGGCCACCACCGGCCACCCCTGCCACCTCCTTCCCTACCTTGGTATTTTTTGAACCTATTTACAAATTTTTTTTTCTTTACTTCTTTCTTTTTGATTCAATCTTGCATATTCATGTTCATAATTATGTTTAATCATGTTTTTATGAGTTTAGATTATGTTTTAATCAAGTATGATTTGTTTTAAGGCACGAATTAAAATTTTTGTTCATGAAATTTTAGATTAGGGTTTATAAACTATGCAAGTAATGAATTTTCATGAGTTTTATAATTTAAACTTCAATATTATGATCATGAATTATTGTTGTGTAATTTATGATGATTTTATGAAGTTTAGATTGATTTTTAAAGGCTTTAAAAATAAAATAAATTGCTGTCCAAATTTTATAATCATGAAATTCAATTGAATAAATATTTTTGATCATGTTTTGGGTAATGAAAAATTGTTCTAAAGTGTGGATTTGTTTCATAATTATGTTAGTTGATTGTAGAAGAGTTTTATCATGAAATTTTGATGTTTTCATAAGTTTTTCATGACTTTAAAGTTAGTAAATAAATCTGAAATTTTAATAAAAACAAGTTAAAGTAAGTTTTAAGTGTTCATATTATGCTAGTATGATCACATATGAATTCTATGATGTTACATATAATTTTTAGTATGTTTTATGACATTTAAAAGTGATTTTAAGCATGTTTAACATGCTGTCCAGAATTTATAAATTGAATAATTAGGATTTTAAAGTATGTAATTAGCATAAATTGATCATATAAATTAAGTAGTACATTTATGATTGATTTATGTGGGTTTTGAAGATTTTCAAGGAGTTTTGATAATTTTATATTGCTGTCCACTTTTCTAAAGTGGCATAAAAATTATACTAAGATTTTGTAAAGCATAAATAAGTCCCGAAAACTAAGAAGTCATACAATAGAAACGAAAAGTGAAGTATGGAATTGAATAGAGACCATATAAGGAAGTTTTGGAGAAAGTTCCAATGTAGATGTTAGTTATAGTTGTTGTAGAATTTAGTCAACAATGTTTTAATTTAGTTTCGGTTTTTTTCTATGTAGGAGACTTTGAACTAGTCCACTTCTAGGAACTTGTGGCGGAGCACCGTTACTTTACAAGGTACGTAAGTACTAAAGACAAACACAACAGTTAGAATGCATGCTTGAACAATTCTTGATTACATGAAATCTTGTATGCTTGTTTTGAATCATGAATTTATGTGCATGAAAAGTTTATTAGTAGCATGTTCTTAAAGTATGATGGCATTCCATGTTAAATAGAAAGTTAAATTTTCATAAGCTTGAATTGGATTGTTATGATCAGTTTAATTTGGCCAATAGTTTACTGATCAAGGAAGGAAGTTATTTTTAAGTTGGTTAGTTACTTAATCAACAAGAAAGGTAATTATGAGTTTCTATTCACATGATTAAAAGAAGTTATGAGCAAGTATTTTACGATATGTTGCCACTAATAGTTTAATGTGTGGTCAAGAAGAAAGTAAGTTATTAGCCACTCACAGTTAATGTGTGGTAAAGGAGGTTCAGTTTAATTAATGGACACACATAAGATTAATTGGGAATCACCTTAAATTGAAGATAATTAAATTGGCTTACTTGATTCGATGCATGTCTTTATGTGATGTTGCATGAGAGTCATAACATTTCTAAGCATGTTAAATCACGTAAAGTGTAAGAGGACTTGCATCAAAACTCTTGGAACATATATACCATTAGTATGAACAATGGGGGGAGTCTTATGGAACAGTGATCTATGACTTCTAATTGGAGTACAAGACGTTGTACTTTTTTCTATTTTTAATGCGCTGGATATCCGTCACTTTATGTGACATAGTAATACCTTGTTGGAGTTGCTTGCAAGTTGGTGCCCAATAGGGCGATGATTTTAAGGAGGAAACCCGTTCGATGTAAGATCCATAATTTTAAATATAATAATTAAATTAATTGAGTCCATGTATAGGTAAAAGGTTGTCAGAGGTAAGTTGATTGCATGTTTTAATTCTTATTGTCGTTACATAGTCTTTAGTAGTTATGTACTCAGCTTTGCTGACCGTTTGTTTTGTGTGCATGGCTTTGTCTTGGACTTAGCCCTACAATGACCCACTTGTGGTGAGTAGTTGTCTAGTAAAAGAAAAGCTGCAGGTACAAGTGGGCATAAGTCATTTCATGATGGGCTAGAGTGAGAGCGCTTGCTGAGTTGCTGTGTTTTGTAGCTTTATTTTATTTTAATTGCTTATGAAGAGTAACATTTATTTTGGATAATATTTGATTTCTAAAGACTTTTAGTATTAGTTTTGTTTTTCATTTTTAAGGGCCATTAATATGGTTCCGAAGTGTAATAAGTTTAAAGTTGATTTTTAATTTGAGATTGTTTTGAAGTTTAGTTTTAAATTGTTTTGGTTTTAAGACTTCCGCTGTAGTACTTTGATACATTCCTTAGCCGTTATCACGGTGGCGGTAATACTTTGGTTTTTTCATATTTAGAAGTTTTAATAAATATAATCCTTAATAATTTTAATATGTATTTCGAAAAAATAAGAAGTAAGAAGTTAGGAAATTGCATGGTGTTACACACAATTTCACATTGGTGGCGATTGGCTACTTCGCTAAATGAGTGAAGCTTAGTACTCAAGGTCATGGGGGTCACGATTTCATATTGGTGGCGATTGGCTACTTCACTAAATGAGTTAAGCTGCCTCATACCGTGTGTTGCAAGCCTCATTAAAGCCAATATAATATGCCGATATGGAGTCCCACATGAAATCATCAGTGGTAATGGAACTCATTTTGAAGGTCAATGCGAGGAACTCCACAAAAAATATATAATTCAGCAACACAAATCTTCTCCGTACCGACCTCTAACAAATCGAGCAGTTGAAGCAGCAAATAAAATTACCCTTCGCCTTATTGGGATACAGGACAGGCATTAGAACTTCTACAAAAGTAACAGCTTCAATACAACAATTTGTCACTTGTGCCACAGGAGAAATTGTGGCGCAAGTAAAAAAAATCTCGTGGCTATATAGTTTTGCCACGGAAAATTTTAAAATAATTATCGTGCCGCAAGTGGCCGTGGCTATGTTTTTGCCATGGGAAAATAGAGGTTGTGGCATGAAAATTAAATTATGCCACAAATAATCCCGTGGCGAAAAACTAGCTTCGCCACATGTATTACCATGGCTAATTTAATTGTTTGCCACAAGTACTACCGTGGTTAAGTATTTCATTTCCCTAACAGTATTATGGCTACTAAACAATTAGCCATAAAATATCCCGTGGCTAAGAAATAAAACTAGCCACTAATTATGTTGTGGCAAATATATTATACATGGCTATATACATACCAAGTTCTGACATATATGACACTTTAATATCCAACAATCTCTATTGACCGAGGTTTTTTTAGACATTTATTACCAATAATATAAAATACAATTAACAAATCTTAGAACAATGAAATGATATATTCATATTAATAATATAATGTACTTTTGAAACAATGAAACCTTTACATAATAATGTACTTAAAACTAGCATACTAAGAACTAAAACATACTATTATTATTATTATTTATAATCAACAAAGTAAAGTCGATTGTTCAATAATTTTAAAAAATAAAGTAAAATACAAAGTTCTCTATATTATTGCCACTAATATGCTTCTTGTGTTGTTGCTCACCATCTATACATTTCTTTGTATAGTACCAACCTACAATCACATCACCACAATAAATAAATAAGTAATGTCTGATGAGTTAATGTCTCATACTAGGAAAAATCGAATTTCGAATGCATTTACAGACTTCATGTATCTCAGATGAGTGACATGTCTTGTGAATTTTAATTTGATGAACGATATACCTTACAAAGTCTAGCTCACTTGATGAAGAAACCATGGTGTATGACTCTTATTGTCATTCTAAGTTATCCCGGCAAACTCATTATTTGCTTAACCCTTAAATTAATCTTGCTTGTTACCATGGAATATATTTCATCAAGACTTCACAATGCATTAGTTCAACAAACATATCAGCCATAGCAAGCGTTCCATATTGTATACTATATTCTACTAATTAAAGAATAAATTAACATCAATGCTTCTAATTTGGAGCTACAGCAGAGTGCTTAGGTTTCCTGTGCCTATCTCTACATGACCAAACCAATGCAAATATCCATAACTAAGAGATACACCTAAATATGCTTACCTTAAGCTGAAGAACCTTCACTTAAGAAATCATTCTTATCATCAGCATCCACCTCACCTACACTTTCTTCAACTTTCCTCTTGGCATAACATATATTAGCCACGAAAATAAACAAAATGTGTGGCATAATTTATGTTAGCCACGTAGAAATAAAAATACCCATGGCATAACCATATTTTTCCACTAAATCACTTCTAGTCGTGGAACAAATTTAATGAGTAATTAATGTTATATGTCAAAATATTTTTTTCCCGTGGCTAGATGATAATATGCCACGAATGTAGAATTTCCGTGGCATAATACGTGGCCCAAGTGATTTATTGTTGTAGTGCTTTCTCCTTGGTCTACGGGACGGAAGTCATAAAACCTATTGAGCTTGAGATCCCCTCATTAAGAATATTTTTAGTAAGTGAACTTTCCGAAGCCAAATGGGTATGGGAATGGTACGAAACCTTATTCCTCCTAGATGAGAAGCGTTTGGAAACCTTAAGTCATGTACAAGTCTATCAAAAGAGGATCGAGTGACATTTCAACAAACATGTTAGAGAAAGAAAAAACAAGGAAGCTGATTTAGTTCTCAAAGCACTACGAAAAATCATCAAGGATCCTAGAGGGAAGTTAAGCCCGAATTGGGCTGGGCCCTATATTGTTAAGAAGATACTTCCTAGAGGTGCATTTGAATTAATGGACAACTTTTATAATGTCACCAACTTTGATCAATTAAAGAGATAATATGTCTAAACTATGTTCATGGAGTTATTGGAACTACGTTTGTCTTGATTCCGAAATGATACGTAAAAATCCCTCTCCTCTACAGTACTTTAACCGACTGCTGAAGTAAACATGAACTTTGTTTATTCGTTATTGTATCTTCTGCCATGAAATGAAATAAATGATTTATTTGTAAACAGAGTTATTCAAACACAATATAAATGTTTACATGAATAAAAATAGAACATGGCACGTAGGGCTTATTCATTAAAATAATAATAATGATGATTATCTTCCTACCTAGGTCTAGGTTCGCTCTCCTTGTCCTCCGTAATCTTAGAAGATTATCATGCTTTCTTAGGATTCTTTGGTACCCATTGCTTCTTTTTTAGGATTCTTTGCCTTGCATTTCACCTCTAGTTCCGCTTGTAATCTCTTCCTTTTAGGATTACTTTCAATCTTCAAGGGAGGTACTTTCTCAAGCCTTTGCCAAACAGACACTTTCTTAGGACCTAGTCGATCCTTAATGAATGTGATATTGGGCTTCTCTTGCGCCTTATCCATAGTATATACATGATCTCTCCTTTTTGCCTTACGAGCCTGTGCACGAATTCACATAGATTCTGCATGCATCCAAATCAAATAATGCATAGGTACCCTCTCATAGCATTCTGGTAGTGGAGTGACAGTAATTCTCGGCTGCCTCTCCTAGCTTCTCTCCGAATTCCTGGCAATACCTAGTAGCACAGGCTTTTCCGCAGGCTTTATAGTGTCATTATTTGGAATTATCTGCTGCTTACCGGATTGTCACATTTGTCTAGAGGGGCAGTGCAAAGTCAATGCAATCAAGCCAGCGACACGAATGTAAGGGGTTTTGTCGGAGTAGATCATTCCACCATGAGACTGTCCAGGCGAAAGTTGATTTTCCTGTCAACTAAAGTCAGCAACAATTCATGCATGGTAGAATGATGGTAACGCCGGCGTCGTCCAAGCAAATTCCTGAGAGTATATATGGGGATATTTGCAGGAGGCTCCATAAAGTTCAAACGATCCATGAGCCACATCTGAAATTATTAGTACAAGAGGATATTTTGAATGTAAATAGTTAAAATGTTTTATGACGTATTCTATACTTGAGATAAGTTATTCAATAAAATAATAATCATTACATACAATTTAGCATTGAATGAGCTATTTATTTCAAACAATTCAAGTGCAAATAACTTATAAACATTTACATCATAACATTTTAATTGCTTAGGTGGAGAAGTAGAGTACAACCGGTCGAAGGGTCTTGAGAATCATACTTCAGGCGATCAAGGGTCAAAAATAACTCACCAGTGCATCGAGTCATAGGGGTACTGCCCTCCTTGAACTGTTCGACATTGTTGATCAATGCAGCAGAACCGACTGAGGGTTCACCATTGACAAAGAGAAATCTTGCAATTACACAAATCAACAAGGCACTCCACCCCTACTTCTTTTGTGCTACTTGTGTAGTCTTGAAGTAATTGATCAATGATACCAATTCTACTTTCCTACCACAAACTACTTTTTCCATAACATATGCATCAAGATTCAAATAACTATAAAAAATGGGACATAAGTAGTCTTTGGTGTTGGGAAGACATGGCAAACCGTCACAAGACAATCCCGCTTTACCACCTAATTGTTCGGACAATGGGGTCACCTCTCTCTCACGAAATGTTAAGCTATGGGTATTTGAGTTCAAAAATCCATCAGCAGCATATATAATATTAATATCAAGTTGAGAATGCCTCAAAGTGATTAGTGAAGCAAGCTTGTAATCCTTCAACAGACCATTGTCCTGTAGGCTGAGCGCCGAAAGCCATTAGTCACAAGCAACCTCAAGACTCCTAGCCATGATTGCAAGAACACACAAAATTATTGAAATTTTCGAAGGAAAACTATCATAGTTCGTCTTTTTGGTTCAATTGAAGACCAACAAGGAAGAAGGTAAGGGGGTATATATAAATTCAAGGTTGCCATACATAAGAAGGGTCAAGCGCCTAGGCGCAGGCTGGGCGAGCAGGCGCTCCCTTGGTGCAATGGTGCAGGCCTCCCCTTTTCATTTTTCATTATTGGACTTTTGCATTTTGGCTCGATTTTTGTGCATACCTTCCTCGATTTCTGTGCCCATTTCACTTGCTTGTTGTCCGAGTATATGTAATTTAAAATTTTCTTTTTCGGGGGGAAAGTCTGTAATCTCCCATGAGCTTAGTCAAAGTCAAAGTGAAAGTTAAAAGTCAAAATCAAAAATCAAACGAGTCAAATAGAGTCAAACATGTACAAAATTAAAATTAAATAAATATATATATATATATATATATATAAAGTCTTGTTCAATTTACATCAATGTACATTTAGGCATGCATACACTAGACGAGAAGCTAGGATTTGAAATTTCAGGGTCCTGGCTCGTCGACGGAACATTCGTGGGAGTAAAACTAATCAACAGGTACATCTCGGAAAGGCTCGGGGTACCACTAGATCCTCCTGCAGGTGACGAAGAAGGTATCAATTCCGAAGTCAGCTGCTAAAAGAAATGACAATCTTGAGCATATTGAGAAGTGCCAGCAACCTCATCAGTCTCGGGAATACACTCGAGACGAGGATGATAAATAGGTTCCTCTGTTGCACTCGTCTTCGAGACGAGGACGGTAAATAGGTTCTTTTGCTGCACCCGT
Organism: Suaeda aralocaspica; assembly: GCA_016808085.1. NCBI lineage: Eukaryota > Viridiplantae > Streptophyta > Magnoliopsida > Caryophyllales > Amaranthaceae > Suaeda > Suaeda aralocaspica. The sequence goes on along the minus strand of PYUH01000245.1, from coordinate 388,910 downwards.
CTTAAATACCTCCCGGGAAGAAGATGCCCCTGTCGTCCCTTGCTGCCCGCTAGAACTCGGTTCATAGGCCTAAAATATGAAAAAGAGTCATTGAATTTCAAGGAAACCAAAACAATAGAAATGAAAACAAGAAAAAGAAGTTAGGTATTTTATTACTCAGGTATCCTGACTCCTACACGATAAGGCCGGCTTCCTTCAGCTTCTAGGCCTGGTACTTAAAGGCATCTATCACCTTCAGTAGGTGAATTATGTCTTCCCGAGGCATCTGTTACAAAATTAAATTACAATAAATGACACGAAGCCAATAATCAAACAAAGCTCGTATCAAATGGGGGGATTACTCACCGACTGAGCCGATGAAAAAAATAGCTTGAACGGCGAACTGCCGGCCCTTCAGAGCCTCTGGAATCGTCTCCCTATGAATTGCCCCGTCGGCTTCATAATCATAGGTAAAATCGGGGTAAGGGAGACAACTGTTGTCGTGTGACACCGGAAATGGTAAATAAATCAACATTAGCATTGATGTAGGTGAAAAAATGACGAAAATACAAAGATATCAGAATTCACTATAGTAATCAACTGGACCGGTTTCGCTAGCCGAACAAAAAACCCAAACTAGTCTTTTTCCGGGTAGACGAGTTGCTGCCAGGAGTAGAATGCGTCACAAACTCCTTCCCCTGAGATTCCCTTTATGTGGTATCGATAAAGGCTAAGAACCCTAAAAAGAAGAAGCGTCACACCACAGTCAGGGTGAAAGATTCAGCTACTAAGTAACCATTTCAAGGTCAACATTACCTTGGGACCAAAGGACAGAAGGTTCAGCTACCACGTAAACATTTCAAGGCCAACATTACTAATGAGTGCCATTTCTTTCACTAAAGTGTGAAGTTGATTCAAAAGGAACACTAAATTTCTTCTTTTGAGTATGGATTCGCATGAAGGCAATGGATTGGCGGAAGCTTTGTATCCAAGCACCACTCAAGAAGGTAAAGAACAAACACGCGAGAGTTCTTTATGCTCTCGATGGCTTGAAGACCCTGGATGAAGCCGTCAAACCCGCATCCCAATAGCATTTAGAGAAGATCAGGATCGCACTGCCGACGGGGTAAGGCAAGCCGCTCGAAGAATGGAGTGCTCGAGCCAAATCCCCTCAGATGGTGGTTCTCCTGGAAAAGAAAGAATGAAAAGATTGAAGGAAAAATTGATTCTAATAATCCCACCTTTTACACATTTGAAATTAACAGTCCTACCTATGGATTATCTCACAACAATTCCACCTTTATACTTCATTTTCTTTTAATGGTCCTTTTTACCGGTAACCTGAACTTTAGGTTACCATAATCAATTTTTTCATTTCTTTTTGTTTTTTTTAATTAATAAAACTGTTTTAAATTGAAAAAAAGCACTCTAACATACATTTTTTTCATTTCTTTTTGTTTTTTTAATTAATAAACTAATTTCGTACAGTTTTTTTTTTTTTTTTGTTTAATAAAAAGCCATTCTAACAATCATGTAATGCCACGTGTATAAATTACCTACTAATTAAGTTATTAACCGGTAAGGACCAATAAAACAAAACAAGTTATAAAGGTGGGACTATTATATTCAAATGTGTAAAAGGTGGGATTATTAGAATCAATTTTTCCAAGATTGAAAAGAAAGAAAGAAGAAAGAAAAATAAAGAAGGTAAAGAAATTTAGTTACTCACATGGCCTAAGAGGGGATAATGAGAAATGTGCTGGGAACGCTAGAAAGCTAGCAAGCTATGCTGCCACTCCCCAGGAGCGCTCGAAGAATGGAGTGCTCGAGCTACTCCCCTGTTGTACATCCTCCTCCTCCACGACATCATCGTCTGAATTAGTCCTGTAAAATGCAAGATTTTTGAGCAGAAAATTTAGAAAACTCAAAAGTCTTGGCAATATCCGGTAAACAAACATTTTCAACATCTTTAGCCTCATTTTCCAACAAGATCATCATTGCAAAATTGGGAAGAAAAGGCCACTAACACAAATAAATGCACATTTCTATATAAGCTTCTAAAAAATTGTATTACATGGAATAATATGTAGAAGCTTGAAGAAACTAATTTTAAACTAAAGTTAGAAACACGAGGCACTGTGTTCATTTCAAAGTGTTTTAAGTATGGTTTTGTTTCAAACAACATATAAAACCATCGTTTAAACTAAGAAGACCAAAATGGGTTAAGTTTTCCATGATTAATATGAATTACCTAACTTATATGACCTATGTCAGTTAGTGGTCATTCTCGTGGGAATTAGCTTCAAAATCTACAATTTGTTGCTAATGAGAGCCGTTTCTAGCTCAGCATCATCTTCGACATATGAGAATCAAGTTCATTCATCAAGAAAGACAAAGTGCACAAAAATTACTACTTTAGTTCATTCTTAGTTCATATGAACTATATGAGATATATGAACTAGAAATTTTCAAGAAACACAAACATCACTATTTTCAAGTGAAAAACTTGTTCTTATCAACAACTCAACAAGGTGAATCAAGGTTCACCTATTCATTGAATCAAAATTACACTCTCCACTACACTACTTCATACCCAAAACTAACAACTTTTCCCACAAATCTTACTTGAATTGGCTCAAATTACATCTTATGTGTTCTATTACACTCATAGAAGCCAGAACATGCACCAATGTCGACATTCACGCACAAGAGCAAGAAAACCCAATTTTTGGGGTCACCACTTACTTCATGTACTAAGTGAAGTAAATTGAAAAATTAAGCAAGAACATAACAACACAAACTATGTTTAGGCAACTTCCGTTGTTGGTGAGAAAATCAGCGTGAAGAACCTGAGCTCCAAGCTTTAAGAACAACAATGAAGTTTTTTGGGGTTTTTGTTTGTAGTTTGATTCGAAGAAGAAGAAGAGAACAAGAGAAAGGTGTTTTTGTGTATGTAGTAACAAGGGCACCAACGACACACAACAACAGAAACAACAATTTCAAACTATGCTTACATGGACCAATCAGGAGCCAGAGGGTCCAACAGCAAACGTCTAGGCGTTGGGGTTGCGTCATGGCGCCAACGTGGCGATTTTTGGGTACCCCTATGGGGCCCAATCTGCTCTTTCGGGATTTCGTTTTTTGATTTTTGAGCAAGGTTTGCTTCACATACTTCGACATTCCCCCCCCTGCCGATTACTAAAATTCTTCATCACAATTACCAATATGCCCCTGAAAGACAAATTGGGTCAAAGTTACTAAAATACCCTGAAAAGCGAAATCAAGTCAAGCAAGTAAGAAGACAACAAGCCAACAATCTATAACATCATCACGTTTCCTTACGGCCAAGCTAAGTCTAAAGTGGAAATGTTCCGATCATCAGACGATCAAACTCGATCTCAAACAATCTATCTCCGGATGGTACAGACGCCTCTTCCGGAACCTTCCATATGATCATACAACATTTGGAGGAGACCCTTCTTCATCCTCAAGAAACGTAGCATTTTTTCAAGGATATATCATCTTGGTGCAGGTAATACTAACCCTTTTGTTTTGCAGGTACCGAGTACTTTGACTCAGTGTGTAGAGATGACTAGTCTCGTCAAACTCAGTCAAAGTGGGGGCTAACTATAGACACCTATATTTGGTCTCACTAAACGACTGATGATTATCGTGTACCATGTCACAAACATTTCGGATTTCTGAAAGTCGATTGCTTGAAAATAGATAAATAAATAAAAACGTTGTCAGAAGGGGTGAACCGATGATGATTTATAATGGTCGAAATACGCTTAAAGTAATTTTCTAAATTTCATTTTATTTTCATCAATTTCATATTTCATTTTCTAATTTTATTTTTATTTCCTTTTCTCGTTTCATAATTCACATTTTTCGTTTTCGAAAATAAAAGAAATTAATTTAAGCGTATGAAAGTGACCAGATTCGACGAACCGTCTAGAAAGGATTGTGAGGTTTATGGAAACTCTATGTTATGGAAGTAAATAAAATAATGCTGTGAATGACTGTCAACTTAAATGAAAGCTTGGCTAACCATATTGATAAAAAGAATAAAATAATAACAACAACACAGCAATAACAACAACATCACAGCAATAACAACACGACAATAACCGCACAACATTAACAATAACAATAACACATAGCAATAACAACAATTCAATAACACAACAACAACACTCACTTAAACACTCACACTCACCATTCACTCACAGTTACTCACCCAGTCATCACTCACATTCAGTCAGTCACACACTCACTCATCATTCACAGCCACTCATTCAAACCACAAAACAAAAACTGAAATGGAAAATGGAGGCAAAAATGGAAAACTAAATAATTATAATAGTTATTAATGGAAAAATAAAGTCACTCAATTACTTGAGTTTTTCAGCTCAAAATTTCACTGCTTAGTTGATTACCTACAGATTTTTTGTTCATTAATTTTGCAAGAGATACAAGAAAGTCTTGCTAACAAACAACAATATAGAAGCTACTGCTCTAATTTTGCAAGAGATACACTCAATTCATCAAAACACAAACCCAAACACTTAATATAGAAGCTACTACTCTAATTTCTAGTACTGGAGTAATAAAATTACCAAAACAACAATTACATAAAAACAAAAGCAAAACCAAAATTACCAAAACCCCCAAAAAATCCAACATAAACTAAAAAACAAAACAGAAAACAACATTCAATAACAATAACAAAAATGATAACAAATAACAAAAGAATTGAAATATGTAAGTTACTGAAAAGCAGTGACAAGAGGGAAATCACTAGTAGTAGCCATAACAGCATAATCTCCAATACCAAAGAACGATTAGAAAAGATGCAAAACAAGACTGCTTGGAGTACCACCAACAATTTCATAGTCATTTGCAAATGAAATAATAAAAAAAAATAAAAAAACCTTAAAAATCAACCGTCCTCGTGAAATCACTAACAATTTCTCGCCTAATTCACTTTTCCTTCGAAATTTGATCTTTGATCTTCAAAGAAATCAGAAAAAAAGAAATCTATTTACTACCAAACAAAGAATAAATGCTTCATTTGTTAATTAAACACAATTAACTATCAAATTCAGAAACAGAAATCGCAATCAAATTGTAAACAAAAATCGAATACTCTGTAATAAACTCAAAAACCCAAAATCGAAATTAGAAAAATTTCAACAGCGACTTTAAAAACTAAAAACCCTAGAAATTGAATTAAGGAAACTTCAACATCTTAATAATCAATAAACAACATGGTAACTTAAATAATGGATTCGAAAACAAATATCATAGTCGAATTATAAAGTAAAAACGAATAGTCAGTTTCAAAAACAAAAACCCTAGAAATCGAATTTTTGAAATTTCGAAATCAACGAAAATAACAATAAAACAAACCTATGACCTCAAATTTGTACTCGAATTCGAAAATTCAGTAGTACCTTGATTTACTTGAGAAACCCTAACTTCCTCGACAAAATTCAGGCAACTGACGGGTTTTCTGTGACGTTTAACGTCCTAAATGGGAGGTTTCTGACAATTTGGCGACAAATTTCTAGGGTTTTTTTGGGGGAAAATGAATTTGGCGACAAATCAAAAGAAATGAAATCACCAACATAAATCATAAAAACAACATAAATCATAAATAATTACCGGAAAAACGAATTTTACCTCTCATGTGAGAATGAGAGAGATAATGTTGGAGTGAGGACGAGAATGAGAGAGCAAAGAAACGAAATTTAGAGGAAAGAGGCGAGAATGAGAGGGAATTAGGGTTAGAGATGGAATTAGGGTTAGAGAAGGAAAGAGGCGAGAATCAGAAGAAAGAAGAAAGGGAGGGGGATAAATAAGGGGGTGGTTTTATATAGGGTAGCAATATGGGCTTGGGCTTGGGGCTTGTTTTTCCCGGTTTTTTAAGTTAGGTTATTTGCTGCGGTTCAACAGCAGTAAATAACTTAAAAAAACCGCAGCAAATAGTTCCAATGGTTATAAAAAAATAAAAATAAAAAGGGCACTATTTTCTACATTTATCAAAACAACCGCAGCAAATATTTCGCAGCAAAATCCATTTTTCCACTAGTGTAAAGCATGTCTCGACTAATTAGAGATTAAAACAAATTAAATCCTAAAGCGATTACCCATGCATGATAAACAAGAAATTAGGTGTGCATTAACTAAAACTCGCCTAGCCTATTTCCATATGTGTTTGTAGGTGTAAACCGGAAATATGTATGTTATAGTTCGATATTATGATTATGAAATTACACATGAGAACAAGTAGAGGCCGCTATACGCGGGGGGACACTGTGATGTAGTTTTATCCTTACCCTCGTCCCCAAATCCAGAGACATGGGACCTGCTTATCCTTGGCTGTCATTTTTACCCAGGAGCTATGACCTAATGGGGCTCTGTTAGCACCCAAAAGAAGGACGGTGGCGACTTCTCTACTTAGGTTTTGTGCTTTTAGATTCACTTCCTAAGCCCAGCATACTCACACTATGCAATCAAACTAAATGACATTCGATGTTCGTAAAAAGGTCACGTGGGCCCCCAAAGCCTCGGGTCCACAATAACCACTCCTTCGATCGATCTTTGTAAACACCTGGCAACCATGCAACTCATATAATAAATTATCACGTCTAGGATTATGAAATCTATAAAAGATGGTGTTGTTATTCAAAGCACTAGAATCAGTGCACATTCTCCAAGTTCCATCTTTCTTTGGGACTATCAATGTTGGCACTACACATGGACTCAAACTCTCTTTGTCACATCCTTTAGCCATCAACTCTTAAATCTGATGTTGAATCTCTTTAGTTTCTTCTAGGTTACACTTATAGGTTGGGTTGTTGGGAATCTGGGCTCTACGAATCAAATCAATCTAATGTTCAATCCCTCTAATAGGGGGTAGTTTCGTAGGAAACACATCTTGAAATTCATGTAGCACGGGATGCAACTCACGAAGTATTTTAACTTCTTGCTCTTGCACCTACTTAGCCATTAGCACATAGAATCCTTCACAGTCCCTCACTTCCTTGACTATACCCTTCTCATCAACCAACAATACACCTTTTTTATTTCTGATGTCCTTCTTAATTCTAGAGCCTTCAAAAGGTTTCAAAGCAATTAACTTGCCCTGTGCCTGCTTCCTAATAACTTATACATTTGTTCTTCCATCAAATTGCACAAACCTATCACATTGCCATGGTCTTCCTAGCAGTATATGACATGCATCCACAGGACAAACATCACACAACACTTGATCATCAAAAGTACCTATTTTAAAAGACACCAATGCTTGCTTATCAACCTTCACATCACTCATATTGCTGAGCCAATGCAATCTATATGGTTATGGATGATCAGTGGTAGGAATCCCCAATTTGTTAATCAATAAAGTAGACAACACATTAGTGCAACTTCCTGCATCAATTATCAAGTCACATAACTTTCCCAACACATTACATTTGGTGATGAGAATCTTCTCCCTCTAATTCTATGCAGGTGGCACAACTTTTGACTACATTACCCTTCTAAGAACAAGACTATGGCCCTCCACTTCAGGATTTATTTCTTCAATGCCCTCCTCATGGGTGTCATACCTCACGCCATCTTCTTCCTAAGCTCGTTCATTCTCCTCTTCTTCAAAGTCTACTTCATCTGCCCGCTTTTGAGTTGTATGAACCCTAGAATATGGACAATCCTTCTGAATATGGCCTTAACCTTTGCACTTGAAACAACTACGTTGATTAGGGTTTGTAGGATTTGTAGTAGATCCCTTATCTTTAATATAGAGAGGAGACTTTGTTCTGGCATAAAAATTTAGCTTTTAGGCCATAAAGGCTTGATCTTTCTTATCAAAAGTTTTTGAAAAAGTCATTATCCTTTTCGAAAATTGCTTCTCAACTGTAGATGCAACTTTGTAAACCTCATAACAAATCCAGTAGGGTGGTAATTCCACCTTTTTTCTGATTCTTTCATTCAATGCTGCAACAAAATGTGCAACATCATGGTCCTCTTTTTCTTCAAGATTGTTGACCCATGAATTGAAAGTAAAGTTTTGATAATGGCTACCATAAACAAACTTAACTAATAAATACTTTGAGTTCCTATGCGATTTCACAGGTACAAAGAGCAAGGAACTTGGAGCAATATTGAAGCATTCCAGAGTAGGAATGTGACAAGTTAACAACCAAGTTCAAGGAGAAGTTCCTAGTTAGAATCTTGCAAAGGAACATAGAAGAAAGAAGAGAATTTCCTGAGTAACATAGTTGCGTAAGAACAAGGTATGAGATTCGATCTGTTCCTACAGCAACAAGTGAACAACATCACGACAATTCCGATGAAGTATCTTGATGAAGAGAAGAGAATTCCAAGAGGATTATGAGAGTAATTTTCTAGGATCTTTGTCAATACATTAGAGTCTCAAATCTAGTTGGAACATCATATCTAAAGGTCAAAACGAATATATCCCACAAATAAGTCTAGATTAATTCGTGCTATAATTTAGGTCATAATAACCTTCTCCATAATGCCTTAATCTTAGGAGATAAATTATCTAACTAATCTTGTTGAAAAATAACGTCATCTAGGGTTTTAAGAAGTCTAATAATTATTGTTAGGAGTCCAAAATTATAGGAATAATTTTATGGGATTATGGGCATGAATAAACAGTGAAATATTCAAGTCAAGAATCCTATTCTTTTGGTCTAAATACGTGGGATGATGGAAGGAGTCATGGAGTAGTGGGCGATCAATGAGCGTGGTTTATGGCTGTTGTTTACAAGGCAGAATCACTCTATGAATACCCCAAGAAATTCAGAAGAAGAAGCGCAGAACACCAGAGGACACACTTGAGCATTAAACGAGTCTAAGTTTAATTTGATGTTGCAGTCCAGTTTACAAGATCTTTCAATGTATTAGAGTCTGTATTGAGTTGTAATCTGTGAGAAAAAAAGAAGTGTGAGAACTAGAGAAGAGTGGAGAAAAAGATAAAGAGAAACGAGAGATAAAGAGTGAGAATTGAGAATCAAGTTCCTACAGGAACTGACGAGTGAAAATAGAGAATTTAGGTTGTAACAATTATTACAGGCCTATAATAGAAGAGGTGTTTTCTTCTTTTGGGCCAAGGAAGTTTTTCTCGTAGAAATATCACTCGCACTCTTTAATTCGCTCAAAATAGTTTAAATTCCACATACAAGTTCCACGCAGCAATTCACCCCCACCTTATGCAGTGTTCTAGTAGAAGAAACAGTTGGTATCAGAGTAGGAACTCAGGAAAATCAAGCAACCATGAAGAGGGATCATGAAGATGAACACTCACGAGAAATTGGAGGAAGGTTACTTAACTCAAAGAGCACGAATGTTTGATGGGAAATTTTACACGTACTAGAAGAATCGAATGGAAATCTTCATCAAGACTGAAAATTACCCGGTTTGACGTGTAATTGAAGTAGGCGACTATGAGGTAACAAAAACTAACTCAAATAATGAAGTAGTTCCTAAATTGATTCCTGAATATGAAAAAGAAGATTTTGTAAAAATGGAAATCAATGCTCGTGCTATTAAATTGCTACATTGTGGTATTGGACCACATGAACACAACCGTGTTATAGGGTGCAAAACCGCTAAAACAATATGGGATTTATTACGAGTAACTCATGATGGAACTAGTGAAGTAAAACGATCTAAAATTGATTTATTAATGTCTAAATATGAGCGTTTGGAAATGTTACCTAGAGAGTCCGCACAAGATATGCTTTCTCGTTTTACTAACATCACCAATAAGCTTTCTTCTCTTGGAAAAGATATACCTACTGATGAGTAGGCTAAAAAAGTGCTGAGGAGTCTACTAAAAGATGAAAGATGGAGAGCCAAGGTTACTAAACTCATGGAAACAAAGGATTTCACGAAGTTTAACATTGAGTAACTTGCTGGTTCCTTGCTAACCCATGAATTGCATCTTGGAGGAACTGGTGAGAGTTCCAGAAGAAAAGGGCTGGCCTTGAAAGCTGAAAGTGATGAATCAAAAGAAGATGATGATGAGGCAGCGTTGTTGGTCAGAAGGTTCAAAGGGATCTCAACAAGAATCGAAGTTCCTATAGGAACACGGGCAGAAAATTCACTAGCAACAAATGGGAATTGTGTGCCATAAGTGTGGATCCTTAGAAAACTTCATCAAAGACTGTCCCCTATGGGATACTGAAAAAGGGAAGTCCAAGGACAAGGAGTATGTAAAGGAAAAGAAGGAACAAGTAAAAGAAAAATTCTATAAACCTTCTTTTTCCAAGAATGATGTAAGAAAAGCAATGGTAGCAGCATGGGAGATTCAGAAAGCGAAGAAGATGAAGAGGAGCAACATGATGAAGAAGTTGCCAACATATGCTTGATGGCCAGAACTGATAGGAATGAGGTCTACGACGAACTCGCTAACGAAGTATATCCAAATTCTTATCTTCTTGATGCTTTTTCTAAACATGAATTAGTAGATCTAGTACTAAAATTTCACAAAAGCTGGACTAATGTTTTATGAGTAAAAACCGAATGTGAAAAGGCTCTTCAAACTCGTAAGGAACATAATGATCGGCTAAGGTTAAATAGAACTGAAACTGAGAAAAGATTTTTCGACTTATTAGATCAAAATACGAATTTAAAGGTAAAAGTTGAAAAACTTCAAAAGGAACTTAGTCAAGTCACTATGGAACTAAATTGCTACAAGTTAACCAATCTAAATGAGAGTTCCACTGAAGGAACACTAAATGATTCAGTCATCAAGGAACTTATGAAGGAACTTGGTAATGTTAAAATTGAACTCACTAATTTAAGGGACAAAAAGGATGATCTACACAAAGTTCCAACATGGATTCTGAATGCCCAAACAAAAAGGACCAATGGTCTTGGTTTTAGTTATAAAAAGAAAGTGGGAAAGCGGAATAAATACGTAGAACTTCCAAGTAGCAAAGTGTGTCTGTTCTGTGGGACACGGGTTATCGAAAAGGCAGTGTTCCAAACAGAACTCCAGTTTAGATTTAAATTCTAGACACGTAAAAAAGACATGGATTGAAAAATTAAATGATGATGTGTCTACAAAGGAACCCAAGGAAACCTGGGTTCCTACACCTAACATCAAATCTGTGTTGCGGGTGCTAGTGAGGGGGAACAACATGTGGTACCTCGACAGCGATTGTTCCAAGCACATGACAGGTGACAAATCTAAGTTTCTCTCCTGGCAGCCTACTTAGCGAGAATTGTGACGTTTGGTGATAATCAAAAGGGTAACATAGTTACCTTAGGTAAGGTTGGTAAGTCAAGTTCCCATGCAATTGATAATGTTTTTCTTGTTGATGGTCTTAAAAATAACTTACGTAGCATTTTCCAATTCTGTGGTACGGACTCCCAAGGAATTTCTTGGCAGAAGTAGTGACACTACAAAAAAAACACGTTTTAGGGACGGATTGAATCCGTCTCTACTTCTTCAAATTCCGTCGCTATGTAGGGTTAGCGACGGAAGTAGTAACGGATCAACACCATTCCTAAAAACTTCGTCGCTAATTTAAAGTAGAGACGGATTACAAAAAACCCGTCTCTAAATTAGGGACAAAAATTATCCGTCTCTAAATTCTGTCACTAGATCAGGGGCTGATTTAGGGACGGATTTCAGAAATCCGTCCCTAAATTTAGTGACTAATTTTAGTTTCATTTAAAAAAAAACATTTTTCTTACTCAACAAATTGACGTTGTTGACAAGATTCGAACATGTGACCTCAAAGTCACAAAATGACACTCTTACCAACTTCACCACCATACAACTTATGTTTTTCTATATACAAAATTAATATATTAACTATAAGAAATGTAGGGACGAATTTTTAAAATCCGTCCCTAATTTTAGTGACGGATTTGTAATTCCGTCACTACTTTAATGTGACTTAAAATTTAGAGACGGATTATAAAGTAGAGACCGATTTGGAAATCCGTCTCTAAATTAGAGACAGATTTTTGAAACCGTCCCAAAATTATTTTAGTGACGGATTATCTCTAATCCGTCCCTACTTTAGTGACGGAATTAAATCCGTCCCTAATAATCCGTCGTTATATCGAAATTTTTTTGTAGTGTGAATACAACTTGTTACGTTGTAAATAGAGTCATGATTAGACCCATCACTAACAAAACTCCTTATGAATTGTTTAGAGGACGAAAACCTAATGTGTCTCACCTTAGAACATTTGGTTGTAAGTGTTTGGTCCATAATAATGGTAAAAGGAACTTAGGGAAATTTGATGAAAGGAGTGATGCAGCTGTATTCCTAGGGTATGCATCTGATAGTAAGGCTTATAGAGTTTACAACAAGAGTATATTAAGTGTCGAGGAAAGTGTACATATTATTTTTGATGAAACTAACTATAGTGTAAGTAGTATAGATACTAACGTTTTGCAGGAACATGAGGACATCGAAATAGGGCTGATTAGAAGAGATCCAGACGAAGAAGACTTAACATCCAACAAGGAACAAGCAAGAGTTCCTGAAGATCAGTTCCAAACTAAAAGGCAGAATTAGGCTGTTCCTGAAGGAACAATGAATGAAGTTCCATACAACGATGAATATGAAGAAACACCACTGATCCAGAAGGAGTTCATGGAGAAATTGGAGAGACAGCAGGTCCTATTAGAGACTTCCAGCCTAAACCTTGGAAACCTCATGAGTCGCATCCAATTGATCTAATTATTAGTGATATTACGAAAGGAACTCAGTCCAGATCTCAAGTAAGAAACTTTCGTGCCCTTAATGCATTCTTTTCCATCATGGAGCGTCGAAATTATGTAGAAGCACTCGAGGATGTTGATAGGATCCAAGCAATGCATGATGAACTGAATCAATTTGAAAGGAACAAGGTTTGGCACCTTGTGCCTCAACCGGAACAACAGAAAGTAATTGGACTGAAATGGGTGTTCAGGAACAAGCTAGATGAGTACGGCACAATCATAAGGAACAAGGCCAGGTTAGTAGTTAAAGGTTATAATCAGCAAGAAGGAATTGATTTTGAAGAAATTTTAGCTCCAGTTGCAAGGTTAGAAGCTATTAGAATTTTAATTGCTGTTGCTTCTTTTATGGGTTTTAAATTGTATCAAATGGATGTTAAATGTGCTTTCTTAAATGTTTTCTTAATGAAGATGTTTTTGTGGAACAACCTCCTGGTTTTTAAAATCCTAAATTTCCAAACCATTTTTGTAAGCTTGACAAGGCTTTTTATGGGTTGAAGCAAGCTCCTAGAGCAGGGTATGAGAGGTTGTCAAAGTTTATTTTGGAAAATGGTCTTAAAAGAGGAAAAGTTGATAAAACTTTGTTTATAAAATCCAAAGGAACTGATTTTCTGATTGTTCAAGTTTATGTTAGTGATATAATATTTGGTGCTACTAACGAATCCTTGTGTCAAGAATTTACTAATCTTATGAGCAAGGAATTTGAAATGAGCTTAATGGGTGAGTTAAATTTCTTTCTTGGCTTGCAAATCAAGCAAACTGAGAAAGGAACTTACATTCACCAACAGAAGTACATTAAGGAACTCCTCAAGAAATATTGCATGGGAACATCAGAAACGAACCATACTCCTCTGGGAACTAACTGCAGATTGGATGAGGATCCAGTGGAACAAGTGTGGATAAAAAGTTATACAAAGCCATGATAGGTTCCTTATTGTATCAAACTGTTAGTAGACTAGATATCGCTTACAGTGTTGGCGTTTGTGCAAGGTTCCAAGCAAATCCAAAGGAGTCACACTTAATAGCTGTCAAGAGGATATTGAGATATCTGAAAGGAACTGATGATCTATCCTTATACTATCCTCACTGTGACACATTTGAGTTAACAGGATTTGCAGATGCGGACTACGCAGATGACTTGGTAAATAGAAAAAGCACATCAGGTATGGTTCAGCTCCTTGGAACATGTTTAGTTTCTTGGAGTTCCAAGAAGCAAAACACTGTTGCTTCATCCACTGCTGAAGCAGATTATGTAGCTGCTACTGCATGTTGTTCCCAAGTGCTTTGAATTAAACAACAACTAAGGGACTTTGGTATTGTCTATAATTGCATTCCTTTTTATTGTGATAATACTAGTGCTATATGTATTTCTAAAGATCTTGTTCACCACTCACGTGTCAAACACATTCATATTCGTCATCATTTTCTCAAGGACAATGTAGAAAAGGGTTTGATAAAACTTGAATTTTGTCAAACTGAGAATCAAATTGCAGACATCTTAACAAAGCTATTAAATAGAGAAAGATATGAGAAGATGAGGATGGAACTCGGATTGATAAAATTGCAATAAAAGCCATGAAGTTCTCCAGGTATGTCATTATTTATAACTAAGTTCCTATATGCATTCTTCATCATAAACCTTGTGCGAAAGCATGTTCCTGCAGGAACTTTGATATAACTCACAAATGTTTATCAATATTATCCTTAGTGTCATGATTGCTTGTCTAAGATGATTTAATTAGATGATGTGCAATATGTTCCCTCATTTCACGTAATATATATTCTTTTCTATCTTATTTTTCCATAAATTAATTTTAATTTCCAGGAATTAATTTTTGTTTATAATTGTTTCAAATTCCTACCCTATAGGATGTACATATTTATTTTTAAATTTTATATTCCATGAACAAATTTGCAACCAATTTCACGTAAATAGGGGGAATGCATCTAGAAGGAATTCACCAAAAGATACCAAATTAACCATCCTACATACATGCTTTACTTTTCCCTTAAATACCCATCTAATCAACCCACTATTCACACCAAACTTTCACTCTCAACCGTAAAAAAAACTCTCTCTCTCTCTCTCTCCTTTAATCTCTTTTCACTTTCTCACTCTTCAAAAACCCCAAAACTTTAAACCTTAAACTCTTTATTAACCATGGATACTCAACACTCATCCTCACTTGAAACTGAAATTCAAACCCCCACAACCAAACCCACGCAACGACTGGCTGAAAAACTCGCTGAAAAGTCTGACACGAAACCTAGTTCCTCATTGAAGATGAAGACGTTGACGTTGGGGATGACTCATTGAAAACGTTGGAAGCAAAAGCAAGTAAGTACGTTCCGGGTTTGTTTGACTTAGATTGGTGTAGTTCGGTTGGTCATGTGGAGTTGCTAGATGTTGTAGATAATCAAGGGTGGATATAATTGCTAAGTGAACACGGAATTGATGATAAGTATCCTAGAGCAATCCAAGAATTTTGTGAAAACTATGGATTCGCTAAAGGAACTATCACTAGTTCCGTGAATGATGTTGAGATTTCTTTCGATGCTGATTATTTGGCTAAGTTGTTTGAGGTTCCGAATGAGGGTTATGATAATTATTTTTAGGGGAGGTATAATTTGAAGATAGGGAAGGTAAGAAAGGATTAGATTTTGACGGAATTAGGAGGTAAGAAGGGAGTGAATTCCCATGAACACAGAAGAGGGGCGAAACTTATTTGTTAGATTGTGCGGTTATTTATTGTCTTTTGTTTAATGTGCAAGTAAATTTCCCGAGCTTGATGATTTCGCACTTGGATCAAACTGTTCCAAATGGATTGAAAGTTGTTTATGGAACTCTGCTAACAAAAATTTTCAAAAGAATTAATGTTCCATTAAAGGGGTATGGGAAAGTTGGAATGAAGAAGGAGAAGTACATTCAAGTTTCTACAATGACTGGACTGAATTTGGGTGTTTTACGTGGGCATACTCAATGGTACACTAAGATTTTGAGGTTAGAGGAGAAAAATAAGAGGGAGAAAGAAAAAAAAATCAAAAGTGAGGAAGAGTAGGAGACTTCTTAACAAGTCTGATAGTGAGCCTCCTACCATTGATCTTGATGGTGAGGGAATTAAAACTACTGAAATTGAGGTTCTGGTTCCTGGGAAGACAGAGTAGTTGGAACATTTCCTCAAGGAAATCCAGGAGAAACAGCAGGATGTTGAAGGTCAAGTCTTCATGATGGGACAAGCCTTGGGTTCCTTTATGTTGTCTTACGACAAGAAGTATGCAGAAATTATGGCATGCCTTACAGAGCTGAAAAATGTGAAAGGAAATCCATCTGCACCTGCTGGAACTGCTCCTGGTGAAGGTGAAGGTGGAACTCATATTGAAGAAGAAGCACTAGAAGAAGAAGTTCCCAGCACTTCAGTTCCTATAGACACAGCCCCTACCTCAGTTCTTGAAGAAACCTCAGCTGATCCTGTTCCTATAGAGACTATCCCTGCCTCCTAAGCCATTTGTGTCCCACTCCTTCTTAGTTGCATTCTCTTTGTTCGAACTTATTTCGATATGGTTGTAATATTTGCTTTGGACTTCTATTTTCTTTAGTTTTAACTTTGTTTTCGTTGTTTTCTTTCTTTTCTTTTGCTTTTCAATAAAATAATTATTAGTAATAGGTAGTGAATCTTTTTCATGCTTTCGTTTATGTTTGGGAACATATCTGTCATACTTCTATTTTTTATTCTTTAGATGCATCTTGATGGCTAATATTGCTAGATTGCTGCTTGAGGTACATGTTACATTTCCAAAAGAGGGGTCTCTACCATTTTATATGAAGTAATGGTGCTGTGGTGAGAAGTTCCAAAAGGAACGTAGTTATGAGTTTTGATGATGCCAAAAGGGGGAAGAGAAAGGCAAACCAATTGCATAATAAAATCAAGTCTGAATCCTAACTGTCTTTCACTCTATTAAAAACCTGCAAAATTCTAAGTATATAATCCTAGTTTTAGTCTCAGTCTTAGTTTAATGTACATACTTTATATTCTCAAAATTAAAAAATCAGTAAAAATCAAAAATTAAAAAATCAAAAATATGTTCTTTATGTTTTTATTTTTATTTTTTTTTTCTAAGTTTGTTTGCCTTGGTTTGTCATCTTCAAAAAGGGGGAAATTGTTGACCCATGAATTGAAAGTAAAGTTTTTATGATGACTACCACAAACAAGCTCAACTAAAAATACTTTGAGTTCCTATGAGATTTCACAGGTACGTACAAACAGTAAGGAACCTGGAGCAATATTGAAGCATTCCAGAGTAGGAACGTGACAAGTTAACAACCAAGTTCAAGGAGAAGTCCCTAGGCAGAATCTTGTAAAGGAACATAGAAGAAAGAAGAGAAGTTCCTGAGTAACACAGTTTCATAGGAACAAGGTACGAGATTAGATCTGTTCCTACAGGAACAAGCTAACAACATCAAGACAATTCCGATGAAGTATCTTGATGAAGAGAAGGGAATTCTAAGAAGATTAGGAGAGTAATTTTCTAGGCTCTTTGTAAATACATTAGAGTCTTAAATCTGGTTGGAACATCATATCTAGAGGTCAAAATGAATCTATCGCACAAATAAGTCTAGATTAATTCGTGCTATAATTTAGGTCATAATAATCTTCTCCATAATGCCTTAATTTGAAAGAGGGGAAAAGAGAGAAAATTTCTCGATTTTTCGTAAATAGGAGCAAAAACGTCCCACAAGGACATCATCACAAACAATCATAATAAAAAACAACATCATTTTCAAGAATCATTATCAAGGAGATCGAAACAAATCAACACATTTTGCTCACTCAAACTTTTCACACGTATCACTTTCAAATACACTCTCAAAACACAAACCAACCTTAAGCTCTTTCGACCAACTAATGCATAAACTATCTCTCAAAGGCTCAACAACGAAACAATAAAACAAGGGTTGACACCACCAGCTACCTACCACCAAAACTACCTACCTAATGTACACCAATGGTAGGGGACATGTATCCCCCCCCCCCAAGCTAGGACAAAGCATCATCCCGACGCTCAAGGAGATGGATGGTCCCTCCGAAAGTTATAGGTGGGATCAACATAAGGTCCAGATGCATCGGTGTAAGGAGGTCAATCATAACGTGGTGCGTTGGGGTAGTTACCATGCATACTCGAAAGGACAACAGTCATAAGGGTCCCAACCACTCGTATACCCTTGTGGCCATCCCTCACTGGGTTGACTAGGGTCTCCACGAGGATCACAACCTCCGGAAACTTGGAAGTTGTACCCTAGTTCGGTGCTGGTGGGGAAGTAAGGCCAAGTGGGTTGGTTGTTATTCCAACCAGGTACTAGGCCTTCTTGGACCGAGCAGTGAGGGTAGTTGAAATATGGGTCAAAGGGGCCTTGGGTGACATGGTAATGATAAATAGAATTATTTTGTATCCTAGCCAAGCCACAGTCTTGTTCTATTTTTTGATTTTGTTGTTCCATAAAACTAAACAATTTAGTTTGTTGGAGAGAGAGGTTATTAAAAGCATTCATTAATTTATTATAAGGTGGGGCATGGGTCGAAGGGGGGCTAGAAGGGCCCTCTTCATCAGCTTGTTCTTGGGGTTGCTAGTAAATGGGTGGTTATAGCACCTTAGGTCAAACTTCGATGAGGGGCACGTCGTGCATTGAAAGAAAGATCTTGTGGAGTGAGTGGTTGGAAAGGAATAATAAATGCATTATCCATTTCCAATGTAGTTAGTGCGGCGTTTGGCAAATAACAATGGTGGACTTGCTGCACTTACCAAGTCCACACCTCTTCTCTACTAGTGCTATGTAAAAATTCATGATTTTGAATTTCATTAAAATCAAAAAAACACATTGGTAGAGACAGGATCCATAGCACCGAAGTGCTTGGAATAACCTAGATGGGAAGCAATTAAAGTAATGTAACCACCCAATTGAATTGACCCAGTCATGGAGGGGCGGTTGGTGAATTAAAGATACTGACGTAAAAACAGAAATCCAGTGTTAGCTTTTTCGGCAGAAGATGGGCGACAAGCAAGGAAAACACTAGATAACTCATCTAGACTCATTTTCCCTAAGTCTTGCTTAGAGAAAATTGAGAAACCAAACATCCAATGAGTCAAACGCAAACAAGTTGATGCATTTAACTAGCTAGATTATGAATGGATGAAAATCTAGACTCGCCACTAATACCCTCCCAAAAGGAATTGTAACTATCGAGCTCTGGAATTTTCTCAATGGATGTTTCGAACAAAGGATTTGTCGGGTCACACATAAGAATTTCATTTAAACGAGCAAGAGTGATAGGATGTCTATGGTTAAACATACGGAAAGTGATATCGTGAGAAGGAAATTCTCCTTCTTCGGTCGTGTTAGAGTGAGAGAGTGTGCTTAAAAACTCTAGGGTGAGGGACTTATAAGTATAATGTGCATTAGTGGGACGCACAAGCCTTTCCCACCCTACATTTTCAATCACGAATGTGATTTCGGCTTCAAAATGTAAATCACGACAAATTTTGTTGGTTTAATGGTTCGTTTGGAGAGGGACTCGTACTTGTCTTTGAATTATGAAGGGATTTTGAGAGGAGGAGGAGGAAAAATTTCCTCATCCTCGGACATGGATAAAGGAATGCCCCTAAACATATGAACAGGGTTTCTCTTCTGTTTTTTGCTAATATGAGCACGAGGCATGATGACAACAGTTTACAAGGCAAAAAACAACAAGGGAAAGAACAATCAAAGCCACACAAAAACTTCTCCGTCTTAGTCAAAAAGAACTAGAATCTTAACTCCAATGCCTCTAGCTCAACAACTTCTCTTGTCTAACCAAGAAGAAGACCAAGAAGCCTAACTTCAAGTGCTTCATGGTCTCAAAAACAAGAAAAATCGAAGGAGAACGAGCCAAAAACGAGTAGCAAACCAATAGTAACCAACAAAATCAACCAAAGTCAACTTAACACAACCAAAATCAAGTATATCAAGCCAAAAACAACCAAATCAAAAAATGATTTCAACAAAATATAAGAAAAATAACAAAATAAACCATGAAAATCAAGAATTCATGAAAATAAAGTTAGGGTTTGAAAAGATTATACCAAAGAGAGTTTATGAACTTCTCAAACCTATGAGATCGTGCTTTTTGAACCCATATTTGAAGTTGGTGAACCAAAAACATAATCTTGTTTGGAAACCCTAAAAACTTGTTATAGTAATCTTTTGAGAATTTTGTTGAAAAGAATGTAATTTTGAAGGTTTAAATTGGTTGATTTGTGGAAGTGAATTCGAAAATATGGGTTGTAGGGAGTAGATTTCTTGATTTTGAGTAGAGGTTTGATGAGGAAAATGTTGAGAGAATGAGGATGGGTGCGTGGGTTTGTGGGTGTTTTGAAGTAACGACCAAAAAAATGATGGAAATCACAACTAACTGACAACATTTTATGGAAGAGTTTCTGAGTACCTAGGGTAAATACTAAACAGACTCAGAGCTCTTAGACTTAAACATGTATTCGCAATAAGAACATCAGTAAGTTCATCAAACTTGTTTCCAAGCAAACAAGCCGTTGGGATGATAAGAAGTAAAATGCTTTGAATACACTTACTTCCAGACCTTGCAGGTCTGTCACCACTAGCAAGACTTTTAATCTTGCTTCTAATTGTTGCAACACACACAGATTAGTAACATTCTTTTGACCTACTTCCCCTTAAGATAGGTAGAAGAGATCAGAACTTCACACCTGCTTCCCCCTTTTGGCATCAATAAAACAGTCAATGAATATAAGGCATGTAAACAAACAACTAAACACAATTAGTAGTTAAACTACTAATTATATTAAGTTCAGCTAATGTAGGTAGCTCTAACAGCATTCTAGAGATGCTGATTCTACCATTGTTCCTGTCAAAAGTACCAAATCTACTTTTCCTGAATAGTTATTACAGATCATCATTAAACCAAATTACATAATAATAATCTATTTGAAAATGTGAAAGGGGATACTAGAATAAGAGTTAAATAAAAGGAGGGGTTAGCAGGAATAAGAGAAGATAAGAATAAAGGAAATCAATCAGCTCCGAAGTCATTTTCAGCCTCATCATCTTCTTCTTCCTCTGAAGCACTTGCGTCATGCTCCTCATCATCCCCTTCTTCATTCTTCACATGGACCAGTTCAACATCCTCATCATCAGATCACCAACTGCTTTTTGATGTCTCTTCCTTATCTTCAAAATCCTCACCACCAGTTATACCGGCTATATGAAGACGAACCTCAATCCTTCTATAGGATTCCAGAAGTGCAGCACATAATGTAGTGACACTGTTGACCATATTTTGCATGAGTAGATTCTGGTCACTTAGCTGCTTTACCAAGGAATAAGTTGTCCGAGAGGATTTTGTACAGGTCCCTGCAAGACAAGCATCACTCCATCCCTCATCCTTCATCTTTAACACACCACATGCATATGTCATGCCCTTTTGACCTATAATTTGATTGGTGCGATGAGACATGGTGCCATAATCTCTCACCATAGGAATTTTTCCAATATCCAAATACTAAGGTCAGCCAGCCTCCGTAAAGTAGAGCATGGTTTGCTTTCTCCACACAGCAGATCATATGACCTAACATCATAGCAGGGAGGTTGACAGGAATGTGTTCAATAAGGTAGTAAATTAGAACACTATCCATCAACTGTACACTCATACGGCCTTGTGCTCTAGGACACACAATCTTAGAGGCTATGGTATGGAATATCATCATGATTGGCTCCTTTAGTTGTCTAATGGTGTACCCCTGTTTGGCATCAGGTGGACTAGTAAACAGTCTTGTTTGGAACTGTTCTGCTGTGACCCCCTTGGCAGAAGGCCAATTCTCTCCGGAGTATGCATCAAGTCCCTTAGTTGGAACTTTGAGAATTTCAGCCAGTTTCTTTTTAGACAAATTAATGAGAGTATCTTTAACAAAGGAGAAGTAAGATCCATCATCTTTATTATGTAGGTGTTCATAAAATTATTTAACCTGTAGCATGAAAACATCTAGATCTTTAGCAAACAACACAGACCATTTCTGAAAATCTAAAGCCTCTTTAACCTCAACCAAGAATTTTTGTGCAACCCAACCTCAGAAAATCCTACCAAAATTTGTCTATCTTTCAGATTATATAGAGGTTGAGGGGCAGTAGACTTACTTTTCTTGGATTTAGCACTAGAGGAGATCACAATAGCAGATTGCTTTCCCTTTTGCCCTGTTGTGGGATGGTCTGGTTGTGCTTTACGCATCATAGCTTTGCCTTTGGATGCCTCATCACCCTTTCTAGGAACCGTCTTTACTCGAGCACCATTGCTTGCTATAATCTTAATGCCCTCTTTCTTAGTAGCTATCTCAACTTCCTCTTCATCTTTAGTAACTTCCTTGTTCTTTGATTTATCCACTGGTTTGGGAATGGTTTTAGGCGTGGGTGTTTTGGCTTTTGTGGTTGGTGGTTTAGTGACATTCTTTTCAACTTTCTTAACCGTTTTTGATGACGGCTTCTTGGTACTTACTTTCTTTTCCTTCAATTCCTCTCGCATGGAAATGACTACATCCTACTTGGGTTCAACTTCCTTCTGTTCTGATTCACCTTCTTCTTCCTCACTTTCTTTGTCATATGACTTTGATTCAGCCTCAGATTCCTTCTCTTGTTCAGATTCTTCAGCAATTTCAGGTTCTTTGGGTTTTGAAGTCTCCACTGGTACTGGTGTGGATTCTTTGAATTTTGGAGTGGGTGGCTTTTTGGCAGTAGTTGATTTTGTGGATGTTGGTCCAGAAGATTTGATGGTTTTGGCAGTTAATTTTGGAGTAACCGCTTTTATGGTGGTTGTTTTTTTTGGTAGATTTTGGTGTGGCAGATTTCATTAGTGAGAGCTTTTGATGTTTTTGGCTTGGCGTTCTTTCGAATCAATGGCACTTCTTCCTCTTTTTCAATTTCCTCCTGCATCACATCCTCTATCACAGACTCAATTACTTTATCAGCCATCTTTTTTGATTTCTTCGTTTCAATTCCAAGAGATTCACTGACTTCTTTCTCAACCAATCGTGTGTTTCTTCTCTTCAACGTGATGAGACTGAATTTTTCTTCTCCCGTGAGCAAAAAAAAAAAAAAAAACTTTGAACAATGTGAGTGAGAGAAAGAAGAAGAATTTAGACGATTTAGGTTTTTGTGTGCGAAAGATATGATCGAGAGATTATATAATAAAAATGTGAGATTAAGGCAATGAAATGAAGAAGGAAACTAAGATCACGAGTATATGTTTATAAAAGATTTGAATCAAAATGGTTATCTTCAAATATTTGAAACATATTCGTCCATTCAACCAGAAAGGCAGTTGCCAGAAATATAACCGTCATTACATTTATTTCCAAAAATTTGAAATTTTGAAAATTAACTGACTGAATAAAATAACCACCTCAGGAATCTGGTTCCCTAATGGTCTGCAACTGGTTTGTGCCAACTTACTCTTTACAAGATTATGCTAAGGTACTTGAGTACTAAATTTGATAAGCTCAGCATCCCATAAGAATTTTGTGAGACCTAAAAAGCAGAAAAGAAACAAAAATAATATATACAAAAGGACATCATTTGACTAGCCAAAGGGACAAGTCAAGACCTAAGAGCTCATTGTCTAATTTTAATCATACCCAACAAAGGTAAGAAGCTTGATGAACATTTCTCTGCTCAAAGGATTTGTAAAAATGTCAACTAGTTGATCTTTTGACCTGCAAAACTCCAATTCTACATTACCTTTTTCAACATTGTCCCTCAGAAAATGATTCCTAATCTCAATATGTTTGGTTTTAGAATGTTGGACAGGATTTTTCGAAATATTGATTGTACTTGTGTGATCACATAAAATGGGAACACTTCTAAAATAGATCCCAAAGTCCTTTAGTTGTGACTTTATCAACAGAAGCTGAGCACAACATAAAGCAGCTGTAATGTACTCAGAATCTGCTATGGATAAGGCCACAAAATTTTGTTTTTTAGATCCCCATGAGATAAGGCAAGAACCTAACAAGTAAGCCATTCCAGAAGTGCTCTTTCTGTACACAATAAAAACCAGCAAAGTCAGCATCTGTGTATCCTATAAGATTCATGCTGCTACCTTTAAGATACCACAAACACAAATCATCAGTACCATTGTGATATCTTAAAATTCTTTTAATAGCCTTTAAGTTAGATTCTTTAGGGTTGCTTTGAAATCTTGCACACATTCCTAATGAAAACACTATATCATGCCTACTGGCTGTTAAGTAAAGCAATTAGCCAATCATACCTCTATACAACTTACCCTCAACACCCTTTCCCTTCTCATCAAGGCTCAATTTTGTAGAAGTTGGAATAGGTGTTTCATAGGATTTGCTGTCTTACAAGCCATATCTTTTCAGAACCTTCTTGAGGTACTTCGATGAATCAGAATTCCATCCTTGGTTTTCTTGATTTGAAGTCTATAAAGAACCCAAGTTCTCCCATCATACTCATCTCAATTTCACTTTTTATCAAATTTGCAAAGTCATTACACAAATCAGGATTAGTAGCTCCAAACAAAATGTCATCAATATATATCTGAAGCACTATTAGATCAGTTCCCTTTTCCTTTAAGAATAGTTTCTTGTCAACTGAACCTCTCTTATATCCATTTTCTAAAAGAAAACTAGAAAGTCTCTCATACGAAGCTCTAGGAGCTTGTTTGAGACCATAAAGAGCTTTGTCAAGTTTAAGAACATGGTTTGGCAAGTCACTATCCTCAAATCCAGGGGGCTGTTTAGGATATAAATCTTCTTTCAAATAACCATTAACAAAGACTGTCTTAACATCCATTTGAAAGAGTTTGAAGTTCATATGAGCTGCAAAAGCAATTAGAATCCTGATTTCTCTAAGCTTGGCTATTGGAGCAAAGGTTACATCATAACCAATTCCTTCCTGTTGTTAAACTCTTGGACCACTAGCCTAGCCTTGTTTCTGACTATAATACCTGCTTCGTCCACTTTCTTCCTCAACATCCCTATTTAGTTCCAATAACAGGCATGTTTTCCTTCCTAGGCTCAAGATGCCAAATTTGATTTCTCTCTAACTGATTGAGTTCATCTTGCATGGATAGAACTCAATCTGGATTTATTAAAGCAGTCTTATAATTAGTTGGTTCAACATTTGAAAGAAAAGAATAGAAAGCAAAAAAGTTTTGTAAAGTAGAATTCCTTATTTGCACCCCTTTGTTAATGTCACTAACGATAAGATCAGAGGGATGAGCGGACTTATACTTGAAATATTTGTTCATATAAAGGTTTACATTAGTGCCTTCTAATGTTGAACTGGTTCTTGTACTTGTTCCCCCTGTTTCGTTGTTGCTTTGAACATGTGAACCTGGTTCCAAAGTGGTCTCAACTACATTGTAATCATGTGGGTGAGCCTCTGATTCACTATTTCCTTCTTTTACCTCATGAGCTACTTGATTTTGTGCTTGACTAGACTCTTCCTCTCTAGGAGAGTTATGTGTTGATTCTGGTTCAACACCTTCTACTTCTTTAGCTCCTGTAAAGTTTAGCATGCCAATTTCGAATTAATCATCATCATCAACCTACACTTGCTTGCTAAACATATTAGTTTCATCAAACCGAACATGGACACTTTCTTCAACACACAAGGTTATTTTCTTGAAAAATTTGTATGCCTTGTTGTGTGAAGAGTATCCAATGAAAAAAGCCTCATCACTTCTGGGATCAAATTTGTCTAAACTTGATTTACAATTGTTGTGTACAAAGCATTTGCACCCAAAAACGAGTAACATTGCAATATTTGGTTTTCTTCCCCTAAGGAGCTCTCATAAGGTGTTTTCTTTAGTAAAGGTCTCAACATTACTCTATTTAAAATATAGCAAGTAGTACTCACGGATTTAGTCCAGAAGTTTCGAGGTAGACCACTCTCTAGAAGCATTGTTCTTGCCATTTCTTCTAGAGTGCGATTTTCCCTTTCTACCACTCCATTTTGTTGCGGAGTTCTGGGAGCTGAGAAATTGTGAGATGCAACATGATCATTACAGTAGGTTATGAAGCTGACATTGTCAAATTCGAAACCATGATCAAACCGGATAGAGACCAGTTGATGATTAATCTTGCTTTGGACATGTTTTATCAAGATTTAAAATTCTTCAAAAGTTTTATTTTTAAATTTCAGAAATACTGTCCAAGTATAACGAGAGTAATCATCAACTAGGACAAACACATAACTATGACCATTTCGACCTTGTACACGCATGGTCCCACACAAGTCCATGTGCATAATTTCGAATGGTCTAGTGGTGCTTACAATCTTCTTTAGCTGAAAAGAAGACTTGACATGCTTACATTTAGCACATTCATGGAAAAAAGGATTTGCAATGAACTTAATATTAGGTAAACCTCTAACTAAGTCCTGAGATCGCAGTTTGTTTAGCAAGGAAAAACTTACATGTCCAAGTCTCTTGTGCCACAGCCAATGGTCATCCTTTATAACATTGAGACAAGTTGAATTGGTCTTAGGAATCTCACTCAAAAATGTTATTTAAACATTGTTGTATCGGAACCCCTTACAGACCAGTTCCTTTGTTTCAGTGTTAACTATGTGACAAATATTTTTTTCAAATTCAACATGGTTTCCTTTGTCACATAGATGAGATATGCTCAAGAGGTTATGTTTCTAACCTTCAACAAAATATACATTATCAATTGCATGAGAAAGTGTCATACCAACTTTACCTATACCCTTGATCAAACCTTTACTATTATCTCCGAAGGTAAAACTTCCTCCTTCATAGGCTTCGAGTGAAAGAAATTGACTTTTATCTCCTGACATGTGTCTTGAGCAGCCACTGTGCAAATACCAAAATGGCTTTCCTTTCACTCTAACCTGCACAAACAAATAAAGGATTAGTTTTAGGAACCCAGATTTTCTAGGGTTCCTTGTGAATGGGAATTGGTTTGATACTGTCCTTTCTAACCCAGATTTGGTTCAAATTTGTCTTTCTTGTTTTATCACGTTTTCCATTTTTAGACAAATTTTGTGCGCGACTCTTTTGTTTATGAACCTTTTAAATGTGAGACTGTTTTTTCTTATCATTTTTTTGCTTTGTCCAACAAGTCTCAATAACATGTCCATTCTTACAACAATAAGTGCATATATGCATGTCTTTTGCAAAAACATACTTACCTCTCTTGAATGCTGAAATCCAAGTCTCATCTCTCCCCAACTTTTGGGGTTGTTTGGAAGTACATCATGAATACCCTAATCCAAACCTCATAGGATTAGCAGGTTGTGAGGTCAGGATGTTTAGAGTACTCTGAGCATCGAGCAACCTTGTTCATCTGTCTTAGGCAGTCACTCAAATCCTGTTCCTTGATTTCAAGTTTCTTAAGCTGAGCTTCATTATACTCCTCAGCAATGGCAAGATACAGCTTTGCCCTATGAAGCTCATGCTTAAGTTTTAAAACCAAATCAGGATTTGGTTCAGAAGTGGTCTGAGTATTTTTTCCTTTCTTTAGTTACAATATTTCATCTTGAAGATCATACATTTTAGTTTCATATTCCAAACATAAGTTATTGACATTAATACTAGAACCACTTGTGCTTGCAAGAGAAGCTTTAAGGTCTACATAATCTTTGAACTATTCTTCCACATCATCAATGATATAGTTATAGGCTAAAATTAAGTCAGAATGTTAAAGAGTGAAGGATTTCTATTTTAGTAATTCGAAATTCATACCTTCAACTTTTGCCTACTTGAGCTTACTAAAACCTCATTCATTATTTTGATAAAAATCTGTTTTTGAAAAACCTGATTGAGGTTTTTGCATCTCAAGTTCTATATTCTTCTGATCTAGACTTTTTTCAAGCTCTGAAATTTTTTCTTTCAGTTCTGTACATATAAGTTCAAGCGCAGCAATACGTCACTCACTAAGGTCTAGATTTCGAGTTACTTCTCATAATTTCTTTTTGTTAGCCTTATAAGAAGCATTGCCTTTAACATTTTAATCAAAAGCAAAATCTATAAAACTTAATAACTCATCTGTCACAATATCTCATTTGTTCTTGCATATCAGAAATAGTTACTTGTTCTTCATTAGAAGAGCTGCTTCCTATCATGAGACACATGTGTCCCTTCTTTCCTGAAGTGGTCTGCTCTGGTCCACTTCTCCCAACAGTGCAGTCACACAAACAAGAGCTTCATCCTCTTCACTTTCACCACCTGAGTGAGAATCTCCCTAGGCAGCAAGCATGGCTCTCTTTGTCATCTTTTTCTCCATTGGTTCTCTCTTGTAAGTTTTCCATGCCGGACAATCCTTGATCTTATGTCCACCTTCACCACATTTGAAGTAACCAGTGCTGGTACTGGTCTTCTTTGTGTTGCCTTTGTTCTTCCAAGATTTTCTCTTATATTAAGATCCGAGGCTTCTTTCAAACCTTCATACCATGAGACCAATCTCATCCAGATCTTCTTCATTTTCTTCTCCCTTCAAGGCCAGACCTCAGCTTTTGGTTGTGCCTTCCTCCTTTGTGTTTACTAACATCTCATGAGTCATTAATAACCCAATAAGTTGTTCTACAGACAAAGTGGATAGATCATTGGTTTCTTGGATTGCAGTTACCTTAGGCAACCATTTACCTGTCAAGCTTTTCAAAACTTTCCAAACCAAATCTTCACTGGTGAAACTTTAGCCGAGAGATTTTATTTCATTAATAATTGACATAAAACGAGTATACATATCTTTTATTATTTCATCTCGATTCATATCAAAAGCTTCATATTTGGACATGAGCATATCAACCATAGATCTCTTGACTTCACTAGTGCCTTCTTAGGCTAAATCTAGAGTTTCCCATATTTCATTAGCAGTAGAGCATGCTAAGATACGACTTACCTCATTATCAGCAATACCTTGTTGAAGAAGTGACAAAGCCTTTGCGTTCTTCTCGAATGTCTTCAGATTTGTGCTATTGTATTCACTCTCCCTCTTCTATGTTCCATCAGTGTTTTTAGCCACCTTCTTTGGTCCATTTTTTATTATCATCCAGCACTCATAGTCAGTGCCAATGACAAAATTCTGCATGCAGTTCTTCCACCAAAGATAATTTGTTCCATTAAATTTGGGCAACCTTGATCAAGAATTGCCATTCATCATACCTTGAGTATTCATCTCTTCTTCCTTCTCTAGGTGTTACCCTTTCAAGAAGTTAGGCTCTAATACCAATTGAAAGTGCAAGTGACAATCAAGAGGGGGGGGGGGTGGGGGTGGTGAATTGATTATTGTAAGGTTGTGGTAAATTTTTTTATTGATTATAAGAACAGTTAAGAACCAGTTCTCACTAAAACATAAATGACCTTAGGTATCACTAAAGTGTTAACATTTTTTAAAAAGTAACACTTTAGTGTAACACTTAACAATATGTAACATTTTAAGGTATCACTTTCTTACATGTAACACTCCAATGAAACACTTTTAAATCTGCAGCACTTTTGTTGTATCACTTTTCGATAGGTAATACTTTAACGTAACACTATTTGAAAAGTAACACATCGATGGTAACACTTTTTGACAAGTAACACTTTGATGATAACACTTTTTGCTAGTGAGGTTTTTGGGAGACACAATTGATAAATATCACTTTAAGTTGCTCCTTATTTATCTGAAAAATAGCTTAATACATTAGAAACAGTAATTATCATTAAACAAAAATTTCTAGAAAACATACCATAAAAAGTAAATTTGTTTATGGCTTTACCTAACATATAAAAGTTCCCGAGTTAAGGTTATATATATATATATATATATATATATATATATANATATATATATATATATATATATATATTATGTTACTTA
The DNA here is from genome assembly GCA_016808085.1 of Suaeda aralocaspica. Taxonomy (NCBI): domain Eukaryota; kingdom Viridiplantae; phylum Streptophyta; class Magnoliopsida; order Caryophyllales; family Amaranthaceae; genus Suaeda; species Suaeda aralocaspica. The sequence goes on along the minus strand of PYUH01000245.1, from coordinate 359,251 downwards.
TATTTTGTTCAAAATTAAAAAAGTATTGATTTGGTTGAAGAAGAAATTTTTGAGATAACACAAAATATTAATACCACTTATTAATATATGTAAAAAAATAAAAAAAAAATTGTACAATTAAAAAGTACATATTGAGACTAATTAAATAAGTTCTTACATGAAACCATATGAAAGCAAGAGTAAGTGAAAACTATAGAAGGTCAAGAAATACTTTCTTTGGGTGGTAGTTGTACATACTAGCAAGAAGTCCTTCACTAAGAGAGAATTTGTATTATGCCAAATGTAATGCTGATTTCTATTAAGGTGATTATGAGATCATTTGCACATTTTCACATCAAGGTTGTCATTAAGTGCTTTCAAAATTATTTTTAATTGAACCAATTTCTAGCTAACAATATTTGGTTTGAAAGATTTTTTTTTTTTTTTTGGTTTTCGTAGTGAACTAAGTTGAATCAAGCTAATAACATCATGCTTTGCTATATAAAATAAACTAATTCACCCCGATACTTGTTTGTTGCTTTGTCCAGGAAACCAAGGTGTATTTTGACCTTTTTGCTGACCTTTATGAGCATGTCAAAATTTGTTTAAGTCTGAGATCATTTAAGCATGTTCAGAAGGTTTTGTATCTGCATGATCTTATTTGGTTATGTTGAAGCATGTCTTGGTTAAAGAGATTGAGATGAGGGTAGATAATGGCTGTTCCTTTCGGTTCTCTATGAAAGTCATACCTCATTTTGTCTTCCCTAATATTTTACTCATTATTAACGAGTATAAGTGATTGTTGTTGCTTTTTGTCTGTCTTTCCTTTGGTAGTTATCTCATCTTCAGCTGAAAGAAGAAATCACCATTATCCTTTTTAAGAAAAGTTGCAGTATTTATAGCATTCTTTAATTGATTTTACTTGTTATTTAATACAAGTACAACTAATTTGCTTTCATTTTATGTTATTAGTGCTAATTTTCGAAAACAAAATATTGATGATTGATCTTATTTCTTAAGTATTGAATATTGTTTTAGAATGTAATTACAGCCAAAGTCATGACTAAATTATCTAAGAAACTCCACAAGTTATTGATATATTTTATCATGAGTTTTACAGTGTATGCTGGTACTCATTAGATGCTTAAATAATCTAGTAAGTACATGCAACAAAGAGAAGATAATGCATACGTAAGGTAGCTGATGAGTTTTGCTTTAACTTAAGGAAATTGGTCGATTGTACTCCCTTGTGATTCAGAGACGAGCTGCTGCTAGTAAATTAACTGAGATATATTTCCTTTTATTTTTGACTTGTAGGATAAGTCAATGCTAACATGAGAATCATTGGGTTTATTGGACTCTGAGGCAATCTATAGCAAATATACACCAAATAGGCAGTCTCCTAGGCTTCAACAATAGAAAGTGTCTCGTAGTAGCACTTTCTGGAATGCCAGAATGCTTTATTTGGTCGAGTTTGTTTTAAAGCCTCCCAATGGAAGACCTCCATCTCTCCTTGAGCAAAGTGACGGTATTCATTCTTGAATTTGTATCATGTTTTGCTGATTTCTTGCTTGTTTTGATGTTTTACTGTTTGGTAGTTTTAATCTGTTCCACACATGATATTTTAGTTTTATAAAAAGTTATATCAGCTTATGTATAACTTCTAATGCCTGCTTAATGGACATATTTATTTTGTATATTGCAGGTTCTTTCAGCTCTTAACCTATATAGGTATGCTCTAATTACAAAAATTAGGTAAAAATATATATGTTAGAAGCATTTTACCTTTATGGGCTTTATCAAGTTGTTGGTATTGTATTTTTTTATCCAAATTAGTTTATATCAGGTCTATGTGTTGCTAGTATTTTCTAACAGTAGCATGGCTGAGCCAATGTGTATTTTTCACTTCATGACTCCTTGGTCATTAATATGTAACACATTGGAATGCATGTGGGGACTGGCTTGATTCAAATTCAAATGACCGTAATGGTTTCTGAACCTGACAAGCTTTTATTACTACTATTTTTGCTATTTTTTTTTTTTCAATTCTTATAGGACCAAGATAATGATAATAACCATTTGTTGGACTAAGCAATAGGCAACGTAAGCAAGTATGCAATGAGATTGAAGGTGTAGAAATTAATGAAGACTATTACATGCTTAAGAATAGTTTGAGACTCATTTTTAGATTAAATCATTTGTTATATGGATGTTTTTAACTACATTATTTTAATTCAAATGTCTTTGAATGAATTTTTGAAATTAGTGGGGTGTATTATAATTTGAAATGAGTGGGGTGTATTGACACATAGATATTTGATTTATATATTAATCATCAATTACTACTACTATTATTGTTATTATTATTATTATTATTATTAAAATTATTATTATTATTATTATTATTATTATTATTATTATTATTATTATTATTATTATTATTATTATTATTATTATTATTATTATTATTATTATTATTATTGTTGTTATTGTTATTGTTATTGTTATTGTTATTGTTATTGTTATTGTTATTGTTATTACTATTATTATTACTATTACTATTACTATTATTATTACTATTATTATTATTATTATTATTATTATTATTATTATTATTACTATTATTATTACTATTACTATTATTATTATTATTATTATTATTATTATTATTATTATTATTATTATTATTATTATTATTATTATTATTATTATTATTATTATTATTATTATTATTATTGTTATTATTAATATTATTACTATTATTATTATTATTAGGAAAAACTGATTATAATAATCCCACCTTTCATACATTTGAAAATAACAGTCCTACATTTTGGTTATCTCACAACCATCCCACCATTACCTGTATTTTTCTTCTTCTGAACTGCAAGTTACCTTATTTCAATTTTCTGTTATTTGCTTTTTCAATTAATAAAATGGATTAAATAAAAATAATTAATTTATAATTTTTTTTTCAATATCAATAAATCAATTATAAATTACAATTTTTTTTTCTTCTTTCTTTCTTCCCTCCATTGTAGCTGTCTCATATTACAACTACCCCACCACCATAACTGCCACCACAACCACCTGCACTACACCACAATTTCCACCATACCACTGACACCACCTAAAAAACCACTCACTAGAATCATGACCGTACCAACACTATTCGTACCCTACCTAAAAAACCACCGACCACCTAAAACTTTGAGCCCCACCAAAAACGAGTCACAACCACCCACTAACCTCTAACACCACCACTATTACAAAGTACAACCCTACAACCTTCAATTAGAACACCTAATTCAAACACCAACCGAACCCTCAAATGAACACAAAAAAACCCAAAAAGTTATTAAATCCGAAATTCGAACAAAAAGATTCAAACACAAAAAACCTCAAGATCTGAAATTCAAAGCCAATTCAAGAAAATGAGACCCAAAAACCTAACTTTTTAGCAGAAAAACCCCCAAATTTGAACAAATTCGAAGCCCCTACTCCCCAAAATCGAGAAACAAAAAAAAAAAAAAAAAAAAAAAAAAAAAAAAAAAAAAAAAAAAAAAAAAAAAACATCAATCCCAAAAATCCACTGCTAAGACTGATTGCTAAAACTTTCACTGACATTCCATATAAGGAAGTAATTCATGTTAATTGAGTTTGAGTGATAGTGGTGGGTTTTTTTCGGGACCGGGTGCTGGTGGGTTAGGATAATTTGGGGTTGTGGTGGTTTAGTTTTTTGGGATCGCGGGGTGTGGTAGTGGTTAACGAAATTATTTGGGTTGGTGGTTGGTGAATTTTAGGTTGATGAACTGATGGTGAACTGGAGAAGAAGGGAGTTGTCTTTTTTTAAAAAAAAAAAATAAATAAATAAAGGAAGAAGGAAATCAGGTTTTAGAGGAGGTTTTTTTTAAAAAAAGAAAAATAAAAAAAATAAAAAAACACTCCGTCAATCAAATAATGCCACGTGTATAGATAACCTGCTAATTAAGTTGCTAACTGGTTAAGGACCATTAGATGAAAATACGGTATAAAGGTGGGACTGTTGTGAGATAACAAAAAAGTGGAACTGTTATTTTCAAATGTGTGAAAGATAGGATTATTAGAATCAATTTTTCATTATTATTTTTCATTATTATTGTTGTTGTTGTTGTTGTTGTTAAAGTTATCATCATCGAAATCAAAATCACCAACATCATCATCATCATAAAAGTAATAATAAATATTATTTTTATTTTTACATAAAAAAGTGTTACATATGTTAATCGACAAATGTTATATAATATTAAATATTGTGTTACTTTAACACTAGTTTATTGTTATATAAGTTATAAATATGATACATAATGTTCATGAAAGTGTTAGTAAAGTTAACGGATATGATACTTAAAATATAAAAAGTGTTACCTATAGTATTCAATGTAACACTTTCAAAATGTTACAGCGCATTTTAAAAAGTGATACCAAAGAAGTTTTAAGTTACACTTCTCAAAGTGATACCATTGAACTTAAAAAGTGTTACGTACCTTTGAGAATAGGTATCACGAGCAGATGTTTCACTTGAAAAGTATTACTCATTGTCTAAGGAAACACTTTTAATCCTTTATGTAACACTTTAAGGGTGATACCTAATGTCATTTATGTTGTAGTGTCTCAAGCAGCAGAACCAATAATGAGATAAAATAAACAACACCAAGATTTAACGAGGTTCGACTTCTAATAACTCTACGTCCTTCACTCCTTCACTCTTTTATTAATCAGCTCAGAATAACAAAACAATTACACTCAATCAATTATGTACCTATGCACAATATGATTCCCCAACTTCCACTTATGGAAGTTCGACTCAACCTTCAACTATGAAGGTTCTAATGAAGATGATCCCAGATCAACTTCCTCAGCAAACTGAACTCACAGAATGCCCAAATTACAACAATTTGTTTCTCAATAACAATTAGCCGAAACACTTACAAAAGAAAGTATATTAAACCTTAATGTGGTAATGAGGTTCATGATTGGTTAAGACTTTAGAGAGAACTTTTGCAATTCATGTTCTTCAATTTTGTTCTTGTAAAAGTGTCTTGGTTGTATGCTGGCAGATCTCTTTAAGTAAACATTTGGCTAGTATGTTATGTAATATTGTGTTTTCCATAGAATTATGGAAATAAAGGCACGGAAAATGTTCTCACTGATTTTATTTGAAATCAAATAAAATCAGTACAATATCATTTAACACACTTGCAATGCTTAAGAATATCTACCTTGCATAACAATCTAAGTATCCGTATAATTTTGAAAACAATTTTGCGCGGAAAGAAACTTTCCTAAAATACGGATGTATGAAGTAAACTCCAGAGAACTGGTTCAGCACTCTTCCCAGATTGTTCCAGTTAGCCAAGTTTACTTGTAATTATGTATGACAAGTAAGTTAAGTTCCTTGTCATCCACAATTAGTTTATCTCTATAATCTCAACCTTTATAGTGCATCTAAAAACCTTCATACCACTTACATTGCATCTAAGACTTAAGAGTATGTCTCCATCAGCTTGGTTTTCATGCAAACTTCAGGACTTGGCTTTATGAGTTTCATCTTGTCATCCATTGAACTTGTTTCTTTAGTACTTGCACTTGCAATCAGAAACTTACATATAATATAATAGTTCAATATAGTTTGTCATCATTCAAAACATAAGCTAGGAGCTCAACACTTCCTCCATAATTTTCCTTTTCATATCTGTGCATTTCTGCGGTACACACCATTTTCCCTTATATCTCATGTAACACCTTGGAATTTCCTAACTTTCTACTCTAGATTTTTCCAGAAAACATATTATAAATATTAAATAGATATAATTATTAAAACTCCTAAATAATGAGGAAAAACCAAAGTATTACCGCCACCGTGATAACGGCTAAGGCATTTTTCAAACGACTACATCGGAAGTCTTATAACCAAAACCAATTTAAAATACGAATTAAAAAACAATCTCAAAACTAGCATCAAACGAACATTCAAAATAAAAACCAAACTTCGGAACCATCTTAATGGCCCTTAAAACCAAAACAAGAAATGACTTATGCACACTTGTACCTATAAAAACTGCACAACAAGCACTCTTACTCCAGCCCAACATGAAATGACTTATGCCCACTTGTACCTATAGCTTTTCTTATTCTAGACAACTATTCGCCAACAAGTGGGTCATTGTAGGGCCAACTCTAAGACAAAGCCATGCACACAAAACAAACAGTCAGCAAAGTTGAGTACATAACTACTAAAGACTATATGACAAGAACAACATATATTACAATCAAAACATACAAGCATCTTATCGTTGACAACTCTTCACCTGTGCATAGACTCAACATAATCAAATTAATTATTATGTTTAATCTTTTGATTTCGCATCGAACGGGTTTCCTTTCCTGTAAAATCGCCCTATTGGGCACCAACTTGGGAGCAACTCCAATAAGGTATTACCTATGTCACATAAAGTGACGGAATTCCAGTGCATTAAAAATATAAAAGAGTACAATGCCTTGTACTCCAGTTAGAAGTCATAGACCATTTTTCCATATGACTTCCCCCATTGTTCATACTCAGGTATATACGTTCTAAGAGTTTTGGTCGAATCCTCTTACACTTTACGTAAATTATCAGTTTAACAATGTTATGACTCACATATATCATCACATAAAAACATACATACAATCAAGCAAGCCATATTAATTATCTTTGAATTAAAGTGATTCTAAAAACAATCTTATGTGTGTCGTTTAGTTAAACTGAACTTCCTTTACCACACACTAACTGTGAGTGGCTAACTATTTACTTTCTCCTTGACCACACATTAAACTGTGAATGGCAACATGTATAAATAATTGCTCATTAACTTCTATTACTGTGTGAATAAAATTTCACAAGCTACTTTTCTTGTTGATTAAGTAACTAACCAACTCAAATAACTCCCTTTCTTCATTAATAAGCTATTGGCCAAATTAAACTGATAATAATATTCCATTTAAATCTTGTAGAATTTATATTGCTTAAATCATGGAATGTCAAAATATTATAAAATCATGCTTCGAATAAAACTTATCACGGATGTAAATTTCACAATCCAATCAAGCACAACAACATATCATATAGATCAACCAAGTATATATTCTAACTCTCATGTTAGTCTTTAGTACTTACGTACCTTGTAAAGTAGTAGTGATCCACCACAACTCCTAAAAGTCGACTAGCTCGAAGTTTCCAACATAGAGAAACCCAAAACTAAATTGAAAACTTGTTGACTAAGTTCTACAACAACTCTATACTAGCTTTCTACGTTGGAAACTTGTCCAAAATAATCCCTATATGGTCTGTATGCAATCCCACACTTTACTTTAATTTTCTATTGCAAAATACTTGATTTTCGGTAATTTTCCAAAAATGACAGCTTTCTAAACCTTCTTAAAAACATTCTAAAACCTTTCTAAATATCTTATTTTGATCGTAAAACATTATAATCATGTCCTAAGATCAATATACAATACTTAGAAGCATTAAAAAAATTATAACTTACTATATTACATGTTACTATTTTTATTGGGCATAAATATATGTTAATAAAAATTTACATCTTTATTTGTTCATCTAAAACCCATTAAAAACTCATAAAAACATCATAAATACATCATAAAACTCTTTTACAATCTACTAACATCATTATGAAACAAATCTATGCTTTGGAATAAGTTTTCATAAACCAAAACATGTTCTTAATATTTATTCTATTGATTTTCATGAATACAAAATTTTGACAGCAATCACTAGTTGAAAAAACGTCATTTGCTGCGGTTTTTTCCCGGGTATTTGCTGCGGTTTTGAACCGCAACACTTATAGCAGCAGCAAATGATGAAATTTTATTTGCTGCGGTTTAACCGCAGCAAAAAATTGGGTTATTTGCTGCGGTTATTCAGGTAACCGTAGCAAATAACACACCAGAAACTGGAGGGAAACAGGATTATTTGCTGCGGTTCTTTGTAAAACCGCAGCAAATAGTGCAGTTTCCCACCAAAAAAAACACTTATTTGCTGCGGTTTTGTGAATAACCGCAGCAAATAAGCACCCAAGAAAATAATAAAAAAATTTTTTTTTTTTTGCATTTTAAAGCAAAATTAGAAGCTGAAATGTTATACATACATAGAATCAATTATTTTCAATTGAATTACACTTCTATCACAAAAAAATACACTTCTATTCAACCATATCTATACATTCATTCAACCATTCCTATTCTTATTCATTCATTCAAGCATTACCATTCATAAAATCAATCATAAGCTCAATCTCATCTAAATATCTCATTCCAGCATCCATTACTCATTCAACCATTCTTTTGTTCAATCATTTATATATAGAGTAGTCTCATTCAATCATTTATTTTATATAGTGTTCTCATTCATAACTCATATATAAACAAGCAAAATTCATTCACAAGCATTCATATATTCATCATTCAACCAACATCACAGCAATAGCCACAAGAACACAACCGCAGCCACAACAACACAGCAATAGACTATATATATTTATGTTTTGCTGACATAATCTCCATCAGGGAAGTGGTTACGATCACCCACCATTCGAGTTAGGCTACTTCAACAGGTTTTTAAGCCTGGAGCAACTCAAACCTCAATGATGTTGACCATGGTCATCACTTGAGTCCCTTCATCATTTGGAAATAAGGGACTATAAGGGACTATAAGGGACTCGATCATCATTTGGAAATAAGGGACTATAAAGGACTATAAAGGACTCATTTTTTATTAAGCAATTGTCGGACTATAAGGGACTCGATCATCATTCAACAATTGCATCACCATAAGAGATGCAATTGTCTGACCATAAGGGAATCAAGTAAGAAGGATCAGAAGGCAAGAAACCCTTGTTTTTCACCATGTCTGCAGAAATGTAAATAAATCACAAACACAAGGTCAAGCAGGATAAACTGCCTATAAAAGTTCCAAACACACGCATCCATGAAGTAGGTCCTTACTGAGACACAAACACAAACACGAACACAAACAGAACAGGTGTAGGAAAGGAAAGGCATGATTGAAGAGAAAGTCTAGAAAATCACAAACCACAAACAAAAACAAACCACCAAACCCAAAACCACCACAACCACAACCAAAAACAAACAACCAGCCAAACACAAAACAAACAACCAAAACAACATACAAAAACAACAAAATCAACACCAAAATATATGATAAAAATAGAAACCAAAAGAAAACAAAGCAAAGCTAACCTCAGAAGTCAATACATCACTAGGAAACAAAGCATAGACCTTGATCGAAACCTTTCAAAGCAACAAAGAACCTCTTACAGGCTATAAAGCAGAATTCGTGCAGATAAGAGAGTTCCTAAAGATCACCATTAGACAAAATATCATCATTAGATAGTGAAGTAGTGTTCGAAAGATCACNATGGAGTAGTGTTCGAGAGATCACTAAAAGTAGTAGGCTTACTATTGACTTAAAGGTAACTTAAAATATCCTCTCAAAGTCAAAATTCAACACAAATATTTGAATATTTCTAATGAATCATAGTTCATAATGTTCAGATTTTTTTTTCCACCATAGTTTTTTTTTTAATCCCTCTGACCCATTCTCCATTGTCTAAACCCATAAAAGTAATCAAAAGATCAAGCGGAAACTCGAAAGAAACATTATCCAATATACATCCACTCTAATATCTTCATCTCACACAAAATATATGATAAAAATCTCACCATGTAAACCAAAATATATGATAAAAATCGCCTCCAAAAGCCACCAAAAATCGCCTCCAAAACCCACAAAATCAGAACACAAAAATTAAAACACAAAATAAAAATTAATACTGAAAAATAAAACAAAAAGAAGGAGAGAAAAGAAGACGAGTAACAAAAGATCTCTAATTTTTTTTGAAACAAAACAATAATTTTGTTCTGAACAAACAATAAAAACAAAAACCTAATTAAAATCATATGAACAAACAATAATCATCAAAAAATCATGAAAACAAAAACCTAATTAAAGAGAAAAACAACAACTACTTACAGTAACATCTTCGAAACTCCATCTGGTGAAAAGCTTGACTTCGTTTTGCAACGGATCAACAATAGCTTTAACTGGAATGGGAACTGGAGCTTCAACAGCAGCCATGGTTATGGAGGAGAAAGAAAGTGAGAGAGAAAACGGAGGAGAGAGAAGGAAACTGTGTAGGGGGAGGGGGATATGGAGACTACGAAGCGTAGAAAACCCTAGATTGAGATGCGAGAATGAGAGAGGGAGTTAGGGTTAGAGAGATTGAGAGGGAGAAAGATCAGAAAGAAGGGGAAAGAAAAATGAGGGAGAATGAAGGGGAATTTGGTTAGAGAGATTGAGAGGGAGAAAGATCAGAAAGAAGGGGAAAGAAAAATGAGGGAGAATGAAGGGAATTAGGGTTAGGTGGGAAATGGAGGGTTTGTGTATATATAGCCATTTCGTTTGGGCTGGGCTTGAACGATTTTTTTTGGGCTGATTTATTTGCTGCGGTTATAACCGCAGCAAATAATAAAAAGAACCGCAGCAAATAAATCAACCGCAGCAAAATATTTTTCTTGTGTATCATCAACAACTATTTGCTGCGGTTCTTTAAAAATGTCAAAGAACCGCAGCAAATGTGGCGCAGCAAAATCCAATTTTTCTACTAGTGAATATAATTTATGTCACTACTACATTTAGAAGTAAAGCAACGCTCTAACGCAATGGTTCAAGCTAATGCAACAGGCTAGTGCAATGGTTTAAGCTAAAGCAACGGTTTAAAGGGTTTAAAGCAACAGCTTTTTTAATGGGAATTTAATTAAATTTCCTTTGTTTAATATTCTTATTGAATATAATTTCTCAACAAAAATATTAAAACATACGTAAAAAATATGAAAATAATTCTTTAAAATACGTGAAAATATGGGGTATTACAGTCTACCCCCTTTAGAAGAAGTTTCGTCCTGAAACTTTATGTAAATTATCGTATGGATTTTGTATAGAGGCTACATTTACTTCAAGTTTTTCATTATAATACTACGTTTTTGTAGACTTTAGACACTTAGTTAGCTTTTACTTGACAACTTTTTAGTGGACAGATATAAAACTTTACTAAAAAGTCGTAAAAACTTGCAAAACAGAGAGTAAAAATGCGTGAAATTAGATCGCACTCTACCCCCCTTAAGAATCGAGGTACGCCCCTGTAACTTTAACTACTAACCTAAGACAACTCTGGATACTTTTCTGTCATCATACCTTTAGCCGCCCAATTAGCTTCGTCCTTTTCTTGGTTAGACCACAACACCTTTACTATTTTGACACTTTTCCTACAAGTATCCCTGACCTTACTGTCAAGGATCTTAGTTGGCCTCTCTCCATAGGTCAAACTTTGTTCTAATTCTATTATTTCAGGCTGTAACACATGTGACTCATCTAGAACATATTCTCTTAGTTGAGACACATGAAAGACATTGTGAACTTCGCTCAACTCCATTGGTAATGCTAGTTTATGGGCAACCTTTCCAACTCTTTGCAAGATCTCATAGGGTCCTATATATTTCTGGCTTAATATCCCCTTCTTCCCGGACCTCATTACTCCTTTCATTGGTGATACTTTAAGTAACACGTTATCCCCAACTTCAAACACAACTTCCTAGCGTTTTTGGTCCGCATAAGGCTTTTGTCTATCTTGTGCTGCTTGAATCTTTGGTTGTATTACTCTTATCTTATCTGTGGTTTCTTCAATCAATTGAGGTCCTAGAATAACTGTCTCACTTATTTCTCTCAAACATAAGGGAATTCTGCACTTCCTTCCATATAAAGCCTCAAAAGGTTTCATGCAAGATAAGGGACACACTTTTCCAAAATTTCGAAAGAAACCTAGAATCCCTATCTGACACGATATCCTTTGGAACTCCATGTAGCCTCACAACATGGTTGTTGTAAGCCTTTGCAAGTTGCTCCATCCTATAAGTCTCCTTCATTGGTGTAAACACCGCTGACTTGGCAAGCCTATCCACCACAACCCATATGGTATAATTTTGATTCCTCGACTTTATCAAGCAAGCGACAAAAATCCATTGAAATGCAATCCCAAATCCATACTGGTATTTCCAGTGGTTGGACTTCTCCTTGTGGTTTCTTATGCTCAAATTTCTCTTTCTGACAAGTAAGACACTTGCTAACAAATTCATCCACTTCCCTTTTCATCCTAGGCCACCAATACACTTTCTTCAAATCCTTATATAGCTTATCCCCTCCAGGATGCACTGAATACAGGGTATTATGACCTTCCATCATAACTCTTCGTTTTAGATCCTCATACTTCAATGTTACACATGTACACCACCTTCCTTTATACCTTAAGCTTCCACCCTCATGGATCTTGAAGTTCATAACCTTTCTGCCTTCAATTTTTCCTTTATCCTGTCCAATTTTACATCTCCATACTGGTTCTTCTTAATTTCCTCAAATACTGTTGGTTAAATACTATGATTACAAATTATTCCTTCCAACTGTCCCTCCTTCACTATCTCCATGTTCATTTTCTCCATATCTCTACAAAGTTCGTTAGCCACCACTAAAGTATTTACTCCATGCTTCGTTTTACGGCTTAAAGCATCCCCTACCACATTGGCCTTCCCTTCATGTTATTGGATATCTAAATCATAATCCTTGATCAACTCAAGCAATCTCCACTGTCTCATGTTTAAATATTTTTGAGTGAAAAATTACTTTAAACTTTTGCGGTCCGTGTATATCCTACACTTTACTCCATACCTCCATATCTTTACAGCAAACACGATCACAACTAGCTCAAGATTGTGTGTAGGGTAGTTTACCTCGTATAGCTTCAATTGTCTTGAAGCATACACAATCACCTTTCTATTTCGCCTTAACACACATCCTAAACCATTTTTAGAAGCATAACTATACACATCATAAGAAACACTTCCATCTGGCAAAGTCAATACTGGAGCTGTAGTCAAACGCTCCTTTAAGGTCTGAAACGCCTCTTCACACTTATCATCCCACAGAAACTTACAGTGTTTCTTCATTAACGACGTCATTGGTTTAGGAATTCACGAAAAGTCCTTCACAAACCTCCTATAATACCCTGCTAACCCTAAGAAAGTCCATAAATCCGTTACACTCTTAGGTGTAGGCCATTCTTTTACTGCTTTGATATTGGTTGGATCTACTTCGACTCGCTCTTTTGACACGAAATTCCCAAGGCTACTTTCTCTAACTAGAACTCACATTTCGAGACCTTAGCATACAATTTATTCTCCCTTAATTTCATCAAAATTGTCATCAAATGTTCCACAAGCTCCTCTTTGCTCTTAGAGTACACCAAAATGTCATGAATGAAAACAACCAATTTATCCAAGAACCGTTAGAAAATCCTATTCATTAAGTCCATGAAAATTGTTGGCGTATTGGTTAACCCAAAAGGCATACCAGTGAACACATAGTGCCCATACCTCGTACGAAAATTCGATTTCGGTATGTCCTCATTAGCAATTCCCAATTGATGGTACCCTGAACTCAAATCAATTTTTGAAAACACAGTATCTCCTTTTAATTGATCAAACAAGTCATCAATCCTTGTTAAAGAATGCTTATTCTTGATCGTCACCTTATTCAACTCCCTATAGTCAATACACAACCTCAAACTCCCATCTTTCTTCTTTACAAATAACACTCGTGCTCCCCAAGATGAAGCACTAGGCCAAATATAACCCTTCTCGAACAACTCATGTAACTGCTTTTTCAACTCATTCATTTCTGCAGGTGCCATCCTATAGGGTGGTTTGGAAATAGCTGCCGTTTCTGGAACTAAGTCTATGGTAAAGTTGATCTCTCGCTTTGGAGGCATCCGCAGAATCTCTTCTTGAAACACGTCCAGAAAGTCCCTCACTACCTCAATATCCTCGGGCCTAGTAGTTTCAATATGATCTACATCCCTCACACTACGAAAGTAAACTGGAAAACCTCTCCCCACAAATCTAGCAAATCTCATTACTAACACTATTTTTTTCTGTTTTGGCCTTCCTTCCCTCCAATAGCTCACTTTCTTACCCTTATTGATTAACGAGATCTTCTGTGGCTCACACAAAACCTCTGACTTATGCTCACTCAACCGATCCATCCCCAGAATCACTTCCAAATCAAACTCAATTAGGTTAGCCTTAAACTTCAATCCCTTAATTTCAATAGGAACATCTAGAAATCTCCTTGAACAATGTACCTCTTGTCCTGATGGTAACACTATTGACATTTCGATTGCATCTACTTTTCCCTACACAGGGATTAACTTTTCCAAAATCTTAATGGTTACAAAAAATATGTTGCACCAGAATCAAACAAAACTTTAACAGGAAAATATTGAATAGAAAAAGTACTACTAATAACATCTTTACTAGCACCAGCTTCACTTCGAGCCATCACATTCAGCTTTCTAGTATTTGAGGTCTTAGTGTGACCTCCTCCATTTCCACTTCCATTTCTATTTTCGGCTTGAGGCGTTGCCTTTCCGCTCATATTTCCATGGAAACCCTTCTGCTAACCCCTAGTTGGGTTCCATTTGTATTGAGAACCTTGCCCTTCCTTTCCCTTTTTCTTGGAGAAGCAGTCATACTCATGGAGCCCATATTTGTTACACAAATGACAAGTCACTGGGTTCCCAGCATAGTCCTCTCCTAGGTGATTGTTAGGACACTTCTTGCAGAAGTACACACGACCTCCTTGATTGGCCATCTGAGCCCTATTCCCATTTCCATTAACACACTTCCCATAGTTTCCCCTGTTACCCTGGAAGTTATTGTTGAAATGATGTTTCTTAAATCCACCATGACTCCCTTGTTGGTTGAAGTTTCCTCCACCATCCTTCCTTTTCTCTCTCATCTCAACTTCCTTCAGTTTCTCCTCCTTCTTCCGGTCTAGGGCGTATAGGTGTGCAACTCTACCATAAAGTTCATCCAAAGACTCAAAGACCTGTCCGGCTAACTGTTACTGGATGTCTAAGGGTAAACCTGTCTTAAAACAACTAGCCTTCAACTTTTCAGTTGACACGGCCTCCTTAGCAAACCTAGACAATTCTATGAACTTAGAGTCATACTCAGTAACAGATATACTCCCCATCTTAAGCTCCAAAAACTCATCAGCTTTTTGCTTCTCAAGGAACACGGGATAAAACTTATTACGGATCTGCTCCTGAAACACATCCCAATTAAACCCTGGTAAAGCCCTAATGACAACCACATTTTGTTACCACCAAAGATCATCTTCTCCTCTTAAATAGTAAACAGCATGGTTCAGCTTAAGCTCTTCTGGACACTCAACTGCCCCAAACAACTTGTTAAACTCTCTCAACCATCCCTGAGAATATTTCGATTGTGCTCCCCTTGGTAAGTGGGTTGCTTACTTTGAGAAATCTTCAGAAAATTTCCCCAGCAGGGTCACTACCTGTAACAACCTGAATTTTCCCTAACTTCCTACTTATCAGTTTTTCAGAAAACCTGTTAAATTAATAAATATTATATTTACTAAAACTACTAGTTATGGAAAAACCAAAGTATTACCGCCACCGTGATAACGGTTAAGGCATTTATCAAAGTACTACAGCGGAAGTCTTAAAACCAAAACAATTTAATCTAACTTCAAAACAACTTTAAATTAAAAATCAACTTTAAACTTATTACTCATCGGAACCATATTAATGGCCCTTCAAAACAAACCCAAAACTAATATTAAAAGTCTTTCGAAATCCAAACATCCAAAATAAAGGTTAGTCTTCATAAGAAATTAAAATAAAGGAAAACTACAGACATAGCAAGCACTCTCACTCCATCCCATCATTAAATGACTTATGCCCACTTGTACCTGCAGCTTTTCTTTTACTAGACAACTACCCGCCACAAGTGGGTCATCGTAGGGCGAAGTCCAACACAAAGCCATGCACACAAAATAAACAGTCAGCAAAGCTGAGTATATAACTACTAAAGACTATGCAAATACAACGAGAAATAAAGCATGCACTCAACTCCCAGTTGGGCACCTAAAAAAATCACCGCTCTGTTGGGCACCAGTTGGGTAGCAACTCCCAAAAGGTATTACTATGTCACATAAAGTGACGGATATCCAGCGCATTAAAAATATAAAAGAGTACAACGTCTTGTACTCCAATTACTAGTCATGGTTCACTGTTCCATACGACTCCCCC
Source organism: Suaeda aralocaspica (assembly GCA_016808085.1). Taxonomy (NCBI): domain Eukaryota; kingdom Viridiplantae; phylum Streptophyta; class Magnoliopsida; order Caryophyllales; family Amaranthaceae; genus Suaeda; species Suaeda aralocaspica. Next base: position 342,986 of record PYUH01000245.1, on the reverse strand, counting down.
CATTGTTCATACTCAAGGTATATAAGTTCCAAGAGTTTTGATGCAAGTCCTCTTACACTTTACGTGATTTAACAGGTTTAACATTGTTACAACTCTCATGCAACATCACATAATAACATGCCTCCAATCAAGTAACCCATTTTAATTATCTTCAACTTAAGGTGATTCAAAGTTAATCTTTATGTGTGTCCTTTAATTAAACTGAACTTCCTTTACCACAGATTAACTGTGAGTGGCTAATAACTTGCTTTCTTCTTGACCACACATTAAACTGTGAGTGGTATTATATATAAGACAATTGCTCATAACTTCCTTTAATTATGTGAATAAAAATTCACGACTATCTTTTTTGTTGATTAAGTAACTAACCAACTTAAAAATAACTTTCTTCCTTGATCAATAAACTATTGGCCAAATTAAACTGATCATAACATTCCAATTTAAGCTTGTAAAAATTAAACTTTCTATTTAACATGGAATGTCATCAAACTTTAAAAACATGCTACTAACAAACTTGCCATGCATATGAATTCACGATTCAAAACAAGCATACAAGATTTCATATACTCAAGAATTACTCAAGCATGCATTCTAACTCTTATGTTTGTCTTTAGGACTTACGTACCTTTTATAATAACTGTGCTCCGGCACAACTTCTAGAAGTAGACTAATTCAAAGTCTCCTACATAAGGAAAAACGGAACTAAATTAAAACCTTGTTGACTAAATTCTGCAAAAACTATATCTAACTTCTAAATTTAGAAACATTGTCCATGCCTTATATGGTCTCTATTCAATTCCACACTTCACTTTTCTTTTATATTGCAATACCACTTAGTTTTCGGGACTTATTTATGCTTTATAAAATCTTAATAAAATTTTTATGCCACTTTGGAAAAGTGGACAGCAATCTAAATTTATCAAAACTCCTTGAAAACTTTTGAAAACAACACAAATCCATTATACAACATATTACTTAACTTATATAATCAATTTATGCTAATTACATTCTTTATAAACTTAATATCAAAGTTTAGAACATAAAATTTCATAAAATCATAACTTCATAAATTTTCAAACCCTAATTATAATTTCATGAACAACAAAATAAATTCATGCCTTAAAACAATTCATGCTTGTATAAAAACATGATTAAACTTATAAAACATGATTAAACAGAATTATAAACATGAGTTTGCAAGATTAAATCAAAAATAAAGAAGGAGAATTTGTTTTTTATAAGTTTCGAAAAATACCAAGAATAGGGGAGGAAGTGCAGCGGTGGCAGCAGGGTGGCTGGCGGTGGCTGCCGCGGTGGTGGAGTGGCCAGCGATGGGTCCGGCTAGGCGCATATCCAGAGGCACAAAGATATTTTTTTTCGAGATTTTCGAACTGAAATTTTTTTTCTTTTTTCGGAATGTGCAAGTCTCTTTTTTTTTTTTTTTGCTCTTTTTCTCTCTAGATTTTTGGAAACCTAATGACTAGTATGATCATGATAATTTGGGATTTTAGGTTTTGTAGGGTATTTATAGGCCCCAAGATGGAATTTTGGTGAGGCCCATAAATACTCCTAAATAAATTAGGAAACCTTTGAAATCTATTTTTAGAAGCTCTTAAAATATTTGTAATCATAAAAATATTCTTTCAGAACACAAATAACTACTTTTAATCCAAACTTTATTATTTATTTTATTTTACTTAATTTCTTCTTATTTAATACTTCTATTGAACATAATTTTCAAATAAAATATTAGAATTATAAAAATAAAATACGAAGATTATACGCATAAAATATAAAAATACTTTGTTTAAATACCTAAAAGTGTGGAGTATTACAGTCTACCCCCCTTAAAAGAAGTTTCGTCCCGAAACTTTGTGTAGGTTACTGTATGGAATTTGAATAGAGACTATTTTACTTCACACTTTGTTAATGCAACACTATGTTGTTGTACACTTTAGACACTTACTTGACAACTTTTATTAGAGAAACATAAAACTTCTTACTTGAAAGTCATTGAAACTCGTAAAACTTGCTAAATTGAGGGTAAAACGCGCGAAAAACAGGTCGCTTTCTACACCCTATAAGAATCGAGTTACGTTCCCGTAACTGTACTACTAACCTGAAAAATCTCAGGGAATTTTTCTCTCATCAAATCTTCATCTTCCCAAGTTGCTTCTTCGGTTTCTTGGTTAGACCACAACACCTTCACTATTTTGACACTCTTTCTACGAGTATCTCTAACCTTACTATCTAGGATTTTTAATTGGCCTCTCTTTATAGGTAAAACTTTGGTCTAACTCCTATTGTTTCAGGTTGTAACACATGTGACTCGTCTGGCACATACTTCCTTAGTTGAGACACATAGAAAACATTATGAACTATGCTCAATTCCATTGGTAGTGCTAACTTTTAAGCTACCTTTCCAACCCTTTGCAATATCTCATAGGGTCCTATGTACTTTGGGCTCAACTTTCCTTTCTTTCCAAATCTCATCACTCCTTTCATTGGTGATACCTTAAGTAAGACCTTGTCGCCGACTTCAAACACAACTTCATGGCGTTTTTGATCTGCATAGGATTTTTGTCTATCTTGTGCTGCTTGAATTTTTGCTTGTATTACTCTAATGTTCTTGGTGGTCTCCTCTATTAACTGATGTCCTAGAATAACTGTTTCACTTATGTCGTTCCAACACAAAGGGCTCCTACACTTCCTTCCATACAAAGCTTCAAAGGGTGTCATGCCAATACTTTGCATTGTAACTATTGTTGTATGAAAACTCAATGAGATCCAAGTGATCCTCTCAATTCCCTTGAAAGTCCATTACACAAGTTCTTAGCATGTCTTCTAAGGTTTGTATGGTTCTCTCTATTTGTCCATCAACTGCTGGATGGAAAGCTGTACTCATCTTCAAGGTCGTGCCAAAGTTCTCCTAAACACTATTCTAGAATTTTTAAAGAAACCTAGCATCCCTATCCGACACGATATCCTTTGGAACTCCATGTTGCCTCACAACATATTTTATGTAAGCCTTCACAAGTTGTTCCGTTTTCCAAGTCTCTTTCAGGGGTATAAACACTGCTAAATTAGTGAGTCTATCTACCACTACCCATATGGTGTCATTCTGATTCTTAGACTTTTGCTAGCAAGTCACAAAGTCCATCGAAATGCAATCCCATATCCATCCTGGTATCTCGAGTGGTTGTACATATTCTTGAGGTCTCTTATGCTCAAATGTAACCTTTTGACAAGTAAGACATTTACTCACAAATTCAGCCACTTCTCTTTTCATCCTAGGCCACCAGTACATCTTCCTTAGATCCTTATAAAGTTTATCGCTTCCAGGATTCACTAAATACGGGGTACTATGACCCTCCTCCATGATTATTCGCTTCATTTCCTCACATTTCTATGGTACACACCACCTTCCCTTATACCTTAAGCTTCCATCCTCATGAATCTTAAAATCCATAGGCTTTCCTGTTTTTAGCTTTTCCTTATTTATGTCCAGTTTTACATCTCCTTCCTGGTTCTTCTTAATTTCCTCAAGTATAGTTGGTTGGATACTAAGATTACAAAGAATCCCTTCCAACTCTCCCTCCTTCACTATATCCTTACATAGTTCATTAGCAACTATTAAGGTGTTCACTCCATGTTTTGTTTTACGACTTAGAGCATCGACTACCACATTGGCTTTCCCTTCATGGTATTGGATATCTAGGTAGTAATCCTTGATCAACTAGAGCCATCTCCTTTATCTCATATTTAAATCCTTTTGAGTGAAAAAGTACTTTATACTCTTGTGGTTTGTGCATATCCTATATTTCACTCGACGCAAGTAATGTCTCCATATTTTCAAAGCAAACACTATTGCTGCTAACTCTAGATCATGAGTAGGGTAGTTAACCTCATATGCTTTCAATTGTCTCGAAGCATAAGTTATCACCTTCCTATTTTGCATTAAAACACATCCTAACCTGTTTTTAGAAGCATCACTATACACATCATAAGAGTTACTTCCATCTGGCAAGGTTAGCACTGGAGTTGTAGTCAAACGCTCTTTCAAAGTCTGAAATGCCTCTTCACCCTTATTACTCCACTCAAACTTATAGTCTTTCTTCATTAACGAAGTCATGGGTTTAGCAATTCTCGAAAAGTCCTTCACAAACCTCCTATAGTAACCTGCTAACTTTAAGAAACTTCGTACATCCGTTACATTCTTCGGTGTAGGCCACTCATTAACTGCTTCAATTGTGGCTGGATCTACTTCAACTCCCTCTTTAGTCACAATATGCACCAAGAATGCTACTATCTCCAACCAGAACACACATTTCGGGAACTTAGCCTATAACTCATTTTCCTTTAATGTCATCAAAAATGTCCTCAAATGCTCAACATGTTCTTCCTTGCTCTTAGAATACACCAAGATGTCATCAATGAAAACGACCACAAAGTTATCCAAAAACCGTTGAAATTTTTTTTTCATTAGATCTATAAAAATTGCTGGCGCATTGGTCAACCGAAAAGGTATAACAGTGAATTCATAGTGTCCATACCTAGTGCGAAGAGCAGTCTTCGGTATGTCCTCATTAGCAATCCTCAATTGATGGTAACCTGACTTGAAGTCAATTTTTGAAAACACCGTAGCTCCTTTCAAATAATCAAACAAGTCATCAATTCTTGGTAATGGATACTTATTCTTGATCGTCACTTTATTCAGCTCCCTATAGTCAATACATAACCTCAAACTCCCATCTTTCTTCTTCACAAACAATACTAGTGCTCCCCAAGGTGAAGCACTAGGCCTAATGTACCCCTTTTCCAACAAATCCTGCAACTGCTCCTTCAATTCGCTCATTTCTACAGGCGTCATCCTATAGGGTGCTTTGGAAATAGGTATTGTTCCTGGGACTAAGTCTATGGTAAAGTCGATCTCCCGTTTAGGTGGCATTCCCGGAAGCTCCTCCGGAAACACATCAAGAAAGTCCCTCACTACTTCAATATCCTCAGGTTTAGCAGTCTCAACATGATCCACATCCCTCACACTACAAAGGTAAATTGGAAAACCTCGCTTCATAAACCTAGAAAACCTCATTACTGACACTATTTTGTTATTTTTCGGTCTTCATGCACTAGTACAAAAAACGCAATTTGCTGCGGTTTTTTGCTGGGTATTTGCTGTGGTTTTGAACCGCAGCACTTATAGCAGCAGCAAAAAATCAAATTTCATTTGCTGCGGTTTTAACCGCAGGAAAAAAAAAGGGTTATTTGCTGCGGTTCTTTGGAGAACCGCAGCAAATAACACCTCAGAAAATGGAGGGAAACAAGGTATTTGCTGCGGTTTTCCAAAGAACCGCAGCAAATAACCCTCTTTCCCTCCTTTTTCTGAAGGGTTATTTGTTGCGGTTAACTGAATAACCGCAGCAAATGTCTCTTTCCCTCCAATTTCAGTTAAGTTTTTTTGCTGCGGTTTATTGAATAACCGCAGCTAATAATACATTTTTTTTTTGGGTAATTTTCTGAAATTATTTTATGCTCCTAATATTTCGTAATATTTTTTATTTTTTGTAAAAATGTAATCATTTTATTAACAGAAAGAGAATAATTACAACCTATAGCTTTCTTCGGCAAAACTGACTCAGTTTTGCTCCAAGAAAACCAAAAAAACCCTTGTCTATATACAAGAACACACAGGCTCAACTACTATATATACACCTTCCTAACATAAACCATCCCAAACATAAACCATCCCAAACAACCAAATTAAAACCCTTCCTAACAAAACCAAATATATAAACCATCCGAAACAACCCAAAACCTTTAAAACACTCAGCGGAAGCAAGCAGCATTGTCACGCACAGCCACAGCAGTGTCACAGCCACATAGAAGCAACAAAGCAGCAGCAAAACTGCAGCAAAACAACAAAACAGCAGCAAAACAGCAAAACCTACAAAACAGCAGCAAAACAGCACCAAAACAGCACCGCCCAGGCCTCACAGCGACCCTCAAGTCGAACCTTTCCTGCAAAAACCAGACAAAATAATGCCAAAAAAGCTGCAGAACACAGCATGACCATCAGTTCTGCAGAAAAGACTGCAGGAACAGTCCATTACATTATGCGCCAAACTGCAGACAAACAGCCACACTGCAGACAAACTACAAAAGTTCAACTGCCTGGCGAGGCTGCACAACCAACCCTTCCTCCACAGCCCACCAATCAGCGTCAAAACCCCAACTCCATACATAACCAGGAAAAAAAAAACAACTGCAGAACAGACTTAGGAACAGTCCACTAAGCCAAGCCAAACTGCTTAAGAGACTTAGGAACAGTCCATTAAACCAATACACAAATTACCAATACACAAATTATGAATACCTAAAAGTTCAATTTTAAACTAAGTCAACTGAATGTACTACTATATTCCTAGCTTCTTCATAAACAATGTGTGTACAAGAATGTCGCAACCTTGTCGCGAACCTCGCCTATTTGTGCTTTGCTGAAAGGCCCTTCTCGAACCCATGTAGCTTTTGTGAATACCTAGTAAACAAGTATTTAAAACCAGTTTAATAATACTTCCTTAATAGCAATCACCCACCTCCACCACAACCGCCACAATCACAACCTCAACCACAACCACAACCACAATCACAAACATAACCTCAGCTTAATGTTATTGATATTCCAGTAACATTACCATCCCCAACTCCAGCACAACCATTAACAACACAATTGAAGGTACAACTACAAACTCCGCAACTACTTATGAAGCTCTAATGTGCACAACTTATTAACAATTCATAAAAATAACAGAAAACCATGCATATGCTAAAATATAGGTCATTAAAAGTTAACAATATCGCCGATTTAAGGATTGAAAACAATGTAATAGTCCTTTAAACAAGGAATAGGTTTGGTTGTTGGTTTGGGAGTGGATAAACAATTTCAACATTGTCCTTTCTTTCGGATGCAAATCTTCTCCTACTTAATTTACATGAGTAGGTCAACAATAGCCTGTCATTAATTTTTCTTCGTGTAGAATTGCTTTCGATTGAGAAATCCTCCGCAGTCATCTTAATTTGCAAAGACTAAGCAAGTCTACAACATTTTGTAGCATATAAAGGTTGCTGATGAGATAGTAGACTTCAAGTAGTATATTATAACACATTGATAAAAGCCTCCGTCTAAAGATTCAACTGAAACTTTCAGACAATTCACGAGCACAGGTATACGACGAACAATGCTCTCAAAATTTGTTTTTCATATAACACCAAAACAGAAAATAGTGATTCACTTATATGAAAACCAGGTTCTGGAAGCATTGGTCATCGTTTTGCACATAACACATATAAAAGAAATAATGAATCTGGTATAGGAAAAGAATACATTAAAGGCCTGAAATATATTCATGGATCCCTTTAATGTTTTTTCCACAACCACAAAATTCCCATTATTTTCTGTGTTCCACAAATGTGCACCCAGTATTTGGGAGCATTGGTCATCGCATATCTATGCTCGTGAGCCATTTGAAAATTTCAGTTGAATCTTTAGATGGAGGCTTTTATCAATATGTTATAATATACTACTTCAACTCTACTATCTCATTACCAACCTTAATATGCTACAAAATGCTGTACACTTGCTTGGTCTTTGCAAATTAAGATGACTGCGGAGGCTTTGTCAATCGAAGGCAATTCTACATGAAGAAAAATTAATGACAGCCTATTGTTGACCTACTCATGTAAATTAAATAGGAGAAGATTTGCATTCGATACGCAATCCAATTTTAATATTGTTTATCCAGTCCCACCCCAAGAAAANTAGTCCCACACCAAGAAAACATAATTTAGGGAACTTCAAAATATAGTTTTCGCTAAAACAAGCTAAATGAACCGATAAAACGAACAACACAATCCCATAACAGAATTCAAAACGATTAAAAATAACCCAAAGCGACATGTTGCCTTCCGGAAATTATTGCAGTACTTACCTCCTCAAGATCATCTGACTCATTACAGCTTGAGATGATGTCATGCATGTAACGCATTACGTAGTACCCACAATCAGTACCGTTTTGCTGTTGCGCGCACTTTGAAGTACATAGGACATTGAAACAAGAAAAATCAATCAAAAATTTGCATGACAAAGTAAGCAACCACCACAAATGTATAGGATCTCGATGTCTGTACCTCACCTGATATCAACCTCGGAATCATTGTGCTACTGTGTATCCTCTTCATCACACTATACGGAGGTCAAAAATTAAGCGAAGGTAAGGAGCCGTTATATCTTACATTTCTAGCATAAAAGATTTTTGGTTGACGTTAGAATTTACCTATTCACCCACGTCATAATCAACAATCTACGTGGCGACTGAGGACGACAAGAATCAAATTGATGCACCTTGTATGTCAAAGGTGATCTCAACAAAAGCACCCAATGTGAACTGCGCCAAACAAGAGAAAGCATAATATTTGGAAATCGGAACTAACAATGGGAAAGTTGTGAAATCAATAAGGGTGGGGGAGAAACAATGGGAAAGTGAAAAGGATGTACTCCTCAAGTGACGGAGCGATAATGAACTTCCTTTTCGCTCGAATTGCTTCTTTGATGGCGGTTTCAAGGTACGCTTTCACATCACCCTTGCTCTTTAGACATCGTTCCTCATAAATCTCTTGAGGACACAACCACCCCACCTTGTTCATGGTATTGGTTCCGGCCAAATCTAAGTATACACAACTAATTAAGGTGGAAAAAAAGGGGAAACATTAGTGTACAAGTTGCTGCATCTCATAAACAATCATTCAAACAAAATCAATACAATTAAAGAGGCAGCTTATGGAAATAGAACATGCATGAGTTATGTAAAAATCGACTTCATTTAGGTTTGTAAGTGAAAAGCATGGAATTTAAAATTAAAAAAGTAACGGAGATAGCAGTAACCTCATGAACGCTTGCAACACTGACAAAGACAACATCTCCCCAACGAGGAAATCATAAACATCAGCTTTCGTTACACATGTCTCAGCATCCTCAAAGTAGTGGAATTGATCCTTGCTCAACCACACCTTTAAAGGATTCTCTTCCGACTCATCTTTGGTGCATTCATGTAGCCACTAACACGCGGGTGACACATTTTTGTGCACCTCATCTTCATCTTCCTTGTTTGAACCTTTCGAGGAAATCTTGTTGTTCGGGCCATCCTTTTGTTCTTTTGCGGAATCTCTGTTGTCGTGTTGTTGTTCTTGTTCTCTTTCAGCACCCCCCTTTATTCACATTAACATATATATGACAACGACAATAAAAAGGATTAAAACGATAATTGGAAAATGAGTATTAATCAATTTTAATTAAGGGTTTTACTCACCTCTTCTGCAAACCGCACCCATTTCCTTGGCCACGTCACGAAACTCCCTCGTGCTTCTCCCAAAGTATTCAATCCCCACTCTGGCCGCGGAAGGGGAAGTATTACATCTTCCCATCCGTCAACAATAGAATCAACTGAGACGTTACAGTTGCCTACACCGACAGCTTGGAGATGCGAGACTTGGGCCTGGACAGTTGGTTGAAGATGGCAAAATGCAACCACCAGTAAACCACCATTTCCACCTCGTGGATCCCGGAGAAGCAATGTGCATGGTGTTTCCTCCTGCAAAATAGTTACAGTTGAAGGCCATATGATCAAAAAATAAAGTTAAAATTAAAATACCAAAAAATAAAGTGTAAACTATTAAAAAATGAAGTTAAAAGTATGAAAAAAGTTAGCAAACATTACCTCGACATCTTGAATGGGAGGCTCACTTGAAGCTCGGGAAGTTTGTTTTCGCCGGCTTGACTTGTCATGAACTTCATCTTCATTAGGTGAATCTATATCATGAATTCCCACCTTCTCACATAGAGCTTTGAACTTTTGTTTGACCAACTCCTCCACCATTTTTTCCATTTCTGGACTGATCTTCGTTTTTGAAGAACTACTTCCTGACTTGTCTTGTGGAAATGCCCTTCGCTTACCTAAACGTACACCTCCCAAACCTTTCACACGTCCTGCGTGGTCCGGGGGAAGTCCTGCTGCAGGGGTAGNGAGGGAAGTCCTGCTGCAGGAGTAGGATTCTAACCTTGAGATTCACCCTCGTTGTTCGTTCCAAGCTGTGTTATAGATACAAAATTGAATCCTCATATTATATTCAATCAAGTACTATTGATGTTCTATTTTAATTGAATCTTCGTTTTATGTTCTACTTTAATTCAATGTTGATATTACACAAAGTAAATAGGAATGGGTAGGATTTCTCAAAATTAGTTGGCATGGAATACATAGTAGCTACTAATCAAACGAAAAATAGCGTAAATGAAACGAATAATAGCAAAAACGAACACATAAAAAACAACAAACGAAAACAGCAAAAATCAAACAAAAATGGCAAAAAATGAAACGAATTTTCTTACCACAGCATATGCCACTTTCTTCAACTCAGGGTCTACAATCACTCGCCTCCCACTTGCATCTCTAGCATGTAAAGAACAGTACCAATCTACTACGCGATTTGAGCCGGTTACCGTAACAGATGAAGAAGAGGTGGCTTCCTTGTCACCAACACACGACACCACCTTTTCATAAAAACCTTCTTCTTTCCAATCATCTTTTGACCGCTCATAAGGTTTTTGCCCCATGCGGTGATAGGCCTTCTTCTGCAAGGCACTTTGTGAAGCAATAGCGCGTTTTTCCTGTCCAAACCAAAAGGCAAATGATGGTTAGTAAAACATAGGATAAATGTAACAACAGCTACGATGGTTAGTGATATACTTACTACTTGCTCCGGAGTTGTTTTCTTTGCAACAAAGGCCCTCCCATATGTCTTTCATAAGGTAGACACCATCTCAAGAACACGGGACCTAGAAGACTTATCCACGAACGAGATGTGTACAATTAGGTGGACCATTATATCGAAGAATGCAGGCGGAAATACATCTCAAACTTACAAAGAGTTTCAACTACACGTGCTTGGAGGGTATCCACGTAGTTGGATCTAGTGCTTTGCTACTATTTATTGAAGAAGAAACATAGTTCGGTGATGGTGTACCTAACATGTTTAGGTAAAAATCCCACCGGATTGCAATTGGTATAAAAACACTTGCATCATAACATGACAGTCGTGTGATTTCATACTAGATAACATCAACTCACCATCTAAAGTCACAAATCTTCTCATATTAGAAGAATACCCTGACGGCACCTTTAAGTTGTATAAAGATGTGCAGAAGTGTTTCTCTCTCTGTTCGACATTGTGTAGCAAGCGGGAGGAAGGTAGTAGGTTTTTTTCTGTTCATTGAACTTTGTTGCAACCTTTTCCTTCCCTTTCCTTTTTGTGATGGTACATCTTCCTCCTGATTCTTCCTTTTTTACTCTCTTTCAGCTGAGGCCAGAGCTCGGGTCGAACTCCAGTTGTTCAAGAACTCCCGATTGACTTTAGTGTCTTTAGTCTTGTTCGGAATGTTGAAAGGGTGGCGGTATGGCATCGCAAACATCTTTCTCGATTGTGCATCACATCGGACAATGTCTGACTTGTAATCTCTCCATATGGAAGCTGCCAAAAAAGACTCCTTTTTCACAACCCGGAATAGTTGACATTCGGTTTCCCAAAAATGGTTTGAACCCCCTTAACCTCTGAAACACCCTCATAACCAGTTCTGGACGATGAGCACACGATCCTCAACCATCCATTGAATGGCTTTTTTTTCTTCTGAAAAGGGTGGGTTAGGTGGAAGGAATCTTCGATGACACCAGTCAACATACTTACCCACCCTGTAGAATCACCATCATCCATGCAAATAGGGCAAACCTTCATCCCTTTGTTCTTGTACCCAGTAGTTACCATAAGCTGGAAAGTCGTTGACAATGCACAAAAGCATTGCACGCAACCGGAAGTCTCCTTTGCATGGGAATCATACACCAAACAACCCTCCTCTCCCATAATTTTCTAAGTCATCAACTAGGGCTCCAATACACATCAATGTCATTACCGGGTTGCTTTGGACCAGAAATAAGAAGTGTAGCATAAGGTACTTTCTTTTCATGTACCACAAGGTGGAATATATAGATCGTTAAAATTACAGCGCCATGAACATGCTTCGAACTAAGGTACCGAAAGGGTTCATTCCTCATGCACAACCCAGCCTGAGATTGCGATTGTCATCTCCAAATGTCTTATACTTCCTTTGATAGTCTTCCATTCGGACCACACTGGATGTTGTACGCAAACCCTTCACCCTTCTACCCTCCGCATGCCACCTTAGATTCTAGCATCCTTCCTAATTGAAAACACCGCTTGAATCTTGTTATTATTGGGAGATACCACAACCTTGGACGGCGGACACACAGCTTTACCACCCCTTTCCCCTTGTCGGTCATACGTGGCAAATGCACTTTGGACACTTATCCAAACAACTCATAATCTTTTCGGTACAATTGCACTCATTTGGACACGCTGTATCTCTCATACTCTAAGCCGAATGGACACATCAGCTTCTTGCTAGTAAAGTTGACTTAGGAAGCTCATTTCCATCCGGAAACATGCCACTGCCACAGCTTTTCTAGTAACATTGTGAAACTTCTATCAGTTCATGTTTTTCTGACTTGACACTAAACATTCCATCACAGCAACAGAATGGTCATTTAGTACAATCGGGTACAAAGCTTTCGAGAGGCCTCTGAAATGGATTCAAAGCCTGTCCATTGTCAAGCCTTCCACCATCTCTTCGACTCTATGATCCGCTTTCATCGCGTTCGTATCATCATTCCTATAGACATCATCATTGTTTGCATGAGTATAGTCCTTGTTTGTTTATGACTACTATCATCATTGTTGATGATTACCACGCGACAGGACGTCATGGACTCCTGTTCTCACCTGTGATAACTCCACACATAATATCAGGTCGAAAACATGAAGAAGTAGGTGCAGCCTGACCTCAGCAATACTTTCAAACTTACGAATCATGCACACTTGAAACATGGACAGTTAAAACCCCCCGTTTTTTTGAGTTTGTGAATATGCTTCTTTGCACGCTCACAACAAATTTCGCTTATCATGGCAATTGTACATCCCATGACCGATCCTTTGACATCTTGTTCAACTAACACACAATTGAAGATATTCAGTACAATACATAGTAATTTAATATATGGTTTTGTATAATTCTTTCAAAAATGTGCTTCTTGCTTAATAAACATTTAATTACCCACACCAGTTCAGCAATTGCTTACTATAATTGAAGAAGCAATTACGTAGTAGTGAGAGATCATAAGATTTTTCAAAATCCATGTACACTGTTGATTGGGGGGTTGGTTTTGTTTTCCAATAGCATTCGAGTTGTGAGTAGCGACGAGCAGGTTGGTTCAAAAATTGGAATGGGATGAATGAGATATGAAACCATAAGTATGGAGTGAAATCCGTTTCTTTTTGTAAGTTGTTTGGTTCATCGCTCATATGTTAACAACGGAGGTGTTGAATCCTATACCCTTGGTATATATTCAACTTTTTCATCTTTTTCGTCATTAAGAGCGACACCCATTCCATAGTACTAGAAAGGGTTGAACCAAACACCCACTCCTGAGGTATTACTATGGATTAGTATTTGAAATGGAGCTTCAGCTTAGCTGGATTTTGAGTTCCCAAGTTATGAATTTTGTTGGTTTTGTTGGTTACTATATGTAGAACAGAGGATTATAAGAAAATAATTATACTACATGATAAAATTAAGTAATTTATGGCATATTTTTGTGTGTATAGTTACACTACATGATAAAACAAAAATTGCAATTCAGCTAAATCTAAACAAGCAAATATAACTTAACAACTGTATCCAAACAAGCTGTAAACGCTTATCCAAGTTCATAAGATCATAACTTCATGACAGTATTTAAACACTAACAGTTTATTTGGACAGCAAAATGAGAGTTTAATGAAGGGAAGGGTGATGAAAGAGAGGGAAAGAAAAGGAAGGGGAGGGGAAAATAATAAGTTTCAAAATTTTTCTATTCCAATCAAATATTCTTCTCCATTTGCTCAATACAAGTTAAAAATTAGATAGATCGAATACTTCATTATCATAAACAACGGCATTAAAAATTTATCATACAAAACAGCAGTAATTTTTTTTCATATTTCAATCTGCTAATGAAAGCTTTAGAGCGAATTAAAACACAACAAATAAATAATTAAAACAATTACAAAGAAACAGCAAAATTAAAACACAACAAATATTGGGAAAGCGTCGGCAAAATTTAACAAATTAAAACACAACAAATACAAAACATCAGTAATTTTTTTTCATATTTCAATTAACAAATATAACATTCAATCTATTATTACTAGATTAACCTAAACAATTACAAATAAAGGTCCAAAATAAGAACATAAGCATCACATTTGGAAGAAGAAAAAATAAAGGTCCAAAACACAAAACACAGTAACAAAGCATTGATGTTGCTTTTAATAACCCATAATCAACGAGGACAAGCCCTAATATTCNGGACATGCCCTAATATTCAAGTGTGTCTTAAACACGTTGTTTTTTCATATAACTTTTAATTAGGCTTATTAAAAAAAATTGAACACGTAATTTGCCACATGTGCAATTTCGTTTTCCAATTTTCTGTAGAACAAGGAGAGATTAAATAGAAAACTAAAGTAAACTAATGTTAGTATTTTATTTAATATAACTAAACAAACAAAGTTGAGGGTAAGCGAATGAAACTAAAAAATCAAAGAAAGAAAAATTCCTTCAAAAATAAAACTTGTACAACAATGCAGTCAAATGAAACTANGGTCGAATGAAACTAGCAATTCAACTAAATTAAACATTCTGATAAATGAAACAGTGTGAGTGCAATTATGAACTTCAAATGTGAGTTGAATTACCTAAGAAAAGAAAAAGAAACAATGAACAACCATGCAATCACAACATCCTTAGAATTAACTTATAATCTAAAAATTCAGATTATATAACTCCTTCATAACTAAGGTAGCAATTTTCATTTAGATTTCGTTTGTTTCGATGGATAAAACTTTTCATGGAAAACAATTTTGTGAGAAAAATTTACCTAAAGTAGTGTTTTTTATTTATAAATAAAGTCCCACAATAATATTCACAAAACACAACATATTGTTCAAGAGTTTAGCACATAAATCTAAATAAACTTATGGTTTGCAACAACACTTGAACACTACAACAGCACACAAATATCAACTAATGACTAATTAAAAAAAATAATAAAATACAATTTAGTGAATAATTAAACTACCAAAATCAAAAATAACATCAAATTCTGGAAAATTTTACCCATGACAACCCAATTAAACACTACAACCCAAATTCTGGAAAATTCTGGAAAACACCTGGAAATTAACTTTCTTTCACTAAATTAAACATGCATAAACAACAAACCCAATAAAAGACACAATCTTTAGATCAATGCAAAAGTAAATCGCGTATCAATCTATTATTACTATATTAACCTAAACAATTACAAAGAAACAGCAAAATAAAAACGCAATAAAAAAATAATTAAATAAATAAATAATTCAAACCTTAGCTTGGTGTTTTATGGTCAAAAAGCGTCGATGATATTGGGACAGCGTCGACGGCGGCACGAATGGCAGGACAGTGGAGTGAGTTCAGACGGTGCACTGACTTCAGACGGAAGAATGAGGGAGTTAGGATGCTAACTGTGAGTTCAGACGGAAGAGGGAGTTAGGTGTGTGAGTGTGAGTTCAGAGAAGAGTGTGGGAGAAGATGGCAGTCGAAGAATGAGGGAGTTAGCTAGGTTTGGTTTGAGTTTGGTTTGAGTGTGAGTTCTTGAGAGAATGAAGGAAGATAAGAAAAAAGAAGGACAAAACAACAAAAGAAAAAGGCAGAAAAAAATAATAAAAAAAACAGTCCCAATGGGAAAAAAAAGGAAAAAGAAAAAAAAATGTACAGCACTATTTGCTGCGGTTAAAAACCGCAGCAAATACTAATATATAGCAGTAAAAAAAAGTTATTTGCTGCGGTTACACAAGAACCGCAGCAAATAATACTCCTTAACAAAAATATCAATTTATTTGCTGCGGTTTCTATAACACACCAAAAAACCGCAGCAAATAAGGCGCAGCAAAATGTAAATTTTGTACTAGTGATGTCCACCAATAATTTACCTTCTTAGCCTTATTCAACAACAAGAACTTCTGTGGTTCACACTGAATCTCAGTGTTATGTTTACTCAACCAATCCATTCCTAAGACCACTTCTAAGTCACCTAAATCAAACTTAGGGTACCCCAAAATAAAATTCATTTCATTTAAAAATCTAAGATCTGGTAACCACTTTGTAACACCCTTGATTTTCCCTAACTTCCTACTTCTCATTTTTCCGAAAAACATATTAAATTAATAAATATTATAATTACTAAAACTACTAAATATGGAAAAACCAAAGTATTACCGCCACCGTGATAACGGCTAAGGCATTTATCAAAGTACTACAGCGGAAGTCTTAAAACCAAAACAATTTAAACGAACTTCAAAACAACTTTAAATTAAAAATCAACTTTAAATTTATTACACTTCGGAAAAATATTAATGGACTTTCAAAACCAAACCAAAACTAAAATTAAAAGTCTTTTGAAATCCAAACATCCAAAATAATGGTTGGTCTTCATAAACAATTAAAATAAAGAAAAACTACAAACACAACAAGCGCTCTCACTCCATCCCATCATGAAATGACTTATGCCCACTTGTACCTGCAGCTTTTCTATTACAAGACAACTACTCACCACAAGTGGGTCATCGTAGGGCCAAGTCCAAAACTTCGCCTTAATGACGGTTCATGCTAGACTTTGAGGGAGTCAAGTAGCGTCTTGTAGAGACGCTGAGTCAAAATGAAAATTAGTAAACTTTGCCTTAATTTCTAAGTAGGGTGAATGGTCGGGTAAACACCTAACAATCAAAGCTGCTACATGGTCAGGCTGATCCCATTGTGGTAACTTCAACACCGTACTCATGTACCAACAGTAGAACCGTATCTTCCAAACATATTGAGGTGGACTTTCATAGTCTTTCTTCTCCAATGTCCCTATTTGAGTATACTTACTAGGCATACTATGTGCCATCCTGCACAAAACATAAAACTAATGGTCCATCCTTCCCAAAAAAAAAACAAAAAAAAAAAAAACTAACTAACAGTTCTGCAAAAAGAGGGTCTTGTGGCTAACATACAATTTTCTTTACACCCAACTATTCACATAAGCATCACCTTAAACATAAACTTTAATGCATGAAAGAACAGAAACAAAGTCTATCCTACATGCCAAACTTCCTACCCAAGTTCACCACATGGTATTAAAGCAATAACACATAATACATACCTGAATTCCTTGCATACCTGCACACAGAATTTATTTTTCAAAACATTCCATTTTCTGAAATTACTATTTTTATAAAATCCCATTTTCAAAAAATTTCCAATTTAAGTAATTCCTCTTTTCAAAAATAAAACTTAGGGTACCCCAAAATAAAATTCATTTCATTTAAAAATCTAAGCTCTGGTAACCACTTTGTAACACCTTGGATTTTCCCTAACTTCCTGCTTTTCATTTTTTTGGAAAACATATTAAATTAATAAATATTATAATTACTAAAACTACTAAATATGGAAAAACCAAAGTATTACCGCCACCGTGATAACAGCTAAGGAATTTTTCAAAGTACTACAACGGAAGTCTTAAAACCAAAACAATTTAAACGAACTTCAAAACAACTTTAAATTTAAAATCAACTTTAAATTTATTACAAATCGGAAAAATGTTAATGGCCCTTTAAAACCAAACCAAAACTAATATTAAAAGTCTTTCGAAATCCAAATATCCAAAATAAAGGTTAGGCTTCATAAGCAGTTAAAATAAAAAAAACTACAAACACAGCAAGCGCTCTCACTCCATGCCATCATGAAATGACTTATGCCCACTTGTACCTGCAGCTTTTCTTTTACAAGACAACTACTCACCACAAGTGGGTCATCTTAGGGCCATGTCCAAAACAAAGCCATGCACACAAAACAAACAGTCAGCAAAGCTGAGTACATAACTACTAAAGACTATGCAAAAACAATGAGAAATAAAGCATGCACTCAACTTACCTTTGACGACCTTTTCCTTGTACATGGACTCAACTAAATTAATTATTACATTTAAAATTATGGATCCTGCATCGAACGGGTTTCCTCCTTAAAAAAAAATCATCGCCCTATTGGGCACCAGTTGGGGAGCAACTCCCAAAAGGTATTACTATGTCACATAAAGTGACGGGTATCCAGTGCATTAAAAATATAAAAGAGTAGAACGTCTTGTACTCCAATTAGGAGTAATAGATCACCGTTCCATACGACTCCCCCTATTGTTCATACTCAAGGTATATACGTTCCAAGAGTAGTGATGCAAGTCCTCTTACACTTTACCTGATTTAAGAGGTTTAACAATATTACGACTCTCATGCAACATCACATAATAACATGCACTACTGGAAAAATCAACATATGCTACATCACATTTGCTCTGGTTTTTTGGATAAATAAAAAATTCGGAGCAATAAGTCTTTGGAGGGGAAAAAAAGTTCACTTTTTGCTCCGGTTAAAATTGAGGTCGGAGCAAAAAACTATTTGCTGCTATTTGCTCCAGTTGTTTAACTTTTTGCTCCGTTTGTTTTGGCCAAGCAAAAAGTATTTAATTTTTTTTAAAAAGAAAACTACTAGTGCATAACCAACTCATCCCTTATTCTCTCTTTATCTTAACTTAACTTCTCTTTCTCTCTCTCTACCAAAATCCTCCCTCCTCATTCTCTTTCTTTCTCTCTCATCTTGAACATAATCTCCTTCTCCTCCTCCTCATCATCTTCATCCCTCCATTATGCTGCTCCTCACCACCAAAAACTATTTCCCAAACCCTAAACGCCTCACCCACACCCTCGAAAAACCATAAACGCCTCTCCATCACCCTCAAAAAACCCTAAATTCCTCCCCCTCACACTCGAAAAACCCTAAACGTCACCCTCGAAAACCCTAAATGCCCCCCTCACCCTCGAAAAACCGGTGATTTCAATTTTTTTTAGATCTTGATTTCAATGTCAATTTGTGTTTCAGTTTAAAGGTGTTCTTTTTTATGATTTTTTTTTATTTTGTTCCTTTTTCAGATCTAATGGTGGTTGTCATTCGCTTTGATGGTAGAATTGGCAATGGTGAATTTTTTTGGTAGACTTTTTTGGGTTTTCCTGAGTTATTCTCCTAATTTTTATTTTTTTGTAGATTTAATGGTATTGTGACTTTGCACATGCCTTGGGAAGTTATGTTAATATCACAATATCACATAGTTTGTCGTAAAACCTTCTACCCACGATTTTTAATCGAAACTTGTTGAATGAAACAACATACATAAAACCAGTGCAGAACAAGGTTTTTGATTTTGTTTATGGACCACAATTTCTCATGAAATCCCTTTACTTCTGTTATCTTGTGAGCTTGTAACTTATAGAATCTGAGAAGATGACATGTGATAGAACTGGCCTGGCTATTGTGATGAAATAATGAAATAATGTCTTCAACTCAAAACTGGTAAGTTAAGAATTATATTTTTGATTTTTTGAGTTTCAATATTTCGTTCTAAAGTTTCAATTGTTGTTTGTTTTGAGGGTTTGGATTAGTTATGCGTGTTTAGGGTTCTGGGTTTGGGTTTTGGATCTTGTTTTTGTGTTTGATTGAATGACCTGGGAGGGTTGATTCATTCACTGAATGAACTATCAATATGGTATTGGTTCATTCAATTTTTGTTTGGTTTGATTCTTGTTTTGTTTGCGTGTTTTTGGGTTTGGGGAATTAGGAATTTATGTTGGTTTTGTGAGAGGTGTTTATATGGAAGGTATGGTTGTTGAGTTGGATGGAGAATTATGGCTATTGCTAACCGATGATTCGTTGTTTTTGCCTCATAGTGTTCGAGTTGGCGCAATTGTGAGTTCTCTTTCGGTGCTGTAAGTTCATAGTTTAGAGGCTAATATTGAATTTTGTTTAATCTGTGTACTAATATTTTCGTTGTTGATATCAGTAAGGAATGTTCATATGGTAAGTCCGAAGTTTCGGTGGGTAAAAATGCTTATACTTGGGGCTCGTTGCAAGACTAACATTAGCAGTGTCATTTTCTCCTTTGATTGGAGCGGACGTGCATGTTAAAGTGGACGACTCCTTTGATTCAGGTTACCTAATGACTGCAACTGTTCATGAAAGAACATTTAGAGGGGTCTTATTTGCTCCTGTAAGTTTACTTTACAATATCTTACAATTGCATCTCATCTAAGACTATCTATAGTTACAAGAAACATTTGCATGTAGTTTGGTGCATTTGTTAATGGAGACTGTCTATAGATCAGGATATCTTACATATAGTTTGGTGCATGTGCATATCTTACAATATCTTACATTTGCATATGATCATTTAAGAAACAAGAAAAACTGTGCTACACAAGGTCAGGATACATTTGTTAGAAGAAACATGTTGAACTTATTTGCATCTCATCTAATACTCTATAGTTTTGCGTAGTTATGATTATAAGCGAGAATATCAGTTGGCACTGAACGTTTCAGGCTCCTGAGGCACTTTTCACTCCTGTAAGCAGCCTTCCATTTATCCCAAAATAACTCTTTTATGTACATCACCCGCCTGAAATTTTAGCTATTTGCTGTTAACCACCATTTCTTCTCATTTTTGTTTTTTGTTCTTAGATACAAAATATTGAGATTCAAAAAGTGTCTCACTCTAATTAAATCCATGTACGCCAAGTTTCATGTGGATGTGTGATAAATATTATTAATAGCTAACAGTTCTAGTCCTCAACCGTTAAAAGCAATGCAAGCCTAATACTGAATGTGAAGAGAAGAAAGAGAAATCATGCTCTCTTTTTTCTTGTTGCTTAATTTTATATTTGCTGTTGCAGGAACTTATAGATGTAGAAGGTAATAGTTTAGCTGATATGGTATTTCGCTGCATCCAGGAGATGGATATTGATAACCGCATGATGGTAAGTTTTGTATTAAAAACCGCTTGTTCTTTACTCTTTGGTTGTTATAGAGTCTAGGTACGCTCTCCATTTCTTATCACTGGTCATCCACTAACCAGAAACTAATATTTTATTTACTGGTCATCCACTAACCAAAAACTAATCAAAATTGCTTGCTGTTAAATAAAAAGTTTTTCTGAATAATTTAACTCATTAGGTGCTGGAAAATATGCTCAAATAGATGCATGTCTGAATTAGGGTTCTCTGACATGAAACTGAAAACCAGAAGTCCAGAACTGTTTGTTACATGTTCGTTTTGTCACAAATACAACTCTAGTATCGCCATGTTGGCAAAGTGGAGTGCATTTTGTTTTTGTGATGGGTATCATTCGTTGAAAAGGACTGGATGACTCAATTCGTCATCTTTGTATCAGAAACCATAGAGAAGCATTCATCCTTCTAATTTTTATTTTATGCTTTTTAATGTTGATTATTGAAGTCTACTACTGATATATATACATTCTTTTTTGCAGCTATATCAACATATTGTGTTAAATGGGGGTAGCACCAGGTACCCTGGACTACCAAGTCGGTAATGTTTTCAAACTTGTATCCTGAGAACAACCTTAATGGATAAATTTACTTATGTATTTTGCTTTTGAATTTTTATATTACACCATCTTTTGGAATAAAACATTACTTTGCAATTTTGGGTAGCTTCTCATTTGTGCATGCTCTGGTATATTTTGTTTGCGTTGGCAACTTGATTGTTTTACTGAAAATGAAAGAGTGGGACAAAATGAGGTTTTATTACAGGCAATCTGCCAGAAAATGAAAGAGTTTTACTGAAAAAAAGATTTTGAAGGAAACATATTAGTTAGAATTTATATGAAAAGAAGGGAAATCAATAAAACTTCTTGTTCTATAGTTTTTTGGTCTTTTTGTTTCCTTTGTATAGGTTTGTTTGGTTGTGTTTTTGAACAATTGAGATTTTATAGGCTACATTGTGCAAAATTGGATTGCTGAGTGCAAGCTTACACACATTGAATATGTAACATGTTATGAGTGATTTTAGCATCAAAAAAGCGAAAAAAAATTTTATTTATTTATTTTTTGTTTTTTTAGGGTACTTTTTGCTCCAGTTATTTAAATGACCGGAGCAAAAAGTCACTTTTTTTTGGGAAACACACCTTTTGCTCCGGTTGTTTAAAGAACCGGAGCAAAAGGTCACTTTTTTTTGGTGGGAAACACACTTTTTGCTCCGGTTGTTTAAATAACCGGAGCAAAAAGTCACTTTTTTTTTGTGGGAAACATACTTTTTGCTCCGGGTGTATCACTTTTTTTAGTGGGAAACATACTTTTTGTTCCGGGTGTATCACTTTTTTTTTGTTGGGAAACATACTTTTTTCTCCGTTTGTTTAAACATTCGGAGCAACAAATCACACTTTTTCCTCCGGTCATAACCGGAGCAAAAAGTCTTAAAGACTTATTGCTCCTCCTGGGTATACTCCGATCCAAAACCGGAGCATAAAAGGGGGTTTTGACCGGAGCAAATGTCATTTTTCCCACTAGTGATACCTCCAATCAAGTAAGCCATTTTAATTAACTTCAACTTAAGGTGATTCAAAGTTAATCTTTATGTGTGTCCTTTAATTAAACTGGACTTCCTTTACCACACATTAACTGTGAGTGGTTAATAACTTGCTTTCTTCTTGACCACACATTAAATTGTGAATGGTATAAAATATAAAACAATTGCTCATAACTTCCTTTAATTATGTGAATATAAATTCACGAGTATCTTTCTTGTTGATTAAGTAACTAACCAACTTAAAAATAACTTTCTTCGTTGTTCAATAAACTATTGGCCAAATTAAACTGATCATAACATTTCAATTCAAGCTTATAAAAATTAAACTTTCTATTTAATATGCAATGTCATCAAACTTTAAAAACATGCTACTAACAAACTTGCCATGCATATGATTCATGATTCAAAACAATCATACAAGTTTTCATGTAATCAGGAATTACTCAAGCATGCATTTTAACTTCTATTCACTGTGTGAATAAAAATTCACAAACTATTTTTCTAGTTTATTAAGTAACTAACCAACTCAAATAACTTCTTTACTACAATAGTAAGCTATTGGCCAAATAAAACTGATCATAATATTCCAAATAAATCTTGTAGAATTTATATTGCTATAATCATGGAATATCAAAATATTATAAAATCATGCTTTTAATAAAACTTGTCATGCATGTCAATTTCACAATCCAATCAAGCACAACAACATATCATATAGTTCAACTAAGCATATATTCTAACTCTCATGTTAGTCTTTAGTACTTACGTACCTTGTAAAGTAGTGGTGATGCGCAACAACTCCTAAATGTCAACAAGCTCGAAGTTTCCTACATTGTGAAACCCGAAACTAAATCAAAACCTTGTTGACTAACTTCTACAACAACTCTAAACTATCTTTTTACGTTGGAAACTTGTCCAAAACATTCCCTATATGGTCTCTATTCAATTCCATACTTTAATTTTTCTATTTAAAAATACTTTATTTTTGGTAATTTTCCAAAAATGGCAGCTTTGTAAACCTTCTTAAAAACACTCTAAAACCTCTCTAAATATCATATTTTGATCCTAAAACATTATAGTCATGTCCTAAGATCAATATATAATACATAGATGCATTAAAAATAATTATAACTTACTATATTACATGTTACTATTTTTATTGGGCAAAAATTTACAGATTTATTTGTTCATCTAAAACTCATTAAAAACTCATAAAAACATCATAAATCCATCATAAAACTCTTTTACAATCTACTAACATCATTATGTAACAAATTTATGCTTTAGAATAATTTTTCATAAACCAAAACATGATCATAATATTTATTCGATTGATTTTCGTGACTACAAAATTTGGGCAGCAGTATAATTTACGTTTAAAGCCTTTAAAAATCAATCTAAACTTCATAAAATCATCATAAATTCACCCAACAACAATTCATGATCATGAAGTTTAAGTCATTAAAACCCATAAAATCAAGAATTTCATAACTTGATAAATCCTAATCTAAAATTTCATAAACAAATAAATTCATGCTTTAAAATAAATAATAACTTTATAAAAGCATGATTGAAACTTATAAAAACATGATTAACCATAAATATAAACATGAATTTGAAAGATTGAATCAAAAAGAAAAGAAGAAGAAATTATTATTTTTTTATAAAGGTTTCGAAAATACCAAATAGGGAGCGAAGGGTGACCGACGAGGCTGCAGGCAGGCAGGCAAGCAGGCGGGCAGGCGACCTCCGGTAAGGCTCCGGCAAAGAACGAATTTTTTTTTTCTTTTCAGAAAAATCCGAACAATTTTTTTTTGTTCGAAATCTTCTCCCCTTTTTTTCTCTTTCTCACTCTAAACTTTTGGAATCCTAAATCACCAAGTTCTAAAATAAAATCTGAAAATTAGGGTTTTAAGGGGTATTTATACGCCCCAAAGTAGGATTTCATGTAATCCCACAAATATCATTAATGTTTGAGATTACTTTTATGCCCTTGTTATAAAATAATTTGGGAAACTCTAAAAACTCTATTTTTAGAAACTTTTCAAACTATTTAGTAGAACATAAAATATTATTTATCAACACAAAATAATTATTTTAATTAGAATTTATTTAAATTTCCTTTGTTTAATATTCGTATTGAATATTGGACAATGACGATGAGGATGTTTATGCCGGGAATGGGGTACATCCTGCTTATCACACCCTCATTCAAGAAGACTACGATATCACTGAAGTTCTAACGCCCTCTTCACCTCTTAAAGACAACAAAGTTCAAGTCCTCACTCGAACAGGACGCCTTAATGCTACTCAAATCAAAAACAACACTCAAGATACTCTGCCACCTCCTCTATCTCAAGAGGAAAATGTGGTTGTTAAGAAACTCAAAAGAACTAAGGCCGATGTCAACATATGGCAACTCTTTGTCTCTTCTAAAAATCATCGACAAGCACTACTCAAGGCCCTTTCTGATTTGAATGTGGCCGGTGACACTACTCCAGACGGTTTTATGAAAGTTATAATCCATGAACGACACAAGTCGTCCATCACTTTTTTCCAATGAAGACCTTCTAACTGAAGGGCCAAGCCATAACAAAGCTCTCTACATTACCGTCATAAGTAGGTGACTCAACATACCTATGACTTTGATTGACAATGGCTCAGCTATTAATGTGTGCCCTTTAAGAACCACTCAAAAGCTCCGGGTGTTGCAAGAATTCCGTGCTACTAATCAAGCTATTCCAATCTATGACAAAACAAAAAGGGATACTATGCGAGTCATATGGCTCAACTTAGTTACAGGGCCGGTTGAGAAGAAGGTTAAATTCCATGTCTTGGATATTAAAACTAGCTTCAATTTTCTCTTAGGAAGGCTCTGGCTCCACGAACTAGGGGCGGCTCCCTCCATTATTCATCAGAAAATCAAGTTCATTCTAGAAGGGGTTGTAATCACCATTAATGCGTCTCTAATGAGGAATCAGGCAACCGACCAACCCATCATCAACACCGAACATGACGCAAATGATGAAGACTTATGGGGATTCTCCATTGTTGCCATCGAAGAAGGAGACAAGGCTCCCTTTGACTTTGATTTTCATTCAAGTTTAGTGGTCAATGCTCTACTTTGAAATCAAGGCTATTTTCCTCGAATAAGCATGGAATCTAGGAGGGCTCTTGCTGCCGCCCTTATCAATCTCCAACCTAAAAACAATAGGAATGGATTGGGATACTTCCCAACCCAGGAAGACTATCAGGAGCTTCAAAAGTAGAAAATGCCTAGAAAGGATGGAGACATTGAGATCCGTCCCTACTCTCTCACCTTAAATGGAAAATTCTTAAAAGAAGGGGACAACTTCCCTTATAATGAATTTCAAAAACTATTCTATGGTGCTAATGAAACAAGGTATCCGGGATTGGAAATCTTCTCTGACGGTCACTTCGTGGAATGAGAAACCACTCCCATCACAAAAGGGAAATCCAAACTGGATGACTTTGACACACGAGGACTTAGATTGCTCTTTGGGTTTGAATGTGCTCTACCAACTGAACAAGAGGTGTTCATGGCTATGAATGCTGAATCCTTTGTTCTAACTGAGCTTATCGCTCCTGCAAAATCAAGAGGTTAGGGGATGCGGCAAGACCGCAAAGATCACTAGAAGGGAAGATCATGGACTTCACTATAGGAGAAGGCACAATGTTCAACGAGTCTGAATCCAAGTCTGATTGTGAGTCACAGTCTAGCGTTATTAAGATGTCTAGTCCTAAGAACTCTATAGTTATTGAAATCTTCCAAGGAGTTTATCCCTCCCTTAGATTCGGCCACTAAGGCAAATTTCGATGTCATGCTTTTTGAATTTAATAATATGACTTCATTTTCTTACTTCCCGCCTTCATCTCCTTACTCCCTTTCCCATTTATATAATTGCTTTGTTTCACAAACTAAAGTTCAAAACGATAATGAAATAATAAAGGGTGTAGAGGAACATGAAAAATAAAAATTCCAATAATTGAGGAAGCTGAAAAGTTCAACATTTTTTACAACGACACTCCTACAGAATTACAAATTAGTCTTACACTTAATCCTCAAGGAAGGGCAGAACTCATCATGACACTCACATAATTCAAAGATAAATTCGCATGGTCCTATGAAGGCATGCCTGGGATTGATCCAGAGATAGTTAAGCGCACCATCCCTCTGAATCAGGGGGCCAAACCCATTAAGCAAAAGCTTAGAAGAATGAAACCAGAAGTTCCATTAAAAATCCGAGAAGTGGTAATAAAACAATTGAAGGATTTGAAGGCTAGATCTATTAAGGTAGTCCAATATGCTGATTGGGTTGCCAACATTGTTCCTGTGCTAGAGAAAGATGGAAGAGTAAGAATGTGTATGGAATTTTGGGACCTGAACAAGGCCAGTCCAAAAGATGACTTCCCATTGCCTCACATCGATGTGCTTGTTGGTAACACGACCAACCATACCTTTTTCTCCTTCATGAATGGTTACGCTGACTACAATCAAATCGAAGTTGATGAAAAAGACATGGAAAAAATAACCTTTACTAATCCATGGGGGTTATATTGCTATATAGTCATGCCGTTTTGTTTAAAGAATGCTGACACTACGTATCAACGCACTGCAATCACGCCTTTCCATAATATGATACACAAAGAAGTAGAGGTGTATGTTGACGACATGATAGTAAAAACCATGGAAAGGAGTGAATATACCCTTGCCTTGAGAAAATTCTTCGAAAGACCCTAGAGGTTCAACATGAGACTCAATTCTAAAAAAATGTGCCTTTGGGGTTACCTCGGGGAAGCTTCTAGGTCACGTGGTTAGCACAAGGGGAATTGAAATTGATCCGATGACAATCAAAGCCATCATGTCTCTAAAACCACCAGAGACTGAGAAAAAGTTTCAAGGATTCTTGAGTATGCTCCAGAACATAAGTAGATTCATTTCCAAACTTACTATGATATGTGAGCCCTTCTTCAAGAAATTGTAGAAAGATGCTCCAGAGGAATGGGATGATGATTGCCATCAAGCTTTCGATAAAATCAAGGAGTACCTCGTGAATCCGACTATCTTGGTACCTCCTACCCAGGGCATGCTTTGGCACTTTACTTAATCGTCATTCAAACTGCTGTAGGGGCTATACTAGCACAAGAAATGATGGAAGTGAAAATGCTATTTATTACTTACGCAAAAAGTGCTTACAATATGAAGAAAAATCTTCTAACATCGAAAAATTGTGCAATTGGCATTGGTGTGGTCTACCAAGAAGTTGAGACATTACTTGCTCACTCACACCATTCACGTAGTCATCAAAGAAGATCCACTCAAATATCTCTTTGACAAGGCCACAATAAATGGGTAAATATCGAGATGGATGATCATGTTGGCCGAATTTGTCCTTAAATTTGTGTCACAAAAATCCAAAAAAGAAAGCATAGTCTCAAAATTCTTAGCTGACTCTCCTAACGAACCTTGACCTGAGGACTACGAATTTCCCAACGAAGAATTAATGATGATTGAAGAAGAAAGAAGGTCCTTATATTTTGATGGTGCCTCTAATAAATAAGGATGTGGGGTTAGTGTCCTACTCGTTTCACCTAAAGAAGAACATACACACATATCAGTGAAGTTAGACGTTGATGTGACCAACAACGCCGTTGAATATGAAGCTTGCATCATAGGGCTCGAAGTCGATGTTGCTTTGAAAGTCCATCAGTTAAGGGTCTATGGAGATCCTTCATTAGTCATCAATCATATATTCGGAAGCTGAAAAGTTAGAAGTGAAAGCTTGGCCCCATACCAAGCTCACCTAGAACAGATTGTTTCACAAATCGAAGAAATCGAATACGCCTACCTAAAAAGGGAGGATAATCAATTTGCTGATGGTTTAACTAAGTTATCTTTAAAGGTCCACATCCCAAGCTCTTTGACTAAAATGCCTTTGGTGGTTGAAAGAAGAAAGGAACCAACTTCTGTTTGCACGGTTGAATAAGACAACGAGGTGAACTACCTCAAAAAGGAGGAGCCTTGGTACAGTGACATCAAAAGTTACTTAGAAAATCGACAGTACCCTGTCGGCAAATCGAAGAAAGAGAAGCGAGCCTTAAGGTTGTTAGCCTCCCAATACATAATTCGAGGAGGAGATATATATAAAAGACATTACAATACCTTATATCTTCAATTTATAGACAGCAAAGAGGCTCATAAGGTTATGGATCAAATACATGCAGGCGTGTGGAGGAAACATATGAATACTCAAATGTTGACTTCAAAGATCAATAACCAAGGGTATTATTAGACTGCTTTGGAGGATGATTGCCATATATACATGAGACATTGCGATAAGTGCCAAAAATATGTGAATGCTCAACATATACCTCCATCCCTTCTTCATTCCGTATTATCTCCATGGCCATTTTCAACATAGGGGATCGATATAATTGGAAAGGTTACAACTCCAGGTCACAGAGGCCATGAATTTATTGGTAGCAATGGATGACTTCACCAAATGGGTAGAAGTCGCTTCATACCATGTGTTGCAAGCCAAACATATGGCACAATTCATCGAAACCAATATAATATGTCGATATCAGTGATAATGGAACTCATTTTCAGGAGTGCGAAGAACTCCTCATATAATATAAAATTCAGCAACACAAATCATCTCTTTATCGACCTCAAACCAATGGTGCAATCAAAGCAACAATTAAGAACATCAAGACCATCCTTGCTAAAATGACTGAAACTTATAGAGATTGGTCACTTAAGCTACACTTCGCCTTGTGGGGTACATAACTTCCATTAGGACCTCTATTAGAGCAACACCTTTCTCTTTAGTGTACGGGATGGAAGTTGTACAACCAATTAAACTTGAAATCCCTCATTGAGAACAGTATTAGAAAGTGAACATCCTAAAGCTTAATGGGTATGTGCGAGATATGATGCCTTGGTCCTCCTAGATGAAAAGCGTTTGAAGGCTTTAGGTTACGTACAAGTCTACCAAAATAGGATTGAGAGGCATTTCAATAAACATGTCAAAGAAAGAAATGTCAACAAGGTGACTTGGTTCTTAAGGCATTACGGAAGACTGTCATGGATCCTAGAGGGAAAGTCCACCCGAACTGGGTCGGGCCCATATTTTTAAGAAAATACTTCCAGGAGATGTAGTTGAACTAGTGGACATGAAAGGTGAGAGCTTTTACAACCTCACCAAATTGGATCAAATTAAGAGATATTATGTCTAAATCATACTTATGGAGTTACTAGAACTATGTTTGGCCTGATTCCACGGAAGACATGGCAAACAGTCATAAGACAATCCCGCTATACCACCTAATTCTTCAAGAAATAAGGTCCCCTCCCTTTTGCGAAATATGAAGGTATGGGTGTTTGTGTTCCAAAATCCAACATCAACATATATGAGATTAATATCGAGTTAAGCATACTCAAAGTGATTTGCAAAGCATGCTTTTAATCCTTCAGCAAGCCTTCCTCCTCGGGTTGAGTGCCGAAAGCCATTCGTCACAAGCAACTTCAAAACTCCTAGCCAGGATTGCAAGAACCCACTAAAGTATTGAAATTTTTGAACAAAAACACTCAAAAGATCCTCACTTTGGTTCGAATGAAGACGAACAAGGACGAACGAGGGGGTATATATAGCTTTAAAGTTGTCATAAATAAAAGGAGAAGAGCCCCACCGCGTTGGACGAGCGCTTAGGCGCTGGCTGGGCGCCCTGGCGCTCGCCTGGTGCCATGATGAAGGCCTCCCCATTTTGTTTCCTTTTTTGGACTTACACATTTTGCCTCGAAATTCGTCCATGCTTTCCTTAATTTTCGTGTCCGTTTCACTTGTTTCAATTCCGAGTCATTTTATTTTTATTTTCTTTTTTGGGGGGAAGTCGGTACCCTCCCTTGAGTCGAGTCAAAGTCAAAAGTCAAAGTCAAGCAGTCAAGTGAGTCAAATATGTACAAAACTAAATTTAAAAAAATATAAAGGCGTGTTCATTTACATATATATGTGCGTTTAGGCATGCATACACCAAGCGAGAAGCGAGATTCCTAAGTTGTAGGGTCTTGGCTTATCGGCGGAACATCCGTGGCAGTAAAACCAAATGACAGGTACATCTCAGAAAGGCTCAGGGTATCAACAGATCCTCCTGCAAGTAACGACGAAGGTGTTGACTCCCAAGTTAGCTGCTGAAAGAAAGGACAATCTTTAACAGACTGAGAAGTGCCAATGACTTCATCAGACTCGGGAAAACTGGCAATTCTTGTCACAGTAGACGAGCTGCTTCCCGGAGTAGAATGAGTCACACACCCTTTTCCCTGAGATTCCCCTGATGTAACACCAATAAAGGCTGAGATCCCTTATAAGAAGAAGTGTCTGGGACCAAAGGACAATAGGTTCGGCTACTTAGTAACCATTTCAGGGCAAACATTACTGTAATACCCTGGAATTAGAATAATAATTATTAAAACTCCTAAATAACTAGGAAAACCAAAGCATTGTCGCCAACGTGATAACGACTAAGGCATTTATCAAAGCATTATAGCGAAAGTCTTTAAACCCAAAACCAAATTAAAATTCAAACTCACAATAATCTCAAAACTAAAATCAAACAAAAACCAACTTAAAACTTTATTACACTTCGGAACCATATTAGTAGCCCTTCAAAACCAAAACCTTAAACTTCGAAATAACAACATCAAAATAAATAAATAAAAAGCAATTAAACTAAGAAAAACTACGAAGATTACAACAAGCACTCTCACTCCAGCCCAACATGAATGACTTATGCCCACTTTTACCTGTAACTTTTCATATCCTAGAGAACTACGTACTCGCCAACAAGTGGGTCATTGTAGGGCCAAGTCCAAGACAAAGCCATGCACACCAAACAAACAGTCAACAAAGTTCAGTACATAATTACTAAAGACAATGCAGCCAGATAAAAATAAAATAAAAGTGAAACATACATACATCCTACCGTTGATAACTCTTCACCTGTGCATAAACTCAACTTAAACAAATTGTTTATCTAATTAAGCTTTGGATTGCGCATCGAATAGGTTTCCTTTCCTTTAAAATCGCCCTATCGGGCACCAAATTAGGAGTAACTTCAAGAAGGTATTACCTATGCCACATAAAGTGACGGGATTCTAGCGCATTAAAAACATAAAACAGTACAACGTCTTATACTGCGATTAGAAGTCATAGATCATTATTCCATACGACTCACCCTCCCCCTCCCCCCCTCATCCTTCATTCTTAAGGTATATACGTTCCAAGAGTTTTCGTGCGAATCCTCTTTCAATTTACATGATTAACCGGTTTAACAATATTAGGACTCACACACAACACGACATAAAAAAAACACGCACGACGTCAAACCAGCCATATCAATTATCTATGATTTATGGTGATTCCATAAATAATCTTGTGTGTCCTTTAATTAAACTAAACTTCCTTTACCACACATTAACTGTGAGTGGCTAACTAATTTCTTTTCCTTGACCACACATTAAACTGTGAGTGGCTACATGTATATAATTATTTGCTTATTAACTTGTAATAATCGTGTGAATAAAAATTCCCAATCTACCTTTCTTGTTGATTAATTAACAAACAAACTTAAATAACTTCCTTTCTTCTTTACTAAGCAGTTGGCCAACTTCATATTTAATATAACATTCCAATTCAATCATGAAGGATTTATGTTACTGTAGATGTGGAATGTCAAAACGATATAAAATCATGCTTTCCATACTTTCATAAACTTCTCATACATGTCAAGTCAAAGTCAAACAAGAAACAACTTATATTTAAAAGCATAACTTAACATACAAGATCTTCAAACAACCATAAACTCTAATTCTATAACTGCCTTTACTACTTAAGTACCTTGTGTTGAAGTGGTGATCCGTCACAACTTCTAGAAGTCAACTAACTCCAAATCTCTTAGACAAAAGATCGAGTCTAATTTAAAACCTTGTTGAATAAGTTCTACAACAACTCTAAACTAACTTTCTATAATTCCAGCTTGTCTGAAACGTTCCCTATATGGTCACTAGTGAATTCCATACTTTATTTTAGTTTTTCCATTACAAAATACATGATTTGTTTTTTCAAAAATGGCAGCTTTATAAAATTTTTCAAAAACTCTTTAAAATCCTTCTAAACATCATATTTTGATAATAACACACTTTCATCATGTTCTAAGATCATCATACAATATTTTTATGCATCAAAGATAATTATAGCCACTTATGTCGCATGCTACTATTTTTATTAGGCATAACATGTGTTAATAAAAATTTACAGCTTTACTTATTCATTCAAAACTTCTTAAAAACTCATAAAAACATCATAAATCCATCATAAAACTCTTTTACAATCTACTATTATCATCATGAATCAAATCTATGCTTTAGAATAATTTTTCATAATATAAAACATGTTCATAATATTTATACCATTGATTTTCATGACTATAAAATTTGGACAGCAATATAAATCAACTTGTAAACCTTTTAGAATCATTCTAAAGTCCATAAAATCATAAAAACTTCACCAAACAATAATTTATGATCATAATATTGAAGTTTAAATCATTAAAAACCCTAAAATCAAGAATTCCATAATTTCACAAACCCTAATTTAAAATTTCATGATCAATCAAATAAATTTATACTTTAAACTAAATCATGACTTTATAAAAACATGATTAAAACTATAGAAACATGATAAATCATAATTATAAACATGAACTTTGCAAGATTGATTTAAAAAGAGAAGAGAATATATTATTTTATATATATAAGTGTTCGAAAAATATCATAGCAAGAGGCAGGGGTGGTGACCGGCGGTGGCTGTTGGACAGTGGTGGCAACGGCGCACAGTGGTGGCCGGCGAGGAGGGGGATGCCGGCGAGAAGGAGGGCGACAGAGGAAGAAGGCAGGGAAGTGTTTGTTTTTGTGTTTTCAAAAATCTTTTCCGAAATTTTTTTTTTCGGAACTTTTTTTTTCCAATATTTTTGAAATCTTAAAACTCTAAGATTGCAAATTAAATCTAAAAATTTTGGTTTAAAGGGGTATTTATAGGCCCCAACGTAGGATTTAGTGCAATTACATGAATACCCTTAATGTTTGAAATTACTTTTATGCCCTCGTCTTAAAAAACTTTAGGAAACCCTAAGAATTCTATTTTTAGAAACTTTTCAAAGTATTTTGTATGACCTAAAATAACATGAAATATTATTTATAAACATAAAATAATTACTTTGATTAAAATTTATTTAAGTTTTCTTTTTTTAATATTTTTATTGAACTTAATTTCTTAATAACAATATTAAAATCATACGTATGAAATACGAAATTGACTCCTTAAAATACATGAAAATATAGGGTATTACAGCCTACCCCCTTAAAAGATGTTTTTTCCCGATTCGAGACTACGTTTACTTCAAAATTTTTTCTTTCTGACACTTTGTTGTTGTAGACTTTAGACACTTACTCAACCTTTGCTTGACAACTTATAATAAACGAATATAAAACTGTCATAAAACATTACTAAAAGATAACTTAAATTTGCAAAATTTTGGGTAAAAACGCGCGAAATTATATCACTCTACCCCCCTTAAGAATATCGAGTAACGTCCCCGTAACTCTACTAACCTGAAATAACTCTGGATACTTTTCTCTCATCATATCTTCAGCTTCCCATGTTTCTTCTTCGGTTTCTTGGTTAGACCACAACACCTTCACTATTTTGACACTTTTTCTACGAGTATCCCTGATCTTACTATCAAGGATCTTAATTGGCTTCTTTTAATAGGTTAAACTCTTGTATAACTTAATTGTTGTAGGTTGTAACACATGTGACTCATCCGGAACAAATTTTATTAGTTGAGACACATGGAAGACATTGTGCACTTTGTTCAACTCCATTGGTAAAGCTAGCTTATGGGAAACTTTTCCAACCCTTTACAAGATCTTATAAGGTCCGATATATTTCGAGCTCAATTTTCCCTTCTTTCCGAACCTCATCACACCTTTCATCAGTGATACTTTCAGTAGCACTTTATCACCAACTTCAAACACAACATCTTGACTCTTTTTATCTACATAAGACTCTTGTCTTTCTTGTGCTGCTTCAATCTTTGCTTGTATTACCCTTACCTTTTCGGTGGTTTCTTCAATCAATTGAGGTCCTACAATCACTGTCTCACTAATGTGACTCCAACATAAGGGATTTCTGCACTTCCTTTCATACAGAGCATCAAAAGGTGCCATGCCAATACTTGCATGGTAGCTATTGTTGTATGAGAACTCAATAAGATCTAAATTTTCCTCCCAATTCCCTTGAAAATCCATTATACAAGCCCTTAGCAAGTCCTTCAAAGTTTTTTTGCATCTCTCCGTTTGTCCATCGGTTGCTGGGTGGAAGTCTGCGCTATACTCATTTTCAACATTGTACCAAAATTCTCCTAGACACTTTTCCAGAATTTCGAAAGAAACCTATAATCCCCATCTGAGACGATATCCTTTGGAGCTCCATGTAGCCTCACAACATGCTTTGTGTAAGCCTTTGCAAGTTGTTCCATCCTCCAAGTTTCCTTCGTCGGCATAAACACCGCTGATTTAGTATGCCTATCCACCACAACCCATATGGTATCATTTTGATTCCTCGACTTTGGCAAGTAAGTTACAAAGTCCATTGATATGCAATGCCACTTCATCCTGGTATTTCAAGTGGTGGAACTTCTACTTGTGGTCTCTTATGCTCAAATTTCACTTTTTGACAGGTAAGACACTTGCTCACAAATTCAGCCACTTCTCTTTTCATCCTAGTCCTCCTTATACAGCTTATCGCTTCCAGGATGCACTGAATACGGTGTATTATGACCTTCCTCCATGATTCTCCGTTTCAAATCCTCACATTTCCGTGGTACACACCACCTTCCTCTATACCTCAACCTTCCATCTTCATGGATTTTGAAGCCATAGCCTTTCCTGCTTTTAATTTCTCCCTTATTCTATCCAATTTCACATCTCCATCCTTGTTCTCCTTAATCTCCTCAAACACTGTTTGTTGGATACTAAGATTAAAAGTATATCTTCCAACTCTCCCTCCTTCACTATCTCCAAGTTCATTCTCTCCATGTCTCCACATAGCTCGTTAGCGACCACTAGAGAATTCACTCCATGTTTAGTTTTACG
This sequence comes from Suaeda aralocaspica, assembly GCA_016808085.1. NCBI lineage: Eukaryota > Viridiplantae > Streptophyta > Magnoliopsida > Caryophyllales > Amaranthaceae > Suaeda > Suaeda aralocaspica. Next base: position 307,086 of record PYUH01000245.1, on the reverse strand, counting down.
AATTAGAAAATCTGCTACCACATTGGCCTTCTCTTCATGGTATTGGATATCTAAATCGTAATCCTTGATCAATTCAAGCTATCTCCTTTGTCTCATGTTTAAATCTTTTTTAGTGAAAAAGTACTTTAAGCTCTTGTGGTCCGTGTAGATTGTACATTTTACCCCATACCAGTAATGCCTCCATATCTTTAAAGCAAACACGATCGCCGCTAGCTCGAGATCGTGAGTAGGATAGTTTACCTTGTATGGCTTCAAGTGTCTCGAATCATACGCAATCACCTTTCTATTTTGTATTAAAACACATCCCAAACCGTTTTTAGAAGCATCACTGTACACATCATGAGAGTCACTCCCATCTAGCAAAGTCAGCATTAGAGCCGCAGTCAAACACTCCTCTAAGTTCTGAAATGCCTCTTCACACTTACCATTCCAAACAAACTTACAGTCTTTCTTCATTAACAACGTCATCGGCCTAGTTATTCTCGAAAAGTCCTTCACAAGCCTCCTATAATATCCTGCTAACCCCAAGAAACTTCATACATTCGTCACATTCTTAGGTGTAGGCCACACTTTTACTGCTTTGATCTTGGTTGGATCTACTTCAACTCCCTCTTTCGACACAAAATGTCCCAAAAATTTAACTTTCTCCAACCAAAATTCACATTTCGAGAATTTAGCATACAATTTATTCTCCCTTAGTGTCATCAAAATTGTCCTAAAATGTTCTATGTGTTCCTCTTTACTCTTGGAGTACACCAAAATATCATTAATAAAAACTACCAACAACTTATCTAAGAACTGTTTAAAGATCCTATTCATTAAGTCCTTGAAAATTGCCGGAGCATTATTTAACCCAAAAGGCATAACAGTGAACTCATAATGCCCATATCTCATACGAAAAGTAGTTTTTGGTATGTCCTTATTAGCAATTCTCAATTGATGGTATCTTGAGCTCAAATCAATCTTTGAATTTGCAGTAGCTCCCTTCAACTTGTCAAACAAGTCATCAATCCTCGGTAAAGGATACTTGTTCTTGATCGTCACCTTATTCAACTCCCTATAGTCAATACACAACCTTAAACTCCCGTCTTTCTTCTTCACAGATAGCACCGGTGCTCCCCAAGGTGAAGCAGTAGGCCTAATGTAACCTTTCTCCAACAGCACCTGTAACTGCTCTTTCAAGTCACTCATTTCCGCAGGTGCCATCCTATATGGTGCTTTGGAAACAGGTGCTGTCCTGGGAACTAAGTCTATTTTAAAGTCTATTTTAAAGTCGATTTCTCGCTATGGAGGCTTCCTCGGAATCTCCTTCGGAAACACCTCCAGGAAATCTCTCACTACCTCAATGTCCTATGGCTTAGCAAACTCAACATGATCTACATCCCTCATACTATAAAGGTAAATTGGAAAACCTCTCTTCACAAACCTAGCAAACCATATTACTGACACTATTTTATTGTGTTTTGGCCTTCCTGCTCTCCAATAGCTCACTTTCTTACCCTTATCAACTAGCGAGATCTTATGTGACTCACACCAAATCTCAACCTTATGCTCACTCAACCAATCCATCCCTAGAATCACTTCCAAGTCACCCAACTCAAACTCAATTAGGTTAGCCTTAAACTACACTCCCTCAATTTCAATTGGAACATCCAAAAATCTCCTGGAACACTGTACTTCTTGTCCTGATGGTAACACTATTGACATATCTATCGTATCTACTTTTCCCAACATAGGCATTAGCTTTTCCAATATCTTAGTGGACACAACAGAATATGTTGCACCAGAATAAAACAAAACATTAACAGGAAGAGAATGAATAGAGAAATTACCAGTAATCACATCCTTACAACAATCAGGTTCACTTCGAGCCATCACATTCAACTTTTCAGTATTCGAGGTCTTAGTCTGACCTCCCCCATTTCAATTTCCATTCCTATTCTTGGCTTAATGCATTGCCTTTCCTCCCATGTTTCCTTGGAAACCCTTCTGCTCACCTCCAGTTGAATTCCCTTTGAATGGAGACCGTTGTCCTTCCTTTCCCCTGTTCTTAGAGAAGTGCTCATACTCACGGTGTCCAAGCTTGCTAGACAAACAATAAGTCACTGGGTTCTCAGCACAGTCCTTTCCAGGGTGATTGTTAGGACATTTCTTGTACAAGTACACAAGACCTCCTTGATTAGCCATCTGAGCCGTATTCCCATTTCCATTAGCAGCCTTCCCAAAGTTTCCCTTATTGCCCTTGAAGTTATTGCTAAAATGAGGCTTCTTAAATCTAGCATAACTCCCTTATTGGTTGAAGTTTGTTTACCGCCTTTTCCTTTCTCCCTCTTCTCACCTTCTTTCAGCATCTCCTTCTTTTTCTTGTCTAAGGCATACTGATGTGCAGCTCTACCATACAGCGCATCCAAGAACTCAAACACTTTCCCGGCTAAGTGCAACTGAATGTCCATGGGTAACCCTCTCTCAAAACGATTAGCCTTCAACTTTTTGGTTGGCACAACCGCCTTAGCAAACCTAGACAACTCTATGAACTTTGAGTAATACTCAGTAACTGATGTACTCCCCATATTAAGCTCCAGAAACTCATCAGCTTTCTATTTCTTAAGGAACACAGGATAAAAGTTATTGTGGATCTATTCTTGAAACACAGCTCAATTAAACCCCGGCAAAGCCCTAATCACAGCTTCATTTTTTGACCACCAGAGATCTGCTGCTCCTCTCAAACAGTAGACTGCATGTTTCACCTTAAAATCCTCTGGACACTCAACTTCCCCAAACAGTTTGTTAAATTCTCTCAACCATCCCTCTAAAATAGTTGGATTCGGTTCTCCTTGGTAAGTGGGTGGATTGTTATTACGTTCAGCCATCCTATTTCTCCTGTCGAGGGAAAAGACCTTTATATTAAAATATTTCTAACTCTAAGTTAGAACAACATAAACTTATAACTGAACATAAAAACATTTCCTCCATTCTTCTCACAAATGAAGTTCCCATTCTTTTAGAGCGAATGATTCACTTAGTTTTGATTGTTTACATAACTATTAAAATAAGAATGAAGCACATAATAAATAAAAACGATTCACTTAGTTCTACTCTACTTGAGGCTTTATTTCCGAGAAGAACGGAATCCTTATAATTTCATTCTCATAAGAATTCTTATTGGTTAGTTTCTTCTAAAATTTACTTATTGCTCACTGCAACTTATTTGCATAGAAAACAACAACCTAAAATGTCCAACACTCTAAACAATACTACACAACATTAACTAACTCATATGTATGACAAAACTTCTAAACATTCACATTATCCATCTTGTCCTTCGACATCACATATTTCTTAAGTATACACTCGGGATCATCTTTAACATTATCTTCCATGTCCTCCTCAATATCTTGATCCATGTCTTATTCGTGGTCAAGCTCTTCTTCTTCCTCAGAATCAGACACTAGATCCACATACACTAGAACTACTGGATTCGGACTCTGAATCTCATACCACGAAGTATCCTTCGATCTATAGCTTCAAGAACTAGAAGTAGCTTCTTTCCTACATATTTCATCATCCTCCTAATTATTTGGAACTGGTGTGGGCGAGGTCTCCTCACTTGCATTGGACTCCTAAAACTCCAGCTTCTTTTCTTGCAATATAAACTTCCAAATATCTCCAATCGCAACCCTATTGACCAGTTGGATCCTTATACTTGGTGTAGTTTGGAAGTCCTCCAACAAAATGAAAGTCAATAAACCTTGCCTTAATCACCAAGTAGGGTGGACGGTTTGGCAAGCAACTAACAATTAAAGCACACACATGATCGGGTTGGTCCCACTGTGGTAGCTTCAATACTGTACTCATGTACCAACTATAGAATCGAATCTTTCAAACATATTGAGGTGGAATCTCATAGACCTTCTTTTCCAATGTTCCCATCTGATTTTCTTTACTAGGCATGTTATCCACCATCCTACACAACACTTAAAACTAATGGGTCATCCTTCCCACAAGAAAACCAAGCTAATAGTTCTAAAACAAAAAGGTCTGGTGGCTAACATACAATTTCTTCTACGCATAACTATCCACATAAGCCATATCTCAAAACATGTACTTAAATGCAATAATGAACAGAAATAAAGTCTATCCTACATGCCCAAACTTCCTACCCAATCTCACCGCATGATATTAAAGCAATAACACATAATACATACCTGAATCCCTTATATACCTGCACATGTAAATGATTTAAAAGCATTTATTTTTCAAAACTTTCTATTTTTGGAAATTACTAATTTTAGAAAACTAACCATTTCCAATAAAATTCTAAAATAAGAAATTCCTCTTTCCAAAATAAAACCTAGGGTACCCCCAAAAATAAAAATTTTATTTCGAAAACTAAGCTCTGGTAACCAAAGCATTACCGCCACCGTGATAACGACTAAGGCATTTACCAAAGCACTACAGCGGAAGTTTTTAAAACCAAAACAAAATTATCTCAAACTCAAAATAATCCCAAAATTAATATCAAACAAAAACCAACTTAAAACTTTATTACACTTCGGAACCATATTAGTGACCCTTCAGAACCAAAACCATAAACTTCGGAAATAACAACATCAAAATAAATAAATAACTAATAAGTCTTAAACCAATTAAATAAGAAAAACTACGAAGACTAGAACAAGCACTCTGACTCCAGCCCAGCATGAATGACATATGCCCACTTGTACCTGTAGCTTTTCTTATTGTAGACAACTACTCGCCAACAAGTGGTTCATCGTAGGGCTAAGTGCAAGAGAAAGCCATGAACACAAAACAAACAATCACTAAAGCTGAGTACATAACTACTAAAGACTATGCAGCAAGATCAAAATAAAATAAAAGTAAAACATACATACATCTTACCGTTGACAACTCTTTACATGTGCATAGACTAAATTTAAACAAATTGTTTATATAATTAATCATTGGATTTCGCATAGAACGAGTTTCCTTTCATTTAAAATCGCCATATTGGGCATCAACTTGGGAGCAACTCCAAAAAGATATTACCTAGGTCACATAAATTGACGGAATTCCAGTGCATTAAAAATATAAAAGAGCACAACGTCTTGTACTGCGATTAAAAGTCACAGATCAATATTCCATACGACTCCCCCCATTGAGCATACTGAAGGTATATACGTTCCAAGTGTTTTGGTGCAAATCCTCTTTTTTACTTGACATGATTAACCGGTTTAACAATATTAGGACTCACACACAACACATCAAAAAAACACGCTTGACATTAAACAAGCCATATTAATTATCTTTGATTTAAGGTGATTCTAAAAATAATCTTCTATGTCATTTAATTAAACTAAACTTCCTTTACCACACATTAACTGTGAGTGGCTAACTAATTTCTTTTCCTTGATCACACATTAAACTGTGCGTGAGTGGCTAGATATATTTAAATAGTTGCTCATTAATTTGTAATAATCGCGTGAATAAAAATTCACAAGCTACCTTTCTTCTTGATTAAGTAACTAACCAAGTTAAATAACTTCCTTTCTTCTTTACTAAGCTATTGGCAAACTTCATATTAAATATAACATTCCAATTCAATCATGAAGGATTTATATTACTATACATGTGGAATGTCAAAACGATATAAAATCGTGCTTTCCATACTTACATAAATTTCTCATGCATGTCAACTCAAAGTTAAACAAGCAACAACTTATATTTACATGCATAACTTAATTTATGCATGAACTCAACTTCTATAACTGCCTTTAGTACTTATGTACCTTGTGTTGTAGTGGTGATCCGCCACAACTTCTAGAAGTAAACTAACTTAAAATCTCCTACATAGAGGAAAAATGAATCTAAATTAAAACCTTGTTGACTAAGTTCTACAATAACTCTAAACTAACTTTCTATATTGCCAACTTGTCTGAAACGTTCCCAATATGGTTTCTATTCATTCCATGATTTATTTTAATTTTCCCATTGCAAAATACTTGAGTTTAGGTAATTTTCCGAAAATCACAGTTTATAAAAGTTCTCAAAAACACTTTAAAACCCTTCTAAACATCGTATTTTGATCACAAAACACTTTAGTCATGTTCTAAGATCATCACACAATATTTTGATGCATTAAAAATAATTATTACCACTAATGTAACACGTTACTATTGTTATCAGGCATAAACATGTGTTAATAAAAATTTACAGCTTTATTTACTCATTTAAAACTCCTTAAAAACTCATAAAAACGTCGCAAAATCCATCATAAAACTCTTTTACAATCTACTATTTTCATCAAGAATCAAATCGATGCTTTGGAATAATTGTTCATAAGATAAAACATGCTCATAATATTTATACCATTTATTTTCATGATTATGAAATTTGGTCAGCAATATAAATAAACTTTAAAACCCTTTAAAATCAATCGAAACTCCATAAAATCATCATAAACTCACCCAAAAACAATTAATGATCATAATATTGAAGTTTAAAACAAAAAACCCTAAAATCAAGAATTTCCTAATTTGACAAACCCTAATTTAAAATTCAATGATCAATCAAATAAATACATACTTTAAAGTGAATCATAACTTTATAAAAACATGATTAAAACTATAGAAACATGATAAATCATAATTACAAACATGAATCTTGCAAGATTGAATAAAAAAGAGTAGAGGAGAGTTTTTGTTTTCTTTATATAATTGTTCGAAAAATCCCAATGCAAGAGGGTGGGTTGGTGACTGACGGTGGCTGCCGGATAGTGGTGGCGAGGAGGAGGGGGATGCCGGTGAGAGGGGCGACGGATGAAGAAGGCGAAGGAATTTTTGTTTGTTTTTTTTTTTTTTTTTTTTTTTTGTTTTCAGAAAATTTTCGAACATTTTTTTTTCTAAAACATTTTTTTTCAAAATTTTTGAAATCCTAAAACTCTAAGATTGCAAATTAAATCTGAAAATTTGGGTTTTAATGGTATTTATAAGGCCCCAAAGTAGGATTTAGTGCAATTACATAAATACCCTCAATGTTTGAAATTACTTTTATGCCCTTGTTTTAAACAATTTCGAAAACTCTTAAAATTCTATTTTTAGCAATTTTTCAAAATATTTAATAAGACTTAAATAACATAATATTATTTTATAAACATAAAATAGTTACTTTGATTAAAATTTATTTAATTTACTATCTTTAATATTTTATTGACTTAATTTCTCAATAAAATATTAAAAACATATAAAATGCGTGAAAATGTGGGATATTCAATAATAATGAGTGCCATTTTTGTCACTACAGTGTGAAAAAGATTCAAAAGAAACACTCAATTTCTTCTTGTGAGTATGGATTCACATGAAGGCAATGGATCGGCGGGAGCTTTGTGTCTCACCACCACTCCAAAAGGAAAAGAACAACACCGAGAGCTCTTTACTCTCTCGAGGGCTTGAAGGCCTCGAATAAAGTCGTCAAACCCAGCTCTGAGATTATTCAAAGAAGATCGGGGTCTGCTGCCCACGGAGTAAGGCAACCCCTCCAAGAATGGAGTACTTGAGCCAAATCCCCTCAATTGTGGTTGTTCTGGAAAAGAAAGGATGAAAAGATTGAAAACAAAGAAAGAAGAGAGAAAAAAAAAGAAAGAAAAAAAAGAAAAGAAAATAAAGAAGTTAGTTACTCACGTGGCCTGAAAGGGGATAGTGAGAAATATGTTTAGCGATCGAAGGCCAGCATACCTAGGCTGCCACTCCCCAGGATCCCGTGTATGCCTCTTGGAGGACATATGTCGTACGTCTTCCACCTCCACGACTCATCGTCTGAGCTGGACCTACAAAATGCAAGAATTTTGAGCAAAAATCTCGACCGCATAATGGCTATATATAACATTCCTCATAAATAAACCATGATTTATGGTTATCCCCACCTACAAAAACTTTGGACAACTCAAAGTCTTAGCAACATCCAGCAAACCAACAATTTCAACATTTTAAGCCTCACTTCCAAATTGGAAAGAAAATGGGGCTAGCTTAAGTAAATATACATTCTATGTTTGCTTCATATGGACATTACATGAGAAAGCATTTAGAGCTTGAAGAAACTAATTTTGAAATTGGAAGACTAAAAGTCTTAACAACATCCAACGAAGCCGACATTTTAGGCCTTGTTTTTTCAATATGAGCATCATTTCAGAATTGGAACAAAAAGGGGGCTAGCGTGAGCAAATGCACATTACAACAACTTTTATGCTACTCCTAAAATGAACATGATTCTAATATCATTTCTACTTTTGATTCCCTACATTATCATTTCTAATATCAGGAACGGAGCACTACATGATTCTTACCAAAATGAACATTTGAGGAGCTTGAAAAACTAATTTTGAAATAAATTAGAAACATGAGCTTCTACTTTTGATTCATTCATTTTAATGTGTGTTGGACATTGTTTTGAATTCAAACAACACAGAAATGATCTTTTAACTCACATGGACTAAAGTGGGTTAAGCTTTCCATACCAGCATAATTAAACTAGCTTAGGTGACCTATGTAAGTTAGTGTTCATTTTTTGCGAAAATTTGTTCCAAAGTTCACAATTTGTTGCTAATTTATGCCATTTTTGAATCATTATCATCATTGATATACAAGAATCAACGCTCATTCACAAAGAAAGCCAAATCATGCAATAATCATCTTTAGTTCATTTGAGTTCATATGAACAATAAGAAGCACATGAACTAAAAACCATAAAATTCTCAAAATAATCAAAAATTCACTTCATGACATTTTTGAGCAAGGATACATTCTCACAACAATTCAACAATTATCCAAGTTTTCAAACATTCATTCATCACTCAAAATCCCACTCTCTACATCACTACTTCACACCATTACTAACAAATTGAGTACTTGTTCAAATGTCACTTGTTTTACTTCAATTGACTTCCTATGCACTCTATTCACTCATAGAGCCAAGACTTGTGTCAATTTCAAAAATTATGAAAGGAATCATGAAAACTGAATTTTTGGTTCACTACTTCCTTCACACCATTACTATTGTTGTTGTTGTTGTTGTTGCTGATGCTGATGCTGCTATTGCTGTGCTGCTATTGTTGTCGCTGTTGTTACTGTTTGTTGCTGTTGTTGTGTTGTTCCCATTGCTGCTATTGTCGCTGTTGTTACTGTTGCTGTTGTTGTGTTGTTGCCATGATGCTATTGTTGTTGCTGTTGTTGTTGTTGCTGTTGCTGATGTTGCTGTTACTGTTGCTGTTGATGGATGTTGCTTTTGTTCCTGTTGTTGTTATTGTGTTGTTGTTGGTGCTGTTGTGTTGTTGTTGCTGCTGTTGTCATATTGTTGTTTTGTTATTGTTGTTGTTGCTGTGTGCTATTGTTGTTGCTGTTGTTGTTGTTGCTGTTGTTGGTGTTGTGTTGTTTGTTGTTGTTGTTGTTGTTGCTGTTGTTGCTATTGCTATTGTTGTTGTTGTTGCCGTTGTCTTATGCTATTGTTGTTGTTGTTGTTGTTGTTGTTGTTGCGGGGTTTTGTTGTTGTTGGTGTTGTTGCTGTGTTGTATTGTAGTTGTTGTGTTGGTGTTTGTTGTTGTTGTTGTTGTTTGTTTTTGTGTTGTGTTGTTGTTGTTGTTTGTAGGCTGTTTTTGTTGTGTTTTTTGTTGCTGTTGTTGTTTTTGTGTGGTTATTGTTGTTGTTGTGTTGCTGCTATTGGTGTCGTTGCTGTTTGTTTTTGTTTGTTGTTTTTTTTTTTTTTTTGTTGTTTGGTGTTGTTTGTTCTGTTTTTTTTGTTGCTGTTGTTGTTGTTGCTGCTGCTGTTGTTTGTTGTTGCTGTTGCTGTGTTGGTTGTTGCTGTTGTTGCTGTTGCTTTTGTTGGTATTGTTGTTGCTATTGTTGTTGTTGTTGTTGTTGTTGTTGTTGTTGTTATTAAGTTCTTTAAGCTTTCAGATTTAAGTACTGAAGGTTGCGTGGAAGAAAAGATCAAGCAGTTGTGCCCCAGAAGCTAAACTTTGATGCCACAAAAACTCTCCATCATTAAGATAAGGGATCTACTAAAAGCCTACAAATCCTGATCAACATACCTGTTTCAAGTGTAAAGGTCAAGGTCATAGCAGAAGGATTTTCCACATTCTATGGTTCAAACAACTTGAAATTGGGCAGATGAAGTAGACGTCAAAGAAAAGGAGAATGAACGAGCCCAGGAAGATGAGGGCGTGACGTATGACACTCAGGAGAAGGCATTGAAGAATTTAATCCTGAAGGGAGGGAAAGAGTCTTGTTCATAGGAGGGTTTTGGAGTCCAAAGTTCGCCACCTATAGGGAACCAAAGGGAGAAGATTTTCATCACCAGATGTATGCATGGGAAAGTTATTTTTGACTTGAATTGAAACAGGAAGTTGCACTAATGTGTGTCTACATTATTGTTTAACAATTGGAGAGTCCTACCACTGAACATCCTCAACCCTACAGGTGGCATTGGCTCAACAATACAAGTGATGTGAGTGAATAAGCAAGCATTGGTGTCTTTTCACAATAGGTAATTTTGATGATCAAGTGCTTTGTGATGTTTATCCTATGGATGTATGTCATATATTGCTAGGATACCTTGGCAATATGACATGTTCGTGCAATTTGATGGAAGAGAAAATGTGTTTGTTATTAGGAAGCAAGCACATGGCAAGCCAGTTGCTTTAACCTTTAGAAGGCTCTACAATTAAGAAGGATATGAGCAATAAAAAAGGTGTGTTGTGGTTGATGAGAAGGCTATAGTCTAGAAAGTGAGGGGCTTTGATGATTCTATGTGCTGATGGCTAAGGAAGTGCAAGAGTAGAAGTAAGATACCCATGAGTTACGCCCCTTACTACACAATTTCCAAGACATTTTCCACAGAATTACCCCAGGTTTGCAACTAATTAGAGAGATTGAGCATCTGATTGATTTGACCTGGACCTCAGATTCCTAATAAGCTAGCCTACAAGGTGTACCCAGAAAACTAAAGAGATTCAACGTCATATTGAAGAGTTGATGGCTAAAGGATATGTCAGAGAGAGTTTGAGTCGATGTGCAGTGCCACATTAATAGTTTCTAAGAAAGATGGATCTTGGAGAATAGCATTGATTCTAGAGTTGTGAATAACAAGACCATCAAGTATAGATTTCCTATCCTAGACTTGCTGATTTATTGGATGAATGGTTCACATATGTTTACAAGATCAAACTGAGGAGACGTTACTATAAGATAAGGATGAAGGAAGGTGTGAGTGAAAAAACAGGATTCAAATGAAATTAGGTCTTATAAATGGTTCTTATGCCTTTTAGATTAACTAATGCTCCTAGTACCTTCATGAAACTGATTAATGAAGTTTTAAAACCTTTCATTGGAAAGTTTGTGGCTTTCTACTTGGATGATATATTGGTTTATGTGCAAGTGTTGAGAATCATCTGCCACATCTAAGGGAAGTTTTGAAACTTTATGAAGGCAGAAATTATATGCCAAGCTTGAAAAGTGTTCATTTATGGTGACTAGTGTGACGTGTTTGGGTTATATGTTTCAAAACATGGTGTTTCTATATGATCCTTCAAAGGTTGAACCTATAATGATGTCAGTTCCAAATCTGTGACTGAGGTACATGCTTTCCATGGTCTAGCTTCGTTCTATAGGAGTTTGTGAAGAATATTTCATCAATAGTTTCTCCTAGACTAAGTATAAGAAGACTAAGGACAAGTTTGAGTGGACTAAAGGGGCCGAAAAGAATTTGAATTCATGAAGAAGTTGCTTTGTTAGACTCCTATTCACTAGTACAAAAACAAGATTTGCTGCGGTTTTTGGCCGGTTATTTGCTGCGGTTTGAACCGCAGACTTAGCAGCAGCAAATAATAAAAACTTATTTGCTGCGGTTAAACCCGCAGCAACAAAAAGGTTATTTGCTGCGGTTGTTTGGAGAACCGCAGCAAATAACCCTTTTTCCCTCCATTTTCTGAGGTGTTATTTGCTGCGGTTGTTTGGAGAACCGCAGCAAATATTTTTTTTTTATTTTTGAATAATTTTATGAAATGAAATTACGCTCCTAATTCCTAATATCATCCACGCTCCCTGCAAATAATATTCCGCGCTAGTACCCAATTTATTGAAACCGAATCCAGTTCAATTAATATAAATTAATGAATTTTTTTTGTATACATACAACCTAGAAAGCCAGCCTTAGCCAAACTCAATCAATCCAGCCAAGGCAGCTCAAAACAAACCAACCTATACATAAACAAAATTACAAACCAAAATCCAACAACCTAAAACAAAGAACAAACAAACAAAACACAAAACACTTCTATCCCCACAATACACCAAACTTGTAACTCCAGCAAACTCAGCTGCAACCCTGCAGAGCCCCCACAAATTGCAACAAACAACAACATAAAGTCAAAAAACAACCAACACAGCAACCAACAACCAACAGCACCACTGCAAAATAGTAGTACATACCTCCTCAAGGAA
>PYUH01000245.1:195467-281062 GCA_016808085.1 Suaeda aralocaspica | reverse complement strand
TGATTGAGGCTTTGTTTAAATGATATGTTTTCAATGCTTATGTGAGGATGAACAGTTGTCTTTGTCCATGACGGTCTATTTGTTGTGGTTTTGTTTATACTGGAAAAGTATTTAACCTTTCCAGGTTTTTGTTATTTGTTTGTGGCTTGATGCTCATGGATCTCTTTGATCTTATTTTCTCATTTGTTATTGGTATGTGTACAATTGTGCCAAGCTAATATAAATCTGAAGGGAGGGGTGCTGCTGTCACTGTAGTAATCAGCAAGTTAGGGGCTATGAGTTGGTAGAGAAAGGGGGCCCTAATGTGAAGTCTAAGCCGTATTCTCATCAATTCATATTCACCTCTTATTTTCCAATGTTTGCATCTAGGCCCTAATCTTGAGTTGGTAGTATTGTTCTATGATTGTTAATTAGCATTTAGCATTATAAGAGGTTTCTTATCCTTTTTCTACTTGGAAGTGACATCTGTTTTTGCTTCTGAAGTGGACAGCAGCATGGTGACTGTCTTACTCCTCATCCACAATTTATATTTCCTCTAATAATTAACGACTGTTAATCACGTTCATTATTGTATATTTTAGGTGAAAGTAAGTTTTTATGAAGCAGACAATTAATGATATCATAGCTAATAGAAATGATCAGGACTAATGGTTTCAAGTACCAAGTTTAAAACAAACCAAAAATAAAGCATGTTTTTAAATATTCCACAAAACTGCAAGATGTGTAGTAAGTATTGCAACAAATTTAGATAGGCTAGACTTATATAGTGACTGCCTGCTCTTTAATAAGTGTCGCTTTCATTAGCTGTTCTTTCCTAAACTAACATCGTGGTTTTTTAAGTTTAGTACTGCCTTATCGTAGCAATTACACAATTCACAAGTTTACACAATTCACAAGTGAAATCTATTCGCCAAGGGCTCGTTCGTCAACTCTATTGTCAATTATAAGCTATAACTGAAAAAGGAGTGAGAGTGGTTGGTAGTTTTCTGCTGGCAGGTTACTTACACACACACACACAAAAAGACTAGTATGAATTAGATTAATGTGCTAAGGATATTGTATATAAATTATATCATATGACTCCAAAAAACATTAAACAGACGGTAACACTGAACGGACCCTACGGTGTTTTATTTTACCTTTTTCTTTCTCTAGAGAGCTTGACACAAATCACAAAAGACATCCTAAGAAAAAGAATGGGACAGGATAGCAAAGAGACAGCAAGCTGATGATATATGTATGTTTATTTACACAAACAAGTGGGGCGGCTTATGGAAACTGAAAGGCCAAACCATTGATATGATATAAGCCTCATTAGCATGTCATGTATCATTACCTTATGCAATGACAAATTTAGTGTGACCAACACCTAAAATTAACCATCTAATACATGANAACACCTAAAATTAACCATGTAATACATGACTAGCTAGTACAAAAAACAACAAAAACAGCAAAACCAGCATAAACCCTTCATTCATCTGTCATCCTCAAAATCAAAAATACAGCAAAAAAAAAAATTAATCAAAACAGCAAAAACAGCAAAAACCCTTCATTCATATGTCATCCTCAACAGCAAAAATACACAAAAAAAAAAAAAGTTAATCAAAAACAGCAAAAATGCAAAAACAGCAAAACCCTTCATTCATCTCTCATCTCTCACGAGCATAGCTCTCATCCTCTTTGTAAAACCCTTCATTCATCTCTCACCTCAACACCACCACCACAATAACAACCGCAAAAACAGAAATTGTCATGCATTTCACAATTTTACATCCAAAACCTAAAATGTCGAATAACACAAACTCAATTTAATTTAAACACAAACACAATTTTCCTTAAATTAAGACGAATAAACATCAAATGTTGAAGTGAAAATAGCGAAAATGAAGAAAAAGATTGCCGAAAAATACCGCAAATGAAAAACAACTTCGACACGGCGAACTTGGAGACGGCGACGAGGAAACTTGGAGACGAGGAAGGTTAGAGACGGCGACAGGTAAGGGCAAGGAAGAAAGTAATTAGGTTTGAGTGTGAGTGCTTGAGTGTGAGTTGAGACGAAGTAATTAGGTTTGAGAGTAAAAAGCTAAGGAAGAAAGACTGAGAACGAAAAGATAAGACTCGTGGAACTGCTGAAAAATATAAGAAAAGAAAAAGAAAGTCCCAACGGGAAAAAAAAAAAAGAAAAAAAAAATCTGCAACTTTTTTGCTGCGGTTATAAACCGCATCAAATAATCGTACACAGCAGCAAAAAAATATTATTTGCTGCGGTTACACAATAACCGCAGCAAATAATACTCTTTACCAATCACAGCTAATTATTTGCTGCGGTTTTTATAAAATCCCAAAAAACCGCAGCAAATAAGGGGCAGCAAAATGTAATTTTTGTACTAGTGATTGTAGCCTTGCCTGATTTTTCGAAGCCTTTTGAGGTTGAGACAGATGCTAGTGGCGTGGGTATTGGTGCACTGCTAGTACAGGGTAAGTGTCCTATTTCTTATTTCAGTGAGAAATTGAATGGAGTAACACTGAATTATTCTACATATGATAAGGAGTATTATGTCGTTGTACGAGCATTGGATCATTGGAGTTCACTACTTGCACCCCAATCATTTCATCTTGCCTTCTGATCATGAAGCATTGAAGAACATCAATAGCCAATAAAAACTTACTCCAAGACATGCTAAATGGGTTGAGTTCTTGCAGTCTTTTCACTTTTCAACAAATTATAAGGAAATCAAGTCTAATGTGATTGTTGATTCTTTGTCTAGGAGTTATGCTGTACTTGGAGTTCTTAATTTCAAATACCTTGGTTTGGAGTTAATTTTTCAATATTATGAGCAATGATGGAGATTTTGGTCCTATTTATTCACAAATTTCGGAAGGATCTGTGGGAGCTTATGTGTTGCATGATGGGTTCTTATTCAAAGGGAATTTAACCAAAAACAGTACCATAGACACTAAAATCATCCATGAAGACTTCCATACTAGACTCTATGTACTCAGAAAAGATTGCCATCATACATCGTTGAAAGGTAGAAGGAGCATTACGTAGACCAAAGGGCATTGTACGGTAAGCAAAAGTACCATAAGGACATGTAAACGTTGTTTTCGATTGATCATCAGGATAGCTAGGTATTTGAAAGAAACTAGAGTAACCATATAAATAACAAAAATATTTGTTCTTTTCTAACCTTTCTAGCATTTGATCAATAAAAGGGAGAGAGGAAAATGATCCTTTTTAGTGGCAACATTTAATTTCCGATAATCAATGCACATTCGCCAACTTGTAACAACTTTAGTAGGAATAAGTTCATTTTTATCATTACGCACAACAGTTGTTCCTCCCTTCTTAGGGACTACCTGCACTAGACTTACCCATTAGGAATCTGGCAAAGCATAGATGATACCTGCATCAAGAAGTTTAAGAACTTCTTTTTTCACCACATCCTGCATATTAGGGTTAAGTCTCCTTTGTCCATGTATACAAGGCTTATTGCCTTCTTCTAGATGAATTATATGCATGCAAAAATCAGGACTTATTCCAGTCAAATCATCAAGTGTATAACAAATAGCTTTTTTATGAGACTTAAAAACAGTTAATAACTTTTCTAGTTGACCATCAATAAGCTTAGAACTAACTATGACTAGATATATCTCATCATCATCTAGAAAAGCATATTTCAAATTAGAGGGAAGGGGTTTCATTTCGGGTTGTGTTACCTCCTTGACAGAGCATGATTTATATTGTTGAGGCAACGAATGATACCTTTGGCTTTCTTCTAGATTCATCTTCTCACTATTCAATTCATGAGCTATGGCGTCAATTTTTGACTGTCCTTCACCTACATCAACATCCAAACGTAAAAGGGCCTCTAGAGGATCCTTTTCAAGGGATCGAGGTATGTCATCCAAAACAATCTCATTAACAACATCAATCCTATAGCATACTTGCTCTATCATGGGATTTTTCATTGCATTATTAATATTAAATGTTACTTTATCATCTCCTACAGATAGGGTTATACTTCCATTTTTAACACCAAGTATGATAGGGGTGTGAGCATCCTCATCAATATCCAAGGCAACAAAATCAACAGGAATAAAGAATTTTCCTACTCTAACAGGCACATCTTCAAAAACACCCTTAGGATATTTTACAGATCGATCTGCCATCTGCAAAGTAACATTTGTAACCTTTAACTCTCCCATGTTAAGCTTCCTACAAATTGATAAAGGCATAACACTAACACTAGCTCCTAAATCACATAGAGCCTTATCAATAAATAAAAGACCTATATTGCATGGAATTGAAAAACTGTCTGGATCCTTCAACTTAGGTGGAGATTTATTTTGAAATATCGCACTTCACTCCTCGGTGAGTGCAACTATCACTATTACATTTAACTCACGTTTCCTGCTCAAAATATCTGTCAAAATTTAGTATAATTTGGAACTTGAGTAATCAAATCAGTAAAAGGTACAGTAACTTGCAAATTTTTAACTATTTCATGGAATTTTTGGAAGTCATAATCGTTCTTACTCCTGGTTACCCTGTTCGGAAAGGGCAACGACACCTTTAAGGGAGGAATCGTATCGGTAACTGAATCATCTGCAGGAGCTTGCTTCTTTGGTGCTTCTTTCTCCTTTGAGGCTTCATTCTCCTTATGTACAGCTGCTTCTTCAAGATCTTTAATAACAACCGAACTAGTCCTCTTCGTTCCATTTGCAGCATTGTTTGTATCATCATGGGCATTCTAGGACCTTCATAGTAAGTATGGCTCCTTGTTCCAAAAGAATTGCAATGATTGCAATAATCACGAGGTGGATTATTTGATGGAGTATTTGATGGAGCGGGTTGAGGAGGAAGTTTCCCTTGTTGCCTTTGAGCTAATGATGGGGCAATTTGTGCTACTTGACTTTCCAATTGTCGATTCTGGGCCTGCATAACTTCCATGGCTTTCTACATCTGCATCATCATATTTTTCAGCTCCGAAAACTCATTGCTAGTTGGCTGTGGAGGTGCTGGGAGTGGTGCTGCAGGTGCTGGCCTATTGAAACCCGGTGGTTGCGATGGAGCAAATCGTTGAACCTGCTATTGGTGTGGTGCAAAATGCTGCTGGTGCGGATTTTGAACATTGCTAGTTTTCTTGTAAGAGAAGTATGGATGATCCTTCGAAACCGGATTTTATGTGGTGGAGAATGGATTATCTTTGTAAGCTTGAAGTGAACATACATGCGTCATAGAACTATGGCATGTCTGAGTAATATGCCCAAAAGATCCCCATAAATCACAGAAGACATCATTACATCCCGAAAGTGCAAGGTCCAATTCGTCCCAACTATTGGTATTATCCATATTTAGACCATTTAACCAAGAACGAGCCTTGTCCTTCAATGAAAATGGGAGCACCATACGTCGTATATAATCTTGAGTCACACCAGCTTGCTCAATTGTATTGCAGTACTTTATAAAGTTATTCAAATGCAAATTTGAATCTTCCTTCAATGTTCCTGCAAATTGATTCCTTTCTACCATGTTCACCAAAGCTGGCTTCAATTCGAAATTCCGAACCTCTGTATCAAGAATTCGATAACCACCTTCCATTGTTAAATAACTCGGTTGAGAATAGTCTTTTAAGGACCGTGCTGGTGGTAGCGGCAGCGGTGTTGCATCATTCCGTGGTATGTTGTTCTTGTTGAACTATGACTCTGCAATCTCTTCCTTATCAGAATCATCGGAAATATTCATATCAGCAAAAGGTTGTGTCAGATCAGTCAGTGTCTGTTTTGAAAGAATCCACTTCCTTCTACGACTTCACTTATGCAATGATCTTTCTGGTTCAGGATCAATACAAACCGGCATACAACCTAATATCTGCACAACAATGGAAACACGAAGCAGAAATGAGAACTACCTCAAAAAACGTGAAAGTTCCTTGAGGTGAGGAAATAAAACAAAAAGAAACGATTTAAACCCGACTAATCGAATTAAAAATTGTCTCCCAGGCATCGACGCCAAAATTTGAAACAAGGCTATCGTACACCTCTCAAAAAATAGCGAACAACTCTAACTAACATAGCTAGGGAAGCAGGGATCAAATCCTCAACGAAGCGATTAAACTCTATTAGTTCTAAAAGGTCTAAATTATGAAAGAGGGCCTTTGTGGAATATTCTAATAAAACAACTAAAACTAAGAGAACAATAACTAAAACTAAGGGAAATAAAGGGATAATGACGAATTAAACTCTTATGATGAAAACCTAGGGCGGTCGGTTCACTATGAACAATCAACAAACTTATAAAACGCTCATTAATCAATTCATTAACGTTCATTGAACTAGCGCTCACTAATTCTCTCGAACTTCGACTCCCTCAAAACTCCTTTACCGGCTCTCGCTAGCATAAATTCGTTTTGCCTAGTATTTAGTGGTCTAATTGTGGTAATCTTATCTCTCGGCCTCAATTTCAACAATTACCTAACTCACAATTAAATGTGGCCACAATATAATTGCTATCGATAGAAATCAATAATAGGAACTCAACTAATAATCAAGAATTAATTAACGAACGTAAAATAAATTCACAACATGATTGATCATAAATCCCCCTGGCCCTAGAGAAAAAGACTACTCACTCATGATTAAAGAAAGTAAAACAAAAACAAATTTAAATTACAAAGCCATGAACATAAATTAACTAAAACAAAAATTAAAACTAAATTGATCACTAAGAAAATTAAACTAAGAACTAAATTATCAAATCTAATTGAATTAAACTAAAAACTAACAAACTAAAAAGATTCATAAACTAAAGAGAGCTGAAAAGTAAAACGAAAGAGATTACCAAAAGAAGGATTGAATTGCATTAATTGAAATTGAATCGTCAAGAACAAATTAATTACGTCAAAAATTCTAGACAGAGAAAGTGCTTTAGGATTTTAAATCTAATATTATGCTCTAATAACTAGTTAGAGTCCTGCCCCATAAACATAAGCTATTTATAGTAGTTAGGTTTTTAATAAACAAAACCCACGAGCAAAAACCGCGAAGAAAAGCCGGACGAAACGCAAGTTGCGCGCCATGCGCCCGCAGCGTTCAAAAGTAAGTTGTTCCCTACGCCCGCAGGTAGTCTATTTTTGCAACTTCTTGAAGGCCTGATTTATGTTACAGGCGCATAGATCAGGGAAACTTTTAAGGTTGCGCCCGCATCTAATTTATGTAAAGATGTTTTGACGAACTTCTTGAGTTCTTCACTCGATTCCTTCAAATCTACCTATTACCCTTCTGTAACATATAAAACAAACCGAAAATCGCGCGTAATAACAAAGGAAGCATAAACTAACCGTAAAAATCTCTAAAATTATACTAAAGATGCTAAAACGATTCCAAAACATAACTTAACATCAAAAGACGATATTAATCAAAACCAATCCACAAACTCAACTATTTAGCACAAAAATCAATCGAAAATGAGGGGAAAACACAACATAAAACATTTATATAAGTGTTGTGTGTCCGAAAGCAAAGGCATCGTTCCACGAAGGTTTTTAAACACCATTGCCAGTTCCAGAAGCCCCTTGGGAAGATGTAACTATGGATTTTATTGTGGGATTGCCTACAACTACAAGGCAAAAGGATGCTATTATGGTTGTTGTTGTTAGATTTTCCAACATGGCTCATATCTCACCTTGTCACAAGAGTATGAATGTGGATGAAATCTATTTTTCAGAAATTGTTAGGTTGCATGGAGTTCCGAAGAATATTGTGAGCGATAAGGATACGAAGCTCATCAGTTATTTCTGGAAATCTCTATGGCGTTTGGTAGGACCGAAACTCCTCTTCAGTGCTTCTTATCATCCACAGGCTGATGGACAGACAGAGGTTACAAACAGAACATTGGGAGTTGAAAGTACAAG
Source organism: Suaeda aralocaspica (assembly GCA_016808085.1). Taxonomy (NCBI): domain Eukaryota; kingdom Viridiplantae; phylum Streptophyta; class Magnoliopsida; order Caryophyllales; family Amaranthaceae; genus Suaeda; species Suaeda aralocaspica. The sequence continues at coordinate 273,143 of PYUH01000245.1, read as the reverse complement.
TGACACTCAAGAGGGGGGGGTGAATTGAGTGTTGTAAGGTTGTTGTAAATTTTTGATTGATTATAAGAACAGTTAAGAATAAGTTCTTAAGCAGCGGAAACAATAATGCAATAAAATTAACAACACCAAGATCTAACGAGGTTCGACTTCTAATAAGTCTACGTCCTCCACTCACTCACTCTTTTATTAATCAACTCAGCATAACAAAAGAATTACACTCAATCAATTATGCACCTATGCACAATATTATTCCCCAACTTCCACCTATGGAAGTTCGACTCAACCTTCAACTATGAAGGTTCTAATGAAGATGATTCCATACCAACTTCCCAAGCAAACTGAACTCGCAGAATGCTCAAATTACAAAACTATGTATCTTAATAACAATCACCCCAAACGCTTAGAAAAGAGAGAATATTCAGACCTTAATATGGTAATGAGGTTTATGCTAGGTTAAGACTTAGAGAGAACTTTTGCAATTTCTCTTCTTCAATTTTTTGTTCGTGCAAAACTGTCTTGGTTTTATGCTGGCAGATCTCCTTAAATAAGTCTTTGGCTAGTATGTTATGTAATATTGTAAGAGAATATTTTCCTTAGAATTATGGAAATAATTCCGGGAAAATATTCTCACTGATTTTATTTGAAATCAAATAAAATCAGCAAAATATTATATGACACACTTACCATACTGAAGAATATCTACCTTGCATAACAATCCAAGCATCCGTATAATTTTAGAAAACAACTATGCACGGAAAAAACTTTCCTAAAATATGGATGTATGAAGTAAACTCGAGAGGACAGGTTCAACACTGTTCCCATATTGTTCCGGACAACCAAGTTTACTTATAGTAATGTATGACAAGTAATTTAAGTTCCTTGTCATCCATAATTAGTTCATCTCTACAATCTCAACCTTCATAGTGCATCTATAAACCTTTACACCACTTATATTGCATCTAAGACTTAAGAGTTAGACTCTATGAGCTTCATCTTCATGCAAACTTCAAGACTTGACTTCTTGAGCTTCATCTTGTCATCCATAGAACTTTTTTCATTAGTACCTGCACATGCAAACAGAAACTTGCATACAATATAATAGTTCAATGTAGTTTGTCATCATTCAAAACATAAGCTAGGAACTCAACATATTCCCGCTTTTTGATGATGACAAACCATGAAGTTCCCCTGCAAATAATAACATTTAATATTTGGAACTTTCAAAAGTTTTGAATTCTTTAGAATTCAAGGACTAGTCTCGTACGGTTCCTATAGTTTATGCATCATTTTCAAGTAAACCAATTCACAACTAACTGACAACATTTTGAGAAAGAGTTTCTAAGTACCCAGGGAAAATACTAATTAGACTCAGAGCTCTTAGACTTAATCATAGATTCACAATAAGAACATCAGTTAGTTCATTAGACATGTTTCCAAGCAAACAAGTCGTTAGGATGATAAGAAGTAAAATGCTTTGAATACACTAACTTCCAGACCATGCAGGTCTGTCACCACTAGCAAGACTTTGAATCTTGCTTCTAGTTTCTGCTACACACACAGATTAGTAACATTCATTTGACTACTTCCCCCTGAGATAGGCAGAAGAGATCATAACTTCACACCTGCTTCCCCCTTTTGGCATCATCAAAACGGTTAATGCATTAATGCTTGTAAACAAACAACTAAACACAATCAGTAGTTAAACTACTAATTATATTAAGTTCAGCTAATATAGATAGCTCTAACAACATTCTAGAAATGTTGATTCTACCATTTTTCCTGTCAAAGTACCAAATCTACTTGTCCTGAATACTTATTACAAACCAGCATTAAACCAAATTACATAATATCAATGTCTTTTAAAATAGGAAAGGGCAAACAAGAATAAGAGTTCAATAAAAGGAGGGATTACCAGCAATAAGAGAACATAATAGGAAATAAAAGAAATCAATTAGCTCCAGAGTCATCTCAGTCTCATCATCTTCCTATTCCTCTGAAGCACTTGCATCATGTTACTCATCACCCTCTTCCTCATTCTTCTCAGAGACCAGTTCAGCATCCTCATCATCTGCATCACCTGCAGCTTCTGATGTCTCTTCCCTGTCTTCAGAATCCTCACCACAAATTATACCAGCTATATCAAGACGAACCTCAATTCTTCAGTAGGATTCCTAAAGTGCAGCACATAATGTAGTGACACTGCTGACCATATTCTGCATGTGTTGATTCTGGTCACTTAGCTGCTTTACCAAGGCATAAGTTGCCTGAACTGATTCTATACTGGTCCCAGCAAGACAAGCATCACTCTTCCCCTCATCCTTCATCTTTAACACACCACCTGCATATGTCATACCCTTTTGACCTATTATCTGATTGGTGAGATGAGATATGGTGCCATAATCTCCCACCATAGGTTTCTTCCAATGCCCAAATACTAAGGTCAGCCAGCCTCCATAGGGCAGAGCATGGTTAGTTTTCTCCACACAGCAGATCATATGACCTAAAATCATAGCAGGGAGGTTGATAGGAATGTGTTCAATAAGGCAGTAATTGAGAACACTATCCATCAACCATACACTCATACGGCCTTGGGCTCTACGACACACAATCTTTGAGGCTATGGTATGGAATATCCTCATGATTGGATCCTTTAATTGGCCAATGGTGTACCGCTGCTTGTTGTCAAGGGGACTAGCAAAGAGTCTGGTTTGGATTTGATCTGATGTGACTCCCTTGACAGAAGGCCAATTTTCTCCGGAGTATACATTAAGTCCCTTAGTTGGAACTTTGAGAATCTCAGCCAGTTTCTTTTCAGACAAATTTATGGGAGTGTCTTTAACAAAGGATAAATAAGATCCATTATCTTTAGTAAGCAGGTGTGTGTAAAATTTTTCAACTAGTGGCATGAAAACATCTAGATCTTTGGCAAACAACACATGCCATTTCTGAAAATCTAAAGCCTCTTTAACCTCAACCAAGAATTTTTGTGCAACCCAACTTTTTGCAACACAGAATGCTAACTAGAATTTGTCTATCTTTTAGATTATATAGAGGTTGAGCGGTGGTAGACTTAGTTATCTTGGATTTAGTGCTTGAAGAGATCACAATAGCAGATTGCTTTCTCTTTTGCCCTGTTGTGGGTTGGTCTGGTTATGCTTCTCGCATGATAGACTTCCCCTTGGATGCCTCAGTAACCTATCTGCAACCGTTTTCACATGAGCACCTTTGCTTGCTATTTTCTTTGTGCTCTCTTTCTCAATAGCTATCTCAACTTCCTCTTCATCTTCAGTAATTTCCTTGTTCTTTGATTTCTCCACTAGTTTGGAAGTGGTTTTAAGCGTGGATGTTTTTTATTTTGTGGTTGGTGGTTTAGTGGCCTTCTTCTCAACATTCTTAACTGTTTTTGCTGACGGTTTCTGAATACTCACTTTCTTTTCCTTCGATTCTTCTCGTATGGCTGTGACAACATCTTACATAAGTTCAATTTCCTTAATTCAGATTCAACTTCTTCATCCTTAACTTCTTTTCCATCCGACTTCGTTTTGGACTCAGAATCCTTTTCTTGTTCAGATTCTTCAGCAATTTCAGGTTCTTTGGATTTAGAGGTCTCTATTGGTATAAATGTGGATTCTTTGGATTTTGGTGTGGATGGCTTTTTGGTAATAGTTGATTTTGTGGATGTTGGTGTAGAAGATTTGGTAGTTTTGGCGTTTAATTTTGGAGTAACTGCTTTTGTGGTTGTTTTGTGGTGGATTTTGGTGTGGTAGATTTTATTGTGAGAGCTTTTGAAGTTTCAGGCTTGGCGTTCTTTCGAATCAATAGCACTTCTTCCTCTTCATCAATTTCCTCCTCCATCACATCTTCTATCACAGACTCAATTACTTTATCAACCATCTTCTTTGATTTCTTTGTTTCAGTTGAAGGATATTCACTAACTTTTTTCTCAACCAATCGTGTGCTTCTTCTCTTCGACATGATGAGACTACAATTTTCCTCTACTTTGAGCAAAAATAAACTTTGAACAATGTGAGTAGGAGAGAGAAGAAGAATTTAGACGATTTAGGTTTTTGTGTGAGAGAGATATGATCGAGAGAATATATATAAAAAAAGAGATTAAGGAAATGAAATGAAGAAGGAAAGTAAGATTAGGAGCATATATTTATAAAAGATTTGAATCAAAACAGTTATCTTGAAAATATTTGAAAGATATTTGTCCGTTCAACCAAAAAAGGCAGTTGTCATAAATATAACCGTCATTACATTTATTTCCAAAAATTTGAAATTTTGAAAATAAAACGACTAAAAAAAATAACCGCTTCAGGAATCTGTTTCCCTAATGTTTTACAACTGGTCTGTGCCAACTTACTCTTTACAAGATTATGCTAAGGTACTTGAGTACTAAATTAATCAGCTCAGCATCGCATAAGAACTTTGTGAGACCTAAAAAGTAGAAAAAAAAAAACTAGCCAAAGGGACAAGTCAAGACCTAAGAGCTCATTGTCAACCTAATTTAGTCATACCCAACAAGGTACGAAGCTTGATGAACATTTCTCTGCTCAAAGGTTTTGAAAAAATGTCAGCTAGTTGATCTTTAGACCTGCAAAACTCCACTTCTACATTAACTTTTCAATATTTTCTCTTAGAAAATGATGCCTAATCTCAATATTCTTGGTTTTAGAATATTGGACAAGATTTTTCGAAATATTGTTTGCACTTGTGTTATCACATAAAATGGGAACACTTCTGAAACAGATCCCAAAATCCTTTAGTTGTGACTTTATCCACAAGAGCTAAGCACAAAATAAAGCAGCTGCAATGTACTCTGACTCTACTGTGGATAAGGCCACAGAATTTTGTTTCTTAGATCTCCATGAGATAAGGCAGGAACCTAAGAAGTGAGCCATTCTAGAAGTACTCTTCCTGTCCACAATAAAACCAGCAAAGTAAGCATCTGTGTATCCTATAAGATTCATATTGCTACCTTTTGGATACCACAAACATAGATCATCAGTACCATGGAGATATCTTAAAATTCTCTTAACAGCCTTTAGGTGAGATTCTTTAGGATTGCTTTGAAATCTTACACACAACCCTACTGAAAAACACTATATCTAGCCTACTTGCTGTTAAGTAAAGCAATGAGACAATCATACCTCTATACAATTTACCATCAACATCCTTTTCCTTCTCATCCAGACTTAATTTTGTAGAAGTTGGAATTGGTGTTTCATAGGGGGTTGTTCCACATAATACATCTTCTTTCAAATAACCATTAAGAAAGGTTGTCTTAACATCCATTATAAAGATTTTGAAGTTCATAAGTGCCTCAAGCCTGGCTACTAGAGCAAAGGTTTCATCATAATCAATTCCTTCCTATTGATTAAACCCTTGGACCATTAGCCTAGACTTATTTTTTACTATAATACCTGCATCGTCGAGTTTGTTCCTGAACACCCATTTAGTTCCAATAACGGACATGTTTTCCTTCCTAGGTTCATGATCAAGATGCCAGACTTGATTTCTCTCAAACTGATTGAGTTCATCTTGCGTGGCTAGAACCCAATCTAGATCATTTAAAGCAGTCTTATAATCAGTTAGTTCAACATTTGAAAGAAAAGAATAGAAAGCACAAAATTTTTGTACAGTAGAATTCTTTGTTTGCACCCCTTTGTTAATGTCACTAATGATAAGATCAGAGGGATGAGCATACTTATACGTGAAAGAGTTTTTCATATTAAGGTTTACATTAGTGCCTTTTAATGTTGAGCTGGTTCTTGTACTGGTTCCCCCTGTTTCTTTGTTACTTTGAATAGGTGAACCTGGTTCCATAGTGGTCTCAACTGCATTGTATTCATGTGGGTGAGCCTCTGAGTCACTATTTCCTTATCTTACCTCATGAGCTACTTGATTTTGTGCTTGACCAAACTCTTCCTCTCTAGGAGAGTTCTGTGGTGAGTCTGGTTCAGCACCTTCTACTTCTTTAGCTCCTATAAAGTTTAGCATGCCAATTTCGAATTCGTCATCATCACTAACCTACACATGCTTGATAAACATATTAGTTTCATCAGACAAAAAATGAACACTTTCTTCAACACACAAGGTCTTTTATTGAAATCTTTGTATGCCTTGATGTGTGAAGAGTATCCAATGAAACAGCCCCATCAATTCTGGGATCAAATTTGTCCAAACTTGATTTACCATTGTTGTGTACAAAGCATTTGCACCCAAAAACGATTAAGTGTGAAATTTTTGGTTTTTTTCCCTAAGGAGCTTATAAGGTGTTTTCTTTAGTAAAGGTCTCAGCATTATCCAATTTAAAATGTAGCAAGCAATACTCACAGCTTCAGTCTAGAAATTTCGAGGTAGTCTACTCTCTAGAGTGCCGTTTTTCCTTTTAACCACTCCATTTTGTTGTGGAGTTTTGGGAGCTGAGAAATTGTTAGATACACCTTGATCATAATAGTAGGTAATGAAGTTGACATTGACAAATTCAGAACCATGATCAAACCGGATAGAGACAAGTTGATGATTAATCTTGTTTTGGACCTGTTTTATCAAGATTTCAAATTCTTCAAATTTTTCATTTTTACATTTTAGATATATTGTCCAATTATAACGAGAGTAATCATCAAATAACACAAACACATAACTATGACCATTTCGACTTTGTACACGCATGGGCCCACTTAAGTCCATGTGGAAAACTTCGAATGGTCTAGTGGTGCTTAGAATTTTCTTTGGCTAAAAAGAAAACTTGACATGCTTACATTTGGCACATTCATGACAAATATGATCTGCAATAAGCATAATGTTAGGTAAAGTAGTAACTAAGTTTTGAGAACGCAATTTGTTTAGCAAGGAAAAACTTACATGTCCATGTCTCTTGTGCCACAGCCAATGGTCGTCCGCTATAACATTTAGACAAGTGACACTGGTCTTAGGAATCTGACTCAAAAGTGTTATGTAAACATTATTGTGTCGGAACCCCTTACAGACCAGTTCCATTGATTTAGTGTTAACTATGTGACAAAGATTTGTTTCATATTCAACATGGTTTCCTTTATCACATAGTTGAGATATGCTCAAGAGGTTATGTTTCAAACCTTCAAAAAAATATACGTTATCAATTGATTGAGAAAGTTTCTTACTAACCTTACCTATGCCCTTGATCAAACCTTTACTAATATCTCCAAAGGTGACACTTCCTCCTTCATAGGCTACGAGTGAAAGAAATTGACTTGTATCTCCTGACATGTGTCTTAAGCAACCACTGTCCAAATACCAAAATGGCTTTCCTTTCACTCTTACCTGCAAAAACAAATCAAGGTTTCGTTTTAAGAACCCAGATTTTCCTGGGTTCCTTGTTAATGGGAATTGGTTTGATACTGTCCTTTCTAACCAAAATTTGTTTCAAATTTGTCTTTCTTGTTTTATCATGTTTTCTATTTTTAGACAAATTATGTGTGTGACTATTTTGATTATGGGCCTTTTGAACGTGAGACTGATTTTTCTTATCATGTTTTTGCTTGGTCCAAAAACTTTCAATGACATGTCCATTCTTATCGTAGTAGGTGCATACATGCATGCATGTCTTTTGGAAAAACATACTTACCTCTCTTGAATTCTGAACTCCAAGTCTCATCTCTCCCTAACTTTTTGGGGCTATTGGGAACTACTTCCAGAATACCCTAATCCATACCTCATAGGATTATCAGGTTGTGAGGTCAGGATGTTTAGAGTGCTTTGAGCATCGAGCAACCTGTTCATTTGTCTTAGGCAGTCACTCAAATCCTATTCCTTGATTTCATGTTTCTTAAGCTGAGCTTCATTATATTCTGCAGCAATGGCAAGATCCAACTTTGCCCTATGAAGCTCATCCTTAAGTTTTGAAATCAATTCAGGATCTTGTTCAGCAGTGTTATGAGTATTCTTGCCTTTCTTTAGTTGGAATATTTTCAGCTTAAAGATCACAGATTTTAGTTTCATATTCTAAATGTAAGAATTCAATATCAACACCCAGATTGTCTGAAGTTACTTTAGGGTTGACATCTTTCTTTAACTCAGATATTTTAGCTTGTAAAACACATATCTTACCCTCATATTCCAAACATAAGTTATTGACATTAATACTAGAACTACTTCTGCTAGCAAGAGAAGTTTTCAGATCCACATGCTCTTTGAACAATTCTTTCACAACATCAACCATATAATTATAAGCTAAAATCAAGTCAGAAGGTTCTAGATAGGGATTTCTGTTTAATTAATTCGAAATATATACCTTCAACTTCTGCCTCCTTAAGCTTACTAAAACCTCTTTCATTATTTTGATATAAATCTACTTTTGAAAAAACTGATTGAGGTTTTAACATCTCAAGTTCTATATTCTTCTGAACTAAACCTATTTCAAGCTCTGAAATTTTTTCTTTTAGTTTTGTACAAATATGTTCAAGCTCAGCAGAACGGTACTCATTAAGATCTAGATTAAGAGTTACTTCTCTTAGTTTCTACTTGTTAGCCTTATAAGCAGCATTGCCTTCAACAATTTGTTCAATAGCAGCATCTATAAAATTTAGTAACTCATCTCTATCACAATATCTCATTTGTTCTTGCAAAACAGAAATAGTTACATGTTCTTCATCAGAAGAGCTGCTTCCAGCCATGAGACACATGTCTCACTTATTTCCTGAACTGGTCTACCTTTGGTCTACTTCTCCACTCAGTGCAGTCACACAAACTAGAAATTCATCCTCCTCACTTTCACCATCTGAGTTAGAATCTCCCCAGGCAGCAAGCATGGCTCTCTTTGTCATCTTTTTCTCCGTTGGTCCTCCTTTGTTAGTTTTCCATGCCGGACAATCCCTGATCATATGTCTAGTTTCACCACATTTGAAGCAACCAATGCTGGTACTGGTCTTCTTCGTGTTGCCTCGTTCTTCCAAGATTTTCCCTTATATTGAGATTTGAGGCTTCTTTCAAACCTTCTTTCTATGAAACCTATCTCATCCAGATCTTCTTCATTTTCTTCTCCCTTCAACACCAGCCCTCGGCTTTTGGTTGTGCCTTCCTCCTTTGTGCATAGTAACATCTCATGAGTCATTAGTGACCCAATAAGTTGTTCTATAGTCAAAGTGGTAAGATCCTTGGCTTCTTGGATTGCAGTTACCTTAGGAAGCCATTTACCTATCAAGCTTCTCAAAACTTTCCTAACCAAATCTTCACTAGTGAAGCTTTTGCCAAGAGATTTTATTTCATTAATAATTGACATAAAACGAGTATACATATCTTTTATATTTTCACCTCGATTCATATGAAAAGTTTCATTTTTAGACATAAGAATATCAACCTTAGATCTCCTGACTTCACTAGTGCCTTCATAAGCTAATTCTAGAGTTTCCCATCTTTAATTAGCATTAAAGCATGCTAAAATATGGCTAACCTCATTATCAGCAATACCTTGTCGAAGAAGCGACATAGCCTTGGCGTTCTTCTCGAGTGTCTTAAGATCCGTGCTAGTGTATTCACTCTCCTTCTTCTCTATTCCATCAGTGTTGTTAGCCACCTTCTTTGGTCCATTTTTTATTATCATCCAACACTCATAGTCAGTACCAATGACAAAGTTTTGCATGCAATTCCTCCACCAGGGATAGTTTGTTCCATTAAATTTGGGCAGCCTTGATCCAGAATTTCCATTTATCATCTCTTGAGTATTCATCTTTTCTTCCTTCTCTAGGTGTTACCCTTTCAAGAAGTTAGGCTCTGATACCAATTGAAAGTTCAAGTGACACTCAAGAGGGGGGTGAATTGAGTGTAGTAAGGCTGATGTAAATTTTTGATTGATTATAAGAACAGTTAAGAACCAGTTCTCAAGCAGCGGAAGCAATAATGCAATAAAATAAACAACACCAAGATTTTAACGAGGTTCGACTTCTAATAAGTCTACGTCCTCCACTCACTAACTTTTTTATTAATCAACTCAGAATAACAAAAGAATTTCACACAATCAATTATGCACCTATGCACAATATGATTCCCCAACTTCCACCTATGGAAGTTCGACTCAACCTTTAACTATGAAGGTTCTAATGAAGATGATCCCAGATTAGCTTCCCCAGCAAACTAAACTCACATAATGCTCAAATTACAACACTTTGTCTCCCAATAACAATTAGCCTAAACGCTTACAAAAGAGAGATTATTTAGATCTTAATGTAACAATAAGGTTTCTTCTAGGTTAAGACATAGAGAGAAGTTTTGCAATTTGTCTTCTTCAATTTTTTGTTCGTGCAAAAGTGTCTTGGTTGTATGCTGGCAGATCTCCTTAAATAATCCTTTGGCTAGTATGTTATGTAATATTTTAAGAGAATATTTTCCTGGAATTATAAATAAAATCAGCACAATATTATATGACATACTTGCCATACTTAAGAATATCTACCTTACATAACAAACAAGCATCCGCATAATTTTTGAAAACAATTTTGCGCGGAATTAAACTTTCCTAAAATACGGATGTATGAAGTAAACTCGAGAGGACTGGTTCAACACTGTTCCTTGATTGTTTTAGTCAGCCAAGTTTACTTATATATATGTATAATAAGTAACATAAGTTCCTTTTCATTCATAATTAGTTCATCTATATAATCTCAACCTTGATAGTGCACCTATAAACCTTCATACCACTTATATTGCATCTAAGACTTAAGAGTTAGACTCTATGAGCTTCGTCTTCATGCAATCTTCAAGACTTGGCTTCATGAGCTTCATCTTGTCATCCATTGAACTTGTTTCTGTAGTACCTACACATGCAAACAAGAACTTGCATACAATATAATAGTTCAATGTAGTTTGTCATCATTCAAAACATAAGCTAGGAACTCAAGAGGAGTGCTACTTTGTGGATTGGTAAGTAAGACTCAAAAGGATTAGGATCTGAAGTTAGCTCATGCTAAATTTGCATATAATAGATCACCTACTTATGTAACTAAGCTTTCACATTTTGATGTGGTATATGGTATCAACCAAAACTACCAATTGATTTCATAAGTATTCCTAAAGGTGAACTTGTCCACAAAGATCCTTTAGCTATGGTTGAGTACATGCAGAAACTACATGCACTGGTGAGGGCAAGAATTGAGCAAGTGAATGATATGTACAAAGCCAGAGCTAACAAACAAAAAGGTTCAATGTGCTTATAAGGAAGGAGATTTAGTTTGGTTGAATTTCATAAAGGAGAGATTTCCAAATTATAGGAAAAACAAACTAATGCCATGATGTGATAGACCCTTCAAAATTGTGAGCAAGTTAGGGGACAATGCTTACCAACTGGAGTTTCCAGGTGAGTATGGTGTTCATGTTACATTAAAATTAGTGATGTGTCTCCTTATGTTCCTAATGATCAACTTTGAGGTTTGAGGAAAAACTCTTTTGATGAAGATCGAAGAGGATGATAAGAATCAAGATGACAACTTTGAAGGTTTGGTTATGGCTTCAACAAATGATCAAGGGTTGGGAAAATTGTTGCTTATGGAGATTCAAGGCTTATTGGATGTTCAAAGTCATCATCATTTGTGTGTATGGTGACAAACACCACTTGAGTATTTTTGGAGCATGGAAAGGTGGGTGGATTTGGGGAATAAGATGGTTTTGCCTATGAGTTTTTTCCCACTGCACTTGCTAGGGTTTTTCTCATTTCAGGTTTTATTGCTTTCATTTCTTGTTGAGTCTTGGTCATCATTTTACACCTGAAAGATGTGGGTAATGACTTCTTGAAGGTTTCTTGATTAAATTATTGAATATTGAATATTGAATATTGAAAGGCCTCTTGAAGTGTAGAAGAGAATCTTGAAAATGGCGCAAAATTGGACAAGGTGGCTTTAATTTGGCGGATTTTGGGCATTTCTTGAAGATATTTGGGTTTCTTGGATTGTGCGTGTTTTTTAGTTATAATCTGATGATTATCTTGTTTGTTAGTTTGTTAGTTATTTGGTTACAATAAAATCTTGATTTGTTAGGATTTGTTAGATTATATAAGCTCAAGGTTGGATATGTATGATTGTGCTTATCCAAATTTTGGGTGTGGGTTTATTTTGGCGTGTTTTAGGGTGGTTAGTAGGTTGTTAGGGTTTGTTTAGTGTTTGTTAAGTTTGTTAGAAGTTTGTTAGGATTTTTATTTGTGGTTATGCTACAAATAGCCTCAATTGACAATTGTAACAAATCATAGTTTGATTGAATAAAATATTGTGTTTTAGTTTTATTGTTTTTCATAAAAAAAATATCCCTTTAAGAAATTTGTTTGTGTGAATTTTGTCCTTTGACAGTTGGTGCTTTGCTTTAGACTCTTGTGAGGATACATTTAAAAATTGAGGTTGCTTGGCTTTAATCGATTCAAGAAATTATTCAACCTATATTCATTTTCTTGGTGCTTTGCTTTAGAGAAATCGAAACTAGCTAATTATTATCCTTGTGCGAAGGTGTGTGCAATGTAACTCTCCATAGATAATAATTACTCGTAGTATAAATTTTACTAAATTAAGAACAAATATGCAAAGTAATTAATGATTGTGATAACATAGCAAGATAAACATAATCAAAACCAAAGTTCGTACTGAAAGGACATTGCTCTATGGAAGATGAAACATGCACAAGAAAAACTCTTCCGATCGTATTTCGCAATTAAACTTTATACCCACTATCTATTAATCTAAATTATATCCAAATAAATATGTTAAGAATAATTAAACCAACATTTCTATAGATTGATCTATTTTGAAATAACTTAATAACAAAGAAATTCAATATTAGAAGCCATGAGCATAAAAAACATAAACCAAGATGGGCAAAGTGGTCAAGTATATGAACCTGTTATACTTCGTATAATCGTATATGATATTTGTACCAACCCATAATATTTTACATTAGGAATGCAAATCATCACAATTTATCTACATATACTCCATAATTTTTTGTGCAACCATCATTATAAAAGTAATAGAACGATATTAACATACCTTGCAAGCATCATGTGAATGGTTGTATCAGATTTGGGTAGAGACTTGTGCTGATAACGTGTTATAAAATAAAAGTAAGAAAAGAATAATAGAAGAATTTGTAGAGAATAATCTTTATTGTATATGTGTATATGTTAAATCAACCAATCTCCTTTATTCTTACACATGAGTAACTTATAACTTCTCAAGAATATTAAAGGCCATTATAAATTAGGAAAAATAGTCAGATGAAACCTTTTAAAAACTTTTTTTTGCCAGAAGAAACCTTTTAAAAATTTTTTTGCCAAAAGAAACCTTAAACTAATTTTTTTTTGCCAGAAGAAACCTTTTAGCCTGAATCCGGTGTTGACTAAGGTTTTCCGGCGTTGACCCACTCTTTATTCTTATTTGCACTCTTTTGCCTTTTCTGATTTTCCCTCCAATTTGTCCCTCCTTACTTTTCCCTAATTTCCCTCCATTTTATCCCTCATTAAACTCTCATTTTAACCCTCTATTTTTCCTTCCTTTGTTTTTGTCATTTTTTCTCCATTTTCTTCCATTGGCATTGTTGTGTTTGCTGCATTTTTTTTTCTTTCTTTGTCTTTTCCTGCTAATTGCATTGCTTGAATGTTGATGACTTGGATTTTGGTTTTCCCTTGCTCGAACTTCTTCGCCTTCTTCGCGCCTACATTTTACAGAGAAAAAACAAATTGAGCTTTCTTGATTTATGAACAATTCAGTCAATGAATTTCCAAAAGTTAGATCAAAACAATTAAATTTCCTTACCTTAATAATTGTGGTCTACAGCAAATTGAATGCAGAATCTAACTATAAGATTTTGAAGCAGAGTAAGAGAGAGAGAGAGAATTTTAGAAGGTGCATATATGTGAGGGTGCATATATCATTTGAGAGTGCAACAAGAAAGAAAAGAGTGGGTCAACGCCAGAAAACCTTAGTCAACACCGGATTCAGGCTAAAAGGTTTCTTCCGGCAAAAAAAAATTAGTTTAAGGGTTCTTTTGGCAAAAAATTTTTTAAAAGGTTTCTTCTGGCAAAAAAAAAATTTAAAAGGTTTCATCTGGTAATTTTTCCTATAAATTACAAAAGAAGTGTAAAGTCATGGGAGTTACACATGGGGATAATTGATGGCACCATAATATGAGTAATTTATAACAGTAGTTTTCCCAATCCACACAAGATCAAAAATTTTCTCTAAGGCAATATAAACAATAGACATAAATACATAATTATTCCAAACTAAAAAATTTCTCACTAAGTTAGAAAAATCATTAAAGGTAGCATTTAAGTTCACAGAAGGATTATTATTGAACAATTGGATGGTGGGAGTATCCAATATGCAACCTTGGAAAAGATCCATGAAGAGAATACAAATTATTTATGGGACACACTTTGGTTTAATCAACCTACAAAACAAACACAATAATCAAATATCAAACAGTGAGGTATATACAATTAAATTGCAATAACAATATATAGTATGTGTATATATATTTATAAAACATGCAAATTCAACATAGAAAAAAAAATACAAGTATATGTATTAGTGTAAAAATTTGCCAGAGAAGAGTAGATAGGAATTTGCCAGGGAGGATGATAAGTGAATATGTTATACTTCCTCCGCTCCATATTAGTCACAACGCTCCACTTTGACATGCTTTTTGAGGAACATATTACAAAGTATAAGTGAGCGAATTTATCCAAATAAATTTAACATCAATAACTTGTAGGTTATTTCTTCCATGTGTCAAAATTATTTTGATTAGTTTTCTTATTTACACCCTCAAATCTATTCCTTAAAATGCATGTCGAAGTGGAACGTTGCGACTAATTGGGAGTGGAGGAAGTATATGTTTTACCCACGTTCCCGAATGATTTTTGGCTCTAAAATGGATCTTTTAAGACATGTTTATAGATTTCTTTATATTCATCCAGAGTTTCAAGAAGGAGATCTTGAAGTTTTGCCACACTAAGTTTTTTAATTTGTTCCTTAAGAGCATAGGGACTTACAGTGAGACAAGTTAAGTTTTCTGCTTCTCCAATTCTAGCCATGAGACAAATGTGAGCAATCTCTTCCTCAAGTTTTTCTTCTTCTTCATCAGTGACCTCGTCTTCTTGTAAAGCAGCCACCATAGATTTTCTAGAGTCCTTTGTAATGAATGGCTTCTTTACAACTTTGGACTTCACCTTCTCCTTACCTTTCTTAGATTCCCACGACGGATAATCTCGAATGAAGTGATCTGGACTTCCACACTTGTGACAAGTGATTTTGGAAGATCTAATTTCAGTTTTTCCTTTGTCGCTTCCTTTGTACATCATCTTCTTCAGTTGTCTTACTAGCAAGGCTGCATCCTCTACACTTACTTTTGGATCATTCTCATCTTCATCTTCTGTGTTGGTCATGGAACGTCCTTCAGCTCTAAGTGCAATAGATCGTCCTTTAGGTGTCTCTACTTCTCCAGTTTTAAGATGCATCTTATAAGTCATCAATGAACCTATAAGTTGTTCAACATTGAACTTGGAAAAATCCTTAGTTTCAAATAAAGTAGTAACTTCAGCATTCCATCTCTCATCTTGAGATAAACTCCTAAGAATTTTTCTTACTTGTTCTTCATTAGTAATAACTCTCCCTAAGGATTCTAATTCAATAACAATGTTACCAAATCAAACAGTCATTTCCTGAACACTTTCCTTAGATTCCATTTTAAACATCTCATATTGTTGCATTAAGTAATCAATTTTAGATTTCTTAACTTCAATTGTTCCTTCATGAGTTATTTGCAGAAAGTCCCAAATTTCTTTTGCGTTCTTGCACCGCGCAGTAGGATAATGTTCACGAGGTCCAACTCCACAGTGCAAAAATTACAAAGCAGTAGCATTTAGTTCAATTTTCACAAAATCTTCCTTTTCAAATTCTCCCTCAAGTTTAGAAACAAGATCACCTTTATCATTCTTTTTGGTTATTACGTAGTAACCATCACGAATCACCTTCCAGATTTGGAAGTTATCAGCAGTAATGAAAGTGTCCATCTTCGATTTCCACTCGCGGTAATACTTCCAATTGAAGTTGGGAGGCCTTACAGTGGAATGTCCCTTAGTTAGTCGTTCCTCCTTGTTTTCCATGGTTCCATGGTTCACTCGTCAGAATTACCTGCACATAACCAAATATGAGTGTCTGCTCCGACACCAATTGTTAGTTTTGACAAACAGTAGGAGACAAACTAGAGACAAGTATAGAGAAACTGAGAGGTATATAGAGAACACGCAATTTTAGCGAGGAAACCTTTCCTAGGTCCAATAGGAAGGAAAAAACCTCGACCACTAGGGATTTTAACTCAATTTTCTTTTCAATAACTTGGGCCAAAAATTTTGTTACAAACCTAGTTAGAATGAACCTTTCTAAGTACAACTCAATACTTGTTCCCCCTGAACAAGTTCTTCTCTTCTCTTTCTCTATCTCTCTGTTGGCTTAATCAGCCTTCTCTATTCTCTAAGTTTTCGTTCTCTTTTCTCTTCTCTTTTTCTTTATATTTGCAAGTGATTCACTCAAATCACTCACCTTCCCCCAACCCAAGATTATAGACTCTTGAATCATTTCTCTAAACTATAATAACACTTTATAGGTACAAGGAACATATTTGCATTGAAGCAAAGACTCAGACTTTTTAGACTCTCATTCCTCCATCTTGTGTGTATGTCTGGCGAATTCTCTTCTTCTCTGGTCTTCGATATTTATAGTGAAGTGACAAGTAGGGTTTCTCAGATTTCCCAACTTGTCACTATCTTGTGAATATTCTTCATATATTCTTGTGAATATTCTTCATATATTCTTCATCTATTCTAATTCACTTGCAATTCCTTATCGTTCACATAACCTAGTTGGTTACTATAATCTTGTATGCATATCTTTTCTTAATATCTTTTGTTCTTATAACAATTCTCACCTGTTGATAAAAGCTTCTAGATTATTCTTCTTGCGTACGATCTTATCTCAATGCACCTTGAGACAACTGAACTTTTCTTCTGTTGGTACAACTGCTACTAATGTGTGTTTAGCTTCACATAAAACAATTAACCCCTTAGTAGTATATGTTTGTCATCATAAAAACCCCTTAGGTTCAACAAGGTTTAATGGAGAAAGAAAGAGAGATAGAAGGAAAAAGGTGGTTTAATAGTGAAGAAAGAAAGAGGAAAAAAAAAGAGGTTGAGGAAGAAAGGGAAAATAAGATGTTTAATGGAGGATTAAAGAGAAAAAAAGAGGTTAAATAGAGTATTAAAGACAAAAAACAAAAAAACAAAAGAGGTTTAATGGTGCAAGAATCAGAAAGAAAGGAAGAAAATGGGAGCTTTAATGCGGAATAATGAAAAAGAAGAGAAATCATGGAAACTTTGATGGAGAAAGAAAGAAAAAGAAAAAAAGATGTTTAATGGAGGAAGATATGTAAAGAAAGGAAAAATAAAATTTAATGGAGGAAGAAAGAAAAAGAAAGGTAAAAAAAAAGGAAAAAAAAATTCAAATGTTGCCCCACAAACTGACTATTTAACGAAATTTATATGCCCAACGTTAATAGGTACCTAAATTTAAGAAAAATGTAAGTATTAGGTACTTAAATAGACAAAATAATCCATTAGATACTTATTAAAAAAAAAAAAAAAAAAAGTGAAAAAATTAGGTACTTTTTGCCGAAAAATCCAAATATATATAATCCAATTATGTTTGTAGGGTAGTAAAGATATATATAGTATAGACTATGATGACTTAATATAAAATTATTTTAAAATATTTTCTACTACATATATATGAAAAAAATCCTTTTACTATAAATCTACAATCATCAAAATTTCAATGCTACTAATAATAATATTAGAGAAATTACAAATTAGGAAACAACTTAATTTTTTTTAATTTGTATATCACATAAAAGTATTATTTTGATCTCGTGAAATAATAATCCTTAGTAAAGTTGAAGCACGGATCACCTATTAGCAATAAATTAGAATTGAACGTCATAACATCAATCTTTACCGTATTTAAATTATTGAAAACTCATGCAATACTATAAAATTGAACTATTGATATCCCATGTAATAATAGTATGGTGAATACCATCAATTTTTTCACAAACATGTTTAATTTCATAATTTTTTTTGTACCCTAAATAAGTGTGGAGACAAACATCCACAATATACATATTCAATATGCTTGACACTTATTCCCGAAAACATCTCAATAAGTGATGGAATTATTGATGTGAATATTAATAGAAAATCACCACTCACAACAAGGATAATCTAGAAACAAATTCTACAAAGCAATGCACCAATTCAAGAAATTGAGCCTAGTTTTGAATAAATTTATGAATTTATTAAAGCAAAGCACCCTAAATTTCTAAAACTATCGTCACACATGAATCTAAAGCCGAAGCACCAATTACATATGAAAATCAAATAAATTACTCACAATTATTGTTCTGACGCAAAACAATGAAAACGAAAACAATGTGTTTTTATTAGTTAAGTCTGAATTGTTCAAGGTTTGTTACATGATATATAGGCATGAAATCCTAACAATCTTTATTAACAAAGTCCTAAAAAAAGTAAAAAAAAAAAAAACAAAAAAAAATCCTCACAACTTTAGAAAAAAAGGAAACAATATAAAACATAAGGAAAATCCTAATTACCAAATAACCGGATCACACCTTGGATTCCAAGGTTTGTGTTATTCTTGTATTGTTCGAATTTCGGAAACAAACCCTATACAAATTAGGAAACTATCCTAGCAACACAACTAACAAAAAAATTAACAACAAGGTCCACCAAGTTCTCCCTAAAAACACGGAACCCATGAGTTGGCCGACAACTCCAAAAACCCGCCGAAGGGTGTTACTCGTTGTTGCGCTATTTTCAAGAACTCACTTAGCTTCAATCTTCAACCTTGAAATAGTGAATCTTTTAATCAATAAACCTTCAAGAATGTATTTTCCTTGACCTTTAGTTAGAAACTGATGAATAATACTTAATTATGACTCAAAGTAATAAAGTCTTAAATGGGAAAAATCCTATCAAATGAAAGTGGGAGAAAACCCATAGGCAAAACCAAGTTTTTCCCCAATTTTCCACCATGATTCCCTTATTGACTTGTGTGGGTTAGTTGCACGTAACCATGCACACGTAAGTACATGTCCTTGATGCACCCAAAGAGTCTTTTATCTCCATAAGGTACTAATTCACCCATGGTTGTATCATTCTTAGCTGCTTCTACCAAACCATTGAAGTTTTCATCTTGATTCATATAAATTATTTCAATAAAATGACATATTACCACCTTATTAAAATTATAGTACCTCCATTTCATATTAGTTGCAACATTTGCTAAAAATGGATGTTTCAAATTATTTGCAACAAATGTTTTCTTTCCCTTTTTAAGTTGTCTTTCTCTTATTCTCTCTCCTCTTCACATGCATTTGTAACTTTTTTACTTTCACAAACAAATTTTTTTCTAGGAGTCTGTGTTACATTTTTTGTTGCAACTAATATGAAACGGATGTAGTAAAAAAATTCAATCATACCAAAAAAAAAAGAAAAATTGATTAGTGTGTAAGATTTTATGTTAAAATTTAAATGTCTAGTAAAAACTACAATCATGATCTTGTGAAACACGGATATATTGAAATTATCAAAATCATGTTCATTAGTGGTAAGTCAAAATTGAAAGACATAAGATCAATCCCTCAAAAATGCTGAAATTTTATTTATGACCAACAAAGTTAGTGGAAAAAACAACATATGAAATTACACAGTCTATTATGATCAAGTAAATGCAAGCATTTATTACTCCCTCTATTCCCTATTTTTCTTTACATATGTTGTTTTGGATGTTCCATATTTTTCTTTACCAAACAACTTTATTAGGTTTATAATATTTTTTTATTAAAATGGACACCACACATCACCCACTATTAGTTGCAAGTTGTTTCTCTTTCATCAATTATTACCCAATTTGACCCCACTATATTATTATATCATATTCCATAATGAAGATGTGAATAGTGACGGACAAGAAAAATAGGAAACGGATGGAGTATCATGTTCATTAGCTAGAAATTAAAATTGAATGACATGACATACAAAATCATTCCAGAAAAAATTATGAAAAAAGTAATTTATTATGAATAAAATTGCGTGTATATTTTTTAGGATTATTTGATAATAAGTACCTAATGTTTACGAAAATTTTGAAATATGTACCTAATCAATTTTTTTTAATTTAAGTACCTAATACTCACGTTTTTCTTTAAAATAGATACCAGTCAACAGAAGTAAAGAAATTCTATCAAAAAATACGTATGTGGGGTCCACACATGATCAAACCATTTTATACTCATATTTCTATGCTAAATTTGTGTGTTTTCATCTTACTTTTCTCATAGTTTCAACCCTTTTTGAGCAATTATGCTTTATACTTTTCTATTGTGCTTCTCGGCTGTATTTTGCTTTGTATTTGTAGGTTTTATGTGCTTTTGCTAGCATTATTGGAGATGCAAGGAGAGCTAATTGGATATTGATCAAAGAATGGATAAATCAAGGCGTCTATGGTGGTGAAAAGCTTCAAAAGAGTTGCTCATGAAGGCCTACCGCAACATGGTTGTGGGAATCACTTAGTTTGCCACAAACTAGTTGTGGCCACTTGTTTTTGAAGTATTTTGAAGCAAAAATCAGCCTACTCCGCACCCTAGTTGCGGCCTAATATCACATGCCACACCCCGGTTGCGGCCTTTTCTTTGATGTAGACAACACTTCATATTCCTAGCATCTAAATAGGTTTTTTTAGGAGTTTTTCATTTTAACTTCTACACACATACTTCAATAATATTCCTTTAAGAAAAAGCTTTTAGTTCTCCTTAGTTTTTGGCACACATTCTCAAGTTTGGTTCTTTGTCATTGTTTTGGCAATTTCATCCATTCAAGTAACATCATCTTTTCTCTATTCTCTTTTTATTGTTGTTAATCATGCTTTCTTTTAATTTTTGTCTTGTTTATTCAACAATTATGTGTGAGTAGTTTTTATTAATCTAGGGTTAGGTCAAGCCCTAGCCATGATTGATTCTTGAGCAATTTTGCAAAATCCCCAATTTAATTGTTGATTGTTCATGCTTAATTGATTGTGCTTATGCCAATACTAGATTAGGGAGAATTAGTATTGTTATGAATTCATTGTCTTTATCACAATGGGAATTGGGTATTGATGAATTAGGATATTTCAATTAAGAACATGAAATTCTCCACGGGAGTAAGTAGAATGAATTGTTAGAAAGTTAGGGTTTTGTGATTAAAGTCTTTGATTTGCATGATACCACGGGAGTAGGNAGAATTGTTAGAAAGTTAGGGTTTTATGATTAAAGTCTTTGATTTGCATGATTCCACAGGATTAGGCTTGATTGCAAATTAAGGAAGCCATAGATACTCGGGAGAGGTTTATGGTATTTTATAGGGTTACCTTTTCTCTTGAACAATTAGTCGATTAAATTGGGGTATGAATTGCTTATGTCAATTGTGCTAGTGGTGGTGCCTAACTCTAGGTGTTTTTATTCCTTGAATTTAATCATTATATTTCCATTAGTCTTGTTTTGTGTTAGAATAGTTTTTCAATCTCAAATCTAAATTGTTACTTGCTTAGTATAAAGTAGAATAAAAATCAACCACTTTAAACCATTTAGTCTCTTTGGATTCGACCCTTACTTGTCCGACTACATAGGTAGGAGGAAAAGTTAGGTTATCTTTGTTAGGTGCGCGACACGCCTTTCAACACCTAAATTTTTTTGAATTAATTCCTTCCTAAAATTCTATTTTTTTTTTCCTTTCTTTCTCCTTCTTCCTCTATTAAACTAACCTTTTTTTCTTACTTTCATTCTTCTTTCTTCCACCATTATTAAACCTTTTTTTTCTCTTTTTTTCTCCATTAACCTTCCATTAAACCTCTTTTATTTCCTTTCTTTCTCTTTCCCCCTCCCATTAAACCTCCATTAAATAAACATCTTTGTTTTCCATAAAACCTCCATTAAACATCATTTATTTCACATTTTTGATTTATTTTCTTGATTGACAACACATCCATTATTAAAATTTCCATTTTTACCACCAAACTTGGTGTTTTCTTTCTCTTGTTCTTTCTAAAACCTCCATTAAAACCCCTAGCTAAAACACAAAATGAAAATAGAAAACGAAAACCATTATATAGAAGAAAAAATATCACTTGAGTGTGAGTTATGTGAAATTTTAAAAAATAAAGGAAGATCAAAATGACATGCATTTGTTCAAGAACTCAAAATATTTGACAAAAATAATTAGATTTTCCAATATTTTCATTTTTATTTTAAATTATTTTTGGTAATTGGTTTATTGAAGGGAAGAAAATGGTTTTAATAAAGATGAAAATGGGTACCCAAAAAGACAATTGAATGTGGTAGAGAGAGAAAATCAATCATAGGGAAGTTCAAGGAGTATAGAGAAAGCGAAAAAAAGGGTTTAAAGGAGGAAAAGAGAGAATTAGGAAATGAAATGTGTTTAATGGAGGTTTGATGGGGAAGGGAAGAAAAAGAAAAAAGGAATAAAAAATAAAAACATGTGTCCCACAAACGGATTATATAACAGAATTTTAGCAATTCTGTTATTAGGTACTTAAATAAAAAAAATTGATTAGGTACTTATTTCAAAAAATCTGAAAACATTAGGTACTTATTATAAAAAAAAATAAAAAAAAACTACTTTTTATTTAAAATGTTTAAAGTTGCTATTAAGCTCAAGCAAATGTAAGCATTTAATTTGGCAATAATATTTTAGAACGCATTATTAATTAATAATATATATATATGTAGTTATTGATTTAGGGTCATATATAGGGTTTCAAAATATGGCTAGCAAAAAAGATTTTTGATGATTTATCTTCGAAATAAATTGTGATTTAGATTTAATTAATGTCTTGGAAAATATTATTGGTGATTTAAATTTAAATAAGGAGCGGGGAAAAAGTGACATATGGCAAGATATGGAGCGAGTGGCTTTTGCTTTAAGGTATGTAGATCGGTAGATCGGCAGGTAGTTAGGTAGGTAGAGAGACATATAGACATATAGAGTGACAGACAGAAGGACGGACGGACAGACAGACAGACATATAGATAGATGGATCGACAGACAAATAGATAGATATCTTCAATTTTCAGGTTGTACTTTCACTTTTTTCCTCTTTGATTCCACTTTTTTTCACTTTAGTATCAACCTATGTGACAATTTAGTCCAAAAATATAAAATATTTTGGTATATATACTCAAGAAACGAACACGTGAACTTTATAATAAAATGTGAAAACTCAACCAAAAAGCACGTTATTATCTTTGTATAATAATTTCAAGTAAAACATGATAAAGTCTTTTACTCGTAACTAAAACGATTTACACATGCTAACAACACATTTATTACTGTGATAACAATATATATTTTAACATATTCTTCTATTTTTTTCATCCTCAAATCTTTGAGTATTCCTTTTTTATATTAACTAGTATATTGGTCCGAGAGTTGCTCATGCAATACTTTATAAAAAATTATTTTGCCTATTAACTAATGAAAAATGAAGTTCGACCATTAGAACATTATATATGATATTTGGGATATTTTATATAACAATAATAGTTAATTGAGGTTGTAAGATCAATTATTTGGTAGACAAATGTCTTGGATTCAAATCTTGTTGGAATTATTTTTGGGAAGACAAAAACATGTTATAATGTTAAAGAATTACATATGAGTGTGCCACGTGGCGTACCGACGTTATCAACAACGCCTTTTAATATATTATATAGATATTGATTACAATGCCAAACATTTATATTAAGTTTGTTAACGTATGTCATTTAAGGAAACTTTAGCAGCTTTATTTGACCAATCGCTTAGTGAGAGAAAGCCCTAGTATAGGAAACCATATTTGGTTTTGCCTATTGAAGGTCCTTGGGCTCGCTGATAACTGGGTTGGGCTATCGCCCCTTCTGGTCAGCTTCAAGACCCCTCTTCACACGCCGTCAACAGCTTATCAACACCACCGTTATCGAGGCACCGCCATTGAGGTTCCACGCTCACACTTTTCCCTCGTTTTCTTTTCGTAT
This sequence comes from Suaeda aralocaspica, assembly GCA_016808085.1. Taxonomy (NCBI): domain Eukaryota; kingdom Viridiplantae; phylum Streptophyta; class Magnoliopsida; order Caryophyllales; family Amaranthaceae; genus Suaeda; species Suaeda aralocaspica. The sequence continues at coordinate 248,981 of PYUH01000245.1, read as the reverse complement.
GTTTTTTCACAGTTCTTTTGAGAGTTTGAGTGTAACTGTGAGATCGTCATTGTAAGGCTCCCCCTCCCCTCCGATACCTCTTTTTCCAATGCCTCTTTTCCCTCTGATGTAGTGTGTGTTTGGGTGGGTTGGGTGTTCTGTTTAATTTCGTGCTTTTGGATTATTTGCTTTTTTGTTGTTTTAAAGCGCAGCTCTAGTTTCCTATGTTAGTAGGCTGCCATTTTCTTTTGTTGCTCCTTTGAGTCATGTTATCATTTGTTTTGTGTGAAAAAAATTAAAGGGGGAGGGGGGGGGGGTTTGGGGAAAATTTTTATTCGAATGATGTAGCTTGTTTGTTTAGTTATATTGCTTATTTAGATAATCCTAAGGGAATTTTAGAGCATATTATAAAGTTTAAGGAGGATGGAATTGCAATGTTTAGGAAGAGTGGAGATATTGAGGTGCTTTAGAGATGCATGGATTTGGTGTGAATTTTTAATTTTGTTTCGCACTTGAATGGGAGGAGGACAAGGACAATCTAATCTATTTAATGAATGTTGTGTTATTAATCATGACTGCTTGTTTGCTGAAGAAAAAAGAATAATTGCAAGCTGGAAAATTTTGTACCATTGTTTTGCATCATAGCCCAACTCATGGCAGATCAAAGTTCTATTTCATAGAGCTTCTACAAGAGTTAGGAAGAAATGACTTAGTTGTCTCGGATCTCGACCTTGCACACATGATTGCCCCTTCAAACAAGGAAGTAGGGAAGAAATTAGGTGAGGTGAAAGATAGGATATTAAAAGAGATGGAAAAACTTAGTGAGCACCCCAAAACTGTTATTAGAGATGGGAAGCTGGAAGTTGAGCCCCACACTACGATAGACACAACTAGGCCTGGTTATTGGATAGGGCTGTCCAATAACTTTTGGGTTGGGCTTTTATTATAGGGTATATAAAGGGTTGGGTCATACTTGGGTTGAGTTTTTAATAAATGTTATATAAAGGGTCGGGTTTGGGTTTAATTTAGGGCTTTTATAGGGTTTTATTTTGGGTATAACATCAAACCACTTAACTCATCAAACCACTTCACGAGGGTTTTAGTGTGACTGAACAATTGCTCATCTACCTTGAACTCTTCTCCCACTACTATCTCTTTGATCGACGTATCAATCGCAAATTACCTTCAATCTTCATCATTTCTAAGGTAAAATCACCAATTTGCTTCTCCAATTTTTTATTTTATTTTTCCTATTGTTGTTGCTTTATGTTTAATTTTCATGTTGCAATTGTTAAAACAAAATTGTAAATTAGGGTTTTAACTTCGAATTTTTAGGATTAAGTTTTGTTTTTTGATTGTAATTTATAATTCCAGATTGTTTATTGTTGTTGATGTAAGCTGATTCGTTCATTTATTTAGTATCGAATTAGTTGCGATTCGTTTGATTTTGATATGAAGTTGGGTTCTTATATATTTGAAGAATAAAATTTGATTTTTTTTATTATTGTAAATTGGACTGTCAAATTATTGTATGTTTTGTTTATTATTTATCTAATTTAATGATGATGTTGTAGTGAAATTGAGTTCATAAGTAATTAGGAAATTTCACTGAGAATTTTGGTTTTTGATGTGAAATAGAATAATTTGATATATTATGGATTCTGTACTAATTATGATTTATTCTGTTTGGTTTTTTTTTATGAACATAAATATTGAATAATGACCTCTTTTTGGTTGTTGCTCGTGCTAATTTTATTTGTTCTTTTAATGATTGGTATGTTGCAGAAATGTTAGGTGATAATACTATAGATTCGACCGCACGAGATGATGGGTATTCGGAGTATGCCGCTCCTCAACGTAATAGGAAGAAGAGGTCGAAGGTTTGGAGAGAGCTTGAGGAGGGAAAGAATGATAAAGGTGAGAGAACCGCAACATGTACTCATTGTAGAATTGTGTTAAGTGCACACCGTAATGCTGGAACTTCTCATTTAAAACGCCATTTAGATAGATGTGTTGATAGACCCGTAGGATTTAGGCATGAGGATGATAGTGATGGAGATTTTGCTTTTGATATGAAAGAGCTTCGAAAAGAAATTATTAAATTTATTGTTGAAGGTGGTCATCCTTTCTTAATGATTGAAGAAAAAGGATTCAAAAGAATGATGTCTAAATCTAATCCTAATTTTATTCCATTTGGTCGTGCTACTCCTAAGAGAGATCTATTATCTCTCTATGTATTAGAGAGGGATAAGTTGAAAGATATGATGTCTAAAGTGTCCGGAAAAATTTGTTTAACAACAGATAATTGGAAGTCAAACCACACTAAACAACACTTTATTTGTATCACTGTCCATTTTATTGATGATGCTTGGAAACTCCATAAAAGAATTTTAAGGTTTAGGGCTTTAACTCCTCCATATGATGGAAGTACGTAGTATTGCTAATGAGATTAGTATGTTTCTTTGTCAATGGGGCTTGGATGATAGACTACTCGCTATTACGGTTGATAATGCCACATATAATGATGTGATGATGTCTACTTTGAAAAGGCGACTTGTTCCTAGGGGAGGGCTTCTTTGTGGTGAGAGTTTATTCCATATTCGGTGTTGTGCTCATATTATAAATCTTGTGGTGCAAAATGGGTTAACTTGCATAAGTGACATTTTGGAAAAAATTCGTTGCTTGATAAAAATGATCACCAAGTCTTCTCTTAGGCGTAATGAGTTTTATGAGTGTGCGGAAAAATTTTATTCTTTGGATAAGAAACGGCTACTATGCCTTGATATGCAAGTTCGTTGGAACTCAACATACCTAATGCTTGGCACTACACTTTATTTTAAAGATGTTTTTGTCTACTTGTGGTCAAATCATGCGCCTCTTAAGTCATTTATTCCTTAAGAAGAAGAGTGGGAAAAAGTAAAGGTTATTCATGAGTTCTTAGAGTTATTTTATAAAGTTACTTGTATGTTTTCGGCTGTGAAACATCCCACTTCCAACTTGTATTTCAAAGGTACGTGGACGGTACATCGTCACTTACTTGAGGCGGCTAATGGTCCCCATGAGTTTCTAAAAGAAATGGTTTTGCCTATGATTTCTAAGTTTGACAAGTATTGGTCAGAATACAATGTTTATTTGTCTTGTGCAGCTATACTTGACCCTCGATTTAAGGTTAAATTTGTGGAATATTGTTTTTGCAAGTTATTTGGGGTTGAAGAGGGTTTGAGAAAAGTTGAAACTGTGCTGAAAACTCTAAATAGTTTGTATTTGGACTATAAATTGAAATATGCGGGTGTATCACCTGTTGTAAATGCTTCCCCTCAACACACTACACTTGGGAGTAGAGATTATTTTGATGATTATGATAATTTTGTAAGTAGTAGTAGCACTTGTAGGTCTCAATCTGGAAAGTCACAACTTGATATGTACTTAGATGATGTTGCTCATGATCGAAACTCTGAGTTAGATGTTTTAGAATTTTGGCATCAATGTTCAGTTAGATATCCCGTGCTTTCAATGTTAGCATGAGATTTGTTGCCTATCCCAGTTAGCACTGTGGCTTCTGAATCTGCATTTAGTCTTGGAGGAAAGACTATTTCTGCCTCCTGGAGTTCTTTGAAGTAAAAGACTATCCAAGCTTTAGTATGTATGCAAGATTTGCATCGTGCAGAATATGATGTAGAAGAAGATTTGAGAGAGTTTGGTGAAGATTCAGAGGAAGATGAAGCTGTGATTGAAGAGGAGGATCCCTTTTTCTGAAGTTGTGATTTGAGATCTCTTAGTATTGTATCTAACCTTCTTTTTTTATATATGCATCTTGGGTTGTAATGAATTGGAGCCACTATGTTTAAGTGCACTTGAGAGGTTATGCTATGATTAAGTAAAATCTTTGCTCCATGTTATCAAAACTTGTGTTTGCATTAATGAAATACATAAATCAAAGAGAAACTACTCATTAAGATGTAAGCCATATAATATATAACCCGACCCGCAACTGACATGCAATCGATTATGCACTAGTAGAAAAATCGCTATTAGTAACGCCCCGTTAGTATCGTTTCTGAAAAAAACGATACTAATGAGACTCTATTAGCATCGTTTCTAAAAAAACGATATAACCCGACCCGCAACTGACATGCAATCGATTATGCACTAGTAGAAAAATCGCTATTAGTAACGCCCCGTTAGTATTGTTTCTGAAAAAAACGATACTAATGAGACTCTATTAGCATCGTTTCTAAAAAAACGATACTAATAGGACTCTATTAGCATCGTTTCTAAAAAAACGATACTAATAGCACTATATTAGCATCGTTTCTAAAAAAAACGATACTAATAGGACTCTATTAGCATCGTTTCTAAAAAAATGACACTATTAGGACTCTATTAGCATCGTTTGTAAATAAAAACGATACTATTAGGTCTCTATTATTACCGTTTCTAAAATAAACGATACCAATATGCTAATAACACCTGTTAGAAATGCCTCTTAATGAAACACTAGGAGACCTAGCCTCTGACTCTTCACTCTAATTTCCTCTCAACTCTACTCTGACTCTCAACTCTCAACTTTCTCACTCGCTCGATTTTCTTCACTTTCATCTCCTAATAGTCGCCGGTTTCGATCTCTTCTTCACTCTTGCTCCTATCTCCAATTTTGTGGCTTCAATCTAAGAGTTTCGAATTAAGGGTTTCGACAAGTGATAGTTTGGGGTTTCAAATAGGGTAATTTTTGGGATTTTGAAAGAGTTTTGAATTAAGGTTTGGGTAAACCGTTCCTCAAAAGGGGTTTTGAGGGATTTGTGGTAATTGTTGTGGTGGTGTTGTCGTTGTTGAACATTTGCGGTTCGCCGCAACAACGGCGGCTTCTAAAATCTCAAGGGTAATGTTCTTGAATTATTAGTGATGTTTTTGTTGGTTTGAATTTTGAAAGAAATGTTTTTGTTTTATGATAATCTTGTATTTAGTTGTGATTATGATTTTGGGTATTTGTTATTGTGCTGGAAATTGGGATAATTTTGTTGTTCTGAAGTTATTATGAATTAAAGATGTCTAATTGAATTATGGAGGATTGTTTCTCAAGTAGAGAATTTTTGCAATACTGCAACTAGAGAAGGTTTTATGTTTCGATACTGCCGGGGTGAAATCGTAGTGCTGTGGCGGTATGAAATTGAAAATGTGTGAGATAATGGTGATTACTTTGACATGTTGGTTTTGTTTATAGTAGTGTAGTTTGATGAGATAGGGATACCTAAAGAATCTTAGATGGTATGTTGGGGATTCACTTAAACCCGTGTTCACACGGAACTATGTTTGTGATTGTGCATTAGCATCACCCTCTCAAGGAATATAGCTTCTGTTAGTTTTTTGGAATAGATTAATTTTTTGTTAAATTTTTTTAGTGCTTATTTAAATTGTTTACTTGTTAATTGCTCCTAATATAAATTAATATACAATTTTTATAATTTATAGGGTTTTGATGATCTTTTATGAACTATATTAATTTTCGATTGTGGTTTTTGCTTTGGATTTTGGATTTGGAGTTTTCAGATTTTTGATTCGTGTTGTTTTTGACGATTACAAGTTAGAGCATGATGACAAGAGACAGTCAACACTACAAGCTGCCTCACTACAAGTTAGAGCACTAGAGTAGTAAAATTACTGCTCGTTTCTTGTCCTAATACCTCCTTGCCAAGGGTACGTATCTGCCACCAGATTATCCGTTCTATGAATTTACAATAGGTCATCACTGATTATGTAGCATGGTTATAGAATAGTCTTTGACGTCTAAGAACATGATTTCCCAAATGTTTAAGGCTTTGGCATGTGATTAATGAGGAAATTGAGATTAAAGTATTTTGCTAAAGAAAGTAGTATGTGATTGGTGAAGTTGCATACTAATAGAAAGTAGTATGATATTGCTTCAGATTACTTGTGAAGTTGCATTTTTGGAGCTTAAGGTTTGGCAATGTTGAGACTTTGGTGAGATTATAGAGATTATAGAGAAATCTGGTGTTTTAATGCATTAATCTGTGCAGTATTAAACATGTCAGTTGGTTGTTCATCGGTGTATTAAACATGTCATTATCCGTAAGAAACTTTAAGGGTCTGAATGAGAGTTTTGGTGTATGCCTGAAGTAGGTGCAAGTACTTAAATTTGCGGAATACAGTTTTCAGAAAAGAAGCATTTTAGCTTAGTAGCTGGTTTTAAAAATCAAGGAAGGTAACAGTGAGTTTATGACAGACAGGTAGTTATGATGGGCAGTGATCATTTTAGCATTGTAGCCTATATTCAGCTTGTGTAGCACTAATCATGAAAACAGTGAGCACTTACTCTTTTAATGTGCTTATGTAAGTGCTAGATACACTGAAGTTCAGACTGAGTTTAGTGAAGCAATTTTCATAAGATAACCTTAGTATTTATAGAAGCATCAGAACAAGCGCACTAAACATTCAGAGTCTCAGTATATAACTCACCTTAACTAAATGCTCATTCATGACATCATTAGGTTGTTATAGCCTTATAGACTGATGAAATAAGTTTGTTATAGGATGTCATTGTTTCTAACATTTTGTTCGTAAATGGTGACTTCCCATCTTACTATATGTACTGATACTCATCATACTTTATAACATGTGTAATTAAGGAATATATAGTTGTGTTTAGCCTAGCTATTTAAATACTTGCATTTTAGCATATTAAGCTAGTATAAAGGTTAGTGTTAGGGTAATTTGACAATAATACATATAGTAATATAGTTATTGAATGTCTGAATTAGTGATATCAGATATAATTAATACTGTCCTTAACCTTTTTCATTACTGATTTCGTGGAAATTGGTTTATTCTGAATTTCTATGCGACGCATTTAATCAAGTCTTGTGTATTCAAGTAAGGAAACAGAAACAATGAGTAATATTGTCGATATCTAAATAAGTTTGTATATTTTTCTTTTCAGATTTGGTTAACTTTGTTGGTGTTGGTGCTCTAACTACCATTGGTTGAAGCTTCAATTTGTGATTCTGTGGAATCGAACCTCCCATTTTCCTGGTATGCTTTCTGAATGTACAATGTGAATGACAATGTACATGATAATGTTTTAAATTGATTTGTGTACACTATTTCATTATCATAAGCCTATTTACCCGTTCAAAAATTATTAATTAGGAATAAGTGTTGAATAGTCCCCGGTTTGGGACTGTTCTTGCACGTGTAATCTCACTTAGGATGCAAATATTAGCCTTCTTTTTGGTTCTAAAGAAAATTTCGGATCGTCATCTCTCTACTTGTTCTTCGAGTGCATATGTATATGAGTAATCATCTACATTGTGCACTTGAAGAACAATAGGGAGATGCTGCCGAATTTTCTTTAGCACTAAAAAGTTTGCAAATATTTGCTAGTGAGGTTACACGTGCAAGGATGGGTTAGGTTGGAGTGATAAGGGACCCTTTGGATGCATTCATTATCCATGCAATGAACTATAATTTGCCTTGTACATAATTTCCGATCAATGAAATGAACAAGTATTTTGTGTAGCATGTTATGTGATTTTTTGTTGCTAGTATGTGTGGTTTTGAAATGTTTAATAAGTCTAATGCTATATAATTTTGATTAGAGTTATCGTTGTTTTGATCTTAGAAATGAATCGTAGTTGGATGTATGGTGATCGACGGGATAAAGCATTTCAAACGGGGATTATAGAATTCCGTAATACAGCGTTACAACATCAAGTTGCCGAAGAACGGAGGCTAGAATATAAGCCTTTGATATGTTGCCCTTGTCGTGATTGTAGTAATGCAAAGAAGTGGGCAGACATAGATTTCATAGAGAATCACTTGTATCGCCGTGGGTTTAAGGCTGATTATGAGGTTTGGTATTGGCATGGTGAACAAGTAGCTTTTAGGGATGACAATAACAACAACAACGATGTTGTGTTAGGGGAGAATCCTTATGAGGTCAACGACACTACATAGGATGGGAATGATGGCATTGAGGAAAATGAAATGAATGATATCATGGATGCATTTGGAGACCATTTAAATGGCAAACCTCGCATGTTTGAGGATTTGTCAAATGCTGCTGAGACGCCTTTGTATCCGGGTTGCGATAAGTATACCAAGCTCTCAGCAGTCTTAATATTCTCAAATTTACAAGCTAAGCACAGTTTGAGTGATGTTGGCTTATCAGATTTTCTGGAAGTAATATAGGACATGTTGCATCCCGAGNCTATCTAGCCGTCGTAGTCCCAACCTAAGATCGTTCTAAGAGATTTTTGGCATAAATAATTTGGCGCCCACCGTGGGGCCGACGACTAGATCTCACTAGACGAATCTTTTACATTTGAAGTTTCCAAACCATCCCTAGTATTCATCATGGAAACGACTCCCCCAACCTATGATGAAATAAGAGACGCTATGCTGAAAGCATACGAAGATCTGAAGAAACAACGCGAAGAAAATGAAAGACTGGCCTTTGAAAGTCAGAAGTCCATCGATGACCTTCGCAAGGAAATCGAATTTGTCAAAAGCAGAGCCCTACAGCAACACCGCAACACTGAGGATGTGCCTCGCATGATGAGTCTGACCTCAGACGAAGAAGAGGATAATGATACGCGCGAGGATCACAATCAGGAGCAGAACAACAACGACCAAGGCGGTGGCCAGGATGACGAGACAACCAGGAAGATAGCTCACATCGAGGCCCAGAACGCCAAGCTGCTGAAGATACTCAAAAGGATGCCAGGAGCACCCCTGCCCGTCGTGACTGAGGAAGAGGATGGATATGCTGTGTCTCCTTTCATCGAGAGCATTGTTATGGCTGAAATTCCCAGGAGACTGAACATCCCCCCTCCGACGAAGCTGTATGATGGTAGCACGTGCCCCATAGAGCATATCAACCACTACAAGCAGCACATGTGGCAGTACTCGATCCCGCGTCACCTCCTGGAGCCTGTCCTCTGCAAATCCTTTGGCGCAACCCTGACGGGTCCCGCCTTAGAATGGTTGTGTGATGTTAAACGCGGAACTATTACTAATTTCAAATCTTTGTGTGACAGGTTCTATGGCAAGTTCGATGCTTCCAGGAACGTCGAGAAGCAGACCAGTGACCTGTACCGCATAGCGCAAAAGAAGAATGAACCAGTCTGCGACTATTTTGCCAGATTCAACAGGGAAATGATCGGCATAAAGAACTACGATGTCAGGACTGCGATCGAGGCTTTCAAAAGAGGATTGCACACAGACTCGGAGCTGTATCGCGACATGACCAAATACACGTGCCTGACGTTCGAAGAAGTCAAGACTAGAGCCCTAGCATAAATGAGACTCGAGGACGATATAGCGATCCGTAGAGCCTTCAACCTAACTGAAGTTGAAACTAGTCAAAGGAGCAATGATCGACGATTTCAGCGAAACAACCGACGAGACAGACGTTGAAAGCCTTACGACAGGCCTGACCAGGTAAACAATGTCAGTAATGGTAACGGAACTGACACTCGTTCTGATTCTGACAGGTCCAAGAAGAATGATACCGACACATACCCCGACATCAAGGAATACGAATTTTGTGTCGACATCGAGGGCGTGGTGAATGCCATCCAATCCCTAGGGAACGTAGCCAGATGGCCAAGGAGAAGTGACAAACCATCCGAAAACAAAGACAAATCTCGATGGTGTGACTATCATGCCGACCATGGACACACTACTGAAGAGTGCAATGCCTTGAGAAAAGAAGTGGCCTATTTACTCAAAAAGGGTTATCTTAAAGAACTAAAGGGCAGAGGAAGCTCAAATGCCCGAGACGCGTCTGGACGGAATCCTCCTAAGGCACCCCCTCCAAACAAGGTAATCAATGTCATTTCAGGTGGATCCGATATTTGTGGACCAAACTACTCTGCAGCTAAGAAAGTAGCAAGAATGGGGACACCTGAAAACACCGTACCAAGTGACGCAGCACTGAGCTGCGACAAGGAGCTCGAGTCCATGACAATAGCCTTTGACGAATACGACTTGGGAGATTACAGGGAAGAAAATCATGATGGATTGGTCATATCCCTCACAATAGGAAACTGCTTGCTGAGACGAGTCTTGATCGACGGAGGAAGTTCGGCGAATGTTCTGTTCAAAAGCACCATCGAAGACATGGGGATCGACGCCAACGATATGATCCGTAGATCGACCGTGCTCGTCGGGTTCAGCGGAGAAGCTCTCAACACCGTAGGAGAAATCGTGCTACCTACATATGCCCACGGAATGAACCTGGCGACTCGTTTCAATGTGGTAGACTGTCCATCAGCCTACAACGCCATTATCAGCCGACCTTGGATTCACAAAATGAAGGCGGTCCCATCAACGTATCACCAGACGATCAAATTCCCTACAAAGTGGGGAGTGCAAGAAATCAAAGGAGAAAGACAACAAGCTCGCAAATGTTACAGCACGACGATGAAGCCATCAAAGATGACGGCGTAGCAATTACAGCACGGACTAGTAACGGAAGATCCTGACGAGCAACAAATTGACGAAGTAGCGTTGGATCCCAACAAACCAGAATAAACGGTCAGGATTGGCGCGTCACTGGATCCAGGTATTATAACTGAATTAGTCAATTTTCTTAAAACTAACATCGATTGCTTTGTTTGGACACATGAAGATATGACAGGTATTAGCCCAGACGTCATAACCCACAAGTTGAATGCCGATCCAAGCTTCAAACAAGTCAAACAGAAAAGGCACAAGTTTGCCCCAGAGAGAAACCAAGTCATCAACGACGAGGTTCAGAAACTCATCGAGACTGGGAAAATCAGAAAAGTAAAGTACCCCGACTGGCTAGCAAACGTCGTGGTAGTGGCCAAGAAGAACGACAAGTGGAGAGTCTGCATAGACTTCACGGATCTAAACAAGGCTTGCCCCAAGGATCCATTTCCACTTCCGCACATAGACGCCATGGTGGACGTGACAACAGGGCATGAATTGTTGACGTTCATGGATGCCTACTCAGGATGCAATCAAATCTTGATGCACTCAGAAGATGAGGAGAGAACAGCATTCACAACGGACAAAGGAGTTTACTGCTACAAAGTCATGCCATTTGGACTCAAAAATGCTGGAGCGACGTACCAAAGACTAGTCAACAAAATGTTCAAAGATTTACGAGGAGAGACAATGGAAGTTTACATCGATGACATGCTCGTCAAGTCTAAGATAGCCAAGGATCACGTGACGCATCTAAGTCAATCGTTCGACGTACTTCGAAGGTATGGTATGAAATTAAATCCCACTAAATGTTCGTTCGGAGTAAGTGCAGGGAAATTCCTAGGATACGTCGTCACTCAACGAGGCATCGAAGCTAGTCCGGACCAAATAAAAGCTCTGGTCAACATCCAGTCCCCAAGGAACGTCAAGGAAACCCATAAACTCACAGGACGCGTTGCGGCTTTAAACAGGTTCATATCTAAGTCGTCAGACAAATGCCACTTATACTACAACGTCCTAAAGAAAAACAAAGGATTCGACTGGACGGAGAAGCACGAAGAAGCTTTGCAGCAATTGAAGCAATATCTAGCCTCGCCTCCATTGCTGTCTAAACATGAAGCTGACGAGACCCTACAATTGTACCTAGCAGTCAGCGAAGTGGCAGTCAGCGCCGTCCTAACTAAAGACACGAAGGAACAACAACTGCCCATCTATTACGTCAGTAAGTCTCTGCTTGACGCAGAGACCAGGTACCCTTTAATTGAAAAATTAATTTTTGCATTAATTACTGCAGCTAAAAAATTACGCCACTACTTCGAGACACATCAAGTAGTGGTAAAAACTAACTTTCCCATCAAGTCAGTTTTACGCAGGCCAGACTTGTCAGGCAGAATGGGAAAGTGGAGCATAGTCCTAAGCAGCTACGACATCAGGTATCAGCCAAGAACGGCGATCAAATCCCAAGCACTTGCAGATTTTGTGGCAGACTTCAGTCCGGAACTAAGCCCAAAAGCAGAACAGGAACTCAAGCAAATCAATGAAGTGGCAGAAGAGGCAGTCTGGACAATATTCTGTGACGGGACATCGAATCAACGTGGAGCAGGTTTGGGACTTTTCCTGAAGTCGCCACAAGGGGACATGATAGTACAAACCATAAGTATGTTATGTGACTCTTGCTGACTTTTGTTGACTTATATGAGCATGTTCAAGTATGCATGATTACATGATAATCCATGAGTATTTATTTATGCATTCTATTATATATATATTATTAATAATAACATCAAGGATGTTTGGAATGCATGTTTAATAAAAGAAGTTGACTAGTAGTCAAAAATGAGCATGAAAGATTATGTTATTAAATATTTTGAGCAAAGAAGAGTTAGTGAATTTTATTCACATGATTAGTAGTAATTGAGCAATTTATTATTATTATCCACTCACAGTTTATGTGTGGACTAGTAAAGGAAGTTATCCACTCACAGTTTATGTGTGGACTGTTAAGGAAGTAATTAACCACTCACAGTTAATGTGTGGTCTAGAGAGGATTAATAAAAGGAATAAAATATGTTCACTTATTAATGAAGATAATTAATATGGTGTTCATGTCATGTTATGTTATGAAATGTTGTGTGATGTTATGCATGTTATGATGTTTGTTATGTGAGAGTCATCACAAGTTATAAAATGGTTAATCACGTAAAGTGAAAGAGGATTCGCACCAAAACTCTTGGAACGTATATACCTTGAGTATGAACAGTGGGGGGAGTTGTCTAACAGAGGATTCAACTCCTAGTTAGGGGTACAAGACGTTGTACTTCTATTTTTAGATTTTTATCTTATATGCGCTGGAATTCCGCCACTAGGTGGCATAGTAATACCTTCTTGGAGTTGCTCCCAAGTTGGTGCCCTTTGGGCAATTATTTATTTTATAGGAAGGAGCCCGTTCGATGCGAAATCCAATTATATAATAATTAATTCTGAAGTAAGAGTCTTAGAGTCTTATGATGTTGCAATTGTGGTAAAGGTATGGTTGATGTTTTACTTTGATGCTCTTGCCTAGGATTATTCATGCTAGTGTGTTGCATTGTCTTTAATGCTTATGTACTCAGCTTTGCTGATTACGTGCTTTGTGTGCATGGCTAATCTTTGTTTGGCCCTACGACGACCCATTTATTATGGCGAGTAGAAGTCTTGAATAAAGAGTAAGCAACAGGTTTCAGGTGGGCATCTAGTCGATCATGCTGGGATTGAGTGAAGAGTGTTCATGTTGTTTTAGTATTTGCTTAAAAATTAAGTGACTATTATGCTATTTATTATATCATGATGGATTAACGTTGTTTTAAAGATATTAAATATTATTTGGTTTGAAGGGCCGTTATGTCGGTTCCAAGTTGTTATAAAGTATCATGGGATTTGGTTTTGAAGTTTATTTTAATTAAGTTGTTTTGGTTTGTTTTTATTAGTTAAGTCTTCCGCTGTAGTACTTTGGTAAATGCCTTAGCCGTTTTCACGGTGGCGGTAATGCTTTGGTTTTCTAAAGTAGTTGGGGCTCGATTATTTTATAAATGTTTTCCGGAAATGTTAGTAGTTTTAGGAAGGAGAAAACCAGGGTGTTACAAAGTGGTAGCCAGAGCCCTGTTTTATAAATAAAATGTTTTATTTTTGGGTACCCTAAGTCTAAGTCCGAAGTCTAAACCCTAAGCTGAGGTCATTTTATTCATTCATTTTGGGAAGTGTCTTGAGGAGCAAAATGTTTTTAGAAAGTCATAAAATAGAATATTTCTAAGAATAAAATATTTCCAAAAATAGAAAATTTTCAAAATGGAAAAAGGTTTTGTTTGTTACATGTGCAGGTACACAAGGAGTTAAGGTACGTTATTATGTGTTATTGCTTTACAATCATGTGGTGAGATTGGGTAGGAAGTTTTTGGGCATGTAGGATAGATTTATTTTCTTCCTTCATGCAAAGATATTTGTTTTCTAGTTGACTGTTTTATGTGACTAGTTATGTGTAGAAAAGATTGTTTGTTAGCCATTGAATCCTTTTCTTTTGAGAAATGGTTTGTTGTTGTTTTGTTTCTTGGCTGGGTTGGTTAATTGTTAGAATCTGTAAGTGGCTTTGCAGGATGTTGACCAACTTGCCTAATAAGAATTCGGAAATAGGAACCTTGGAAAAGAAAGATTATGAATATGTGGGACAATATGTTGGGAAAATTCGGTTTTATTGTGATTACCAAAGAAATGTGTTAGGAAAGAAGGAGTATGAGGATGCCCATAGAGTGTCAGCCATGATTATAAACTGTTTACCTGACCGTGAACCCTATACCAAAATTAAGGCAGAATTTGATGACTTTTACCTACCTGGAGGGATTCCTAATTTTGCTAAGTATATGAATGAGTATGGTTGTTGGAGAGTCTCATATGGGTATCTAGAGAGTTATATTGGTCTTAGGGAAGCAGAGCATAGGGCTGCATTAATGAAAAATCCTCCATCACCTGAAGTCCCTGAAGCTAATGAAGCTGAGTCTGAGGATAGTTCCTGTTTTGAAATGGAAGATCCAGACCCGATCATCCCAGAGTATGTGGATCTAGTGACCGATTCTGAAGAAGAAGAGCAACCTATTGATGAAGATGATATGGAAGAAGACCCAGAAGAGGATCTAGAAGACATTGAAGATGATGTTGAGAAAGACCCTGAGTTTACTCCAGAGGAATATGTTATGTCTTCAGATAAGCTTGATAACACTAATGTTTAAGTAGAAAAGCAATTGTTGCTATTGTTATTATTATTAGTAGTAGTATGTTATTATATTGAGGATGTAAACCTCCTTAGTGCTATTTTGTTTAAGGAATGAGTGGCAAAGGGCCATGTGAATTTTAAGAAATTAGTGTTGTTAAATTATTTTCTAGAAAGGAGCATAAATAAAGCCAATTACTTTAATTAAGTATTGTTTAAGAAGGGGAAATTCCAAGGGGAATTTATTTTTATTTCTATGTGCTTTATTTATATTTAATGGTTGTGAAAACAATCAAAAGTAAGTGAATCAATTACTCTAAGGAAGTATATACTTACCTTATGAGGTAAATTGAGAATGTGTTTATTGCTCAAAGTAAAGTTTTGTGTCTTAACATAGAGTTAGACATAGTTATTAAAGTAAGTGTTTTTCTTCTCTTCAGGAGAAACAGAATGGCTGAAGGAAATGCAAATCAGCTTAATGAAGTAGTAAGGCAATTGGCAACTGTAGCTCAGCAGTTAGCCGAAAGAGGAAATAACCAAGGAGTAGACCCCGCTGGGGAATTGTTTAAGAAAATTTCACAGAGTAAACCACCAACTTATCAAGGTGAACCTAACCCATCTGTTTTAGAGGGATGGTTGAGAGAGTTTAATAAGCTATTTGGTGCTGTAGAGTGTCCAGAAGAGTTTAGGGTGAACCATGCGGTTTACTATTTAAGAGGAGAGGCTGATCTGTGGTGGTCTCAAAATGAGGCTGTGATTAGGGCTTTGCCTGGTTTTAACTGGACTGTGTTTCAGGAGCAAATCCGTAATAAGTTTTACCCTGTCTTTTTGCAAAAGCAGAAGGCTGATGAGTTCTTAGAGCTTAGAATGGGGAATATGTCTGTTACGGAGTATTATTCGAAGTTTATTGAGTTATCTAGGTTTGCTAAGGAAGCTGTAGCAACTGAGAAGTTGAAGGCTAGTCGTTTTGAGAGGGGATTGACCATAGATATTCAGTTGCAACTTGCTGGTCAAGTGTTTGAAACGCTTGATGAGTTGTATGGAAGAGCGGCTCATTTATATGCTTTAGAACAAAAGAAGAAGGAGTTGCTCAAGGCAAATTCTGGGGAGAAGAGGAAGGATGTTGGTGGGAATTATCACCAATATGGGAATCAAGGTGGATTTAAGAGGTCTCGTTTTAATAATTCTCAAGGAAATAGGGGAAATTTTGGTAGGCCAATGAATGGTAATGGTTTTAAAGGACAATCTGCTAATCAGAATAATCGTGTGTATTTCTGTAAGAAGTGCACTAACAATCATCCAGGAAAGGATTGTGATGGGAATCTAGTTACTTGTCGCAAGTGCAACAAGTTAGGTCATCGTGAGTACGAGTGCTTTTCTAAGAGTAAGGGGAAGGAAGGTCAAAGTTCTCAATTCAAGGGCAATTCTGCAGGAGGACAGCAAAAGAGTTTCCAAGGAAACATGGGAGGAAGAGCTTCGCAGCAAGCTGGATTTAAGAATGGAAATGGCAATGGAGGGAGTCAGGCTAAGCTATCTAGTGCAGGAAAGCTGAATGTGATGGCAAGGAGTGAAGCTGATGCTAATAAGGATGTGATTACTGGTACTTTCTCTATTCACTCTCTACCTGTTAAGATTTTGTTTGATTCTGGTGCTACATATTCTTTTGTATCCACTAAGGTTTTGCAAAACTTAGAATCTGTTTTGGGAAAAGTAGAATCCATAGATATTCCAATATTGATTCCGTCAGGGAAGGTAGTGCAATGTTCTAAGAGATATTTAGATGTGCCAATTATGATTGAGGGAGTTGAGTTTAAGGCTAATTTAATTGAATTTGAATTGGGTGACTTAGAAGTGATCCTAGGGATGGATTGGTTGAGTGAGTATAAGGCTGAGATTATGTGTGACCCGCAGAAGATTTCGTTGTTTAAAAAGGGCAAAAAGGTGAGCTTTTGGAAGTCAGGAAGGCCTAGATGCCATAGAATCATGTCGATGATGAGATTTGCTAGCTATGTGAAGAGGGGATTTCCAATTTATTTGTGTAGTGTGAGGGATGTGGATGTTATGGAGACATCTAAGCCAGAAGACATCGAGGTAGTGAGGGATTTTCTGGACGTGTTTCCGGAAGAGATTCCGGGAATGCCGCCGAGACGGGAAATCGATTTTACTATAGACTTGATGCCAGGTACTGCGCCCATTTCCAAAGTACCATATAGGATGGCTCCTGCGGAAATGAGCGAGCTTAAGGAGCAATTGCAGGATTTGTTGGAGAAGGGTTACATTCGACCTAGTGCTTCACCTTGGGGAGCACCAGTGTTGTTTGTGAAGAAGAAAGATGGGAGTATGAGGTTGTGTATTGATTATAGGGAGTTGAATAAGGTGACGATCAAGAACAAGTATCCTTTGCCAAGGATAGATGACTTGTTTGATCAGTTGAAAGGAGCGAGTGTGTTTTCAAAGATTGACTTGAGGTCAGGATATCATCAATTAAGGATTGCTAATGAGGACATACCAAAGACGGCTTTTCGTACGAGGTATGGGCACTATGAGTTTACGGTGATGCCGTTTGGGTTGACAAATGCGCCAGCAATTTTTATGGACTTAATGAATAGGGTTTTTCATCAATTTTTGGATAAGTTTGTGGTAGTGTTTATTGATGATATTTTGGTGTACTCAAAGTGTAGAGAGGAGCATGTGGAGCATTTAGGAACAATTTTGTCAACGTTAAGGGAAAATCAGTTGTATGCTAAGTTCTCAAAATGTGAATTTTGGTTGGAAAGAGTGGCATTTTTGGGTCATTTTGTGTCCAAAGATGGAGTTGAGGTAGATCCCGCAAAGATTGAAGCAGTGAAGGAGTGGCCTACACCTAAGAATGTGACTGATGTTCGAAGTTTCTTGGGTTTAGCAGGTTATTACAGAAGGTTTGTAAGGGATTTTTCGAGGATAGCTAAGCCAATGACATCTTTGATGAAAAAGGATTGTAAGTTTGTTTGGGATGATAAGTGTGAAGAAGCCTTTCAAACTCTCAAGGAGCGTTTGACTACGGCTCCAGTTTTGACCTTGCCAGATGGTAGTGAGCCGTATGATGTTTATAGTGATGCTTCGAAAAATGGTTTGGGATGTGTGCTTATGCAAAATAGAAAGGTGATTGCGTATGCATCAAGGCAGTTAAAGCCATATGAGGTTAATTATCCCACTCACGATCTCGAGTTAGCAGCGATCGTGTTTGCATTGAAAATATGGAGACATTATTTGTATGGAGTAAAGTGTAGAATCTATACAGACCACAAGAGTTTAAAGTACTTTTTCACTCAAAAAGATCTAAATATGCGTCAAAGGAGATGGCTTGAGTTGATTAAGGACTATGACCTAGATATTCAGTATCATGAAGGAAAGGCGAATGTAGTAGCGGATGCTCTTAGTCGAAAGACGAGACATGGAGTGAATACTCTAGTAGTTGCTAATGAGCTATGTAGAGAAATGGAAAGGCTGAATTTAGAAATAGTAAAGGAGGGAGCGTTGGAAGGAATGCTTAGTACCCTTAGCATCCAACCAACGGTGTTTGAGGAGATAAAAGAGAATCAAGCCGGAGATGTGAAATTGGATAGAATAAAAGAGAAAATCAAGCAAGGTAAGGCAGTGGACTTTCAAATTCATGAGGATGGAAGTTTAAGGTATAAGGGTAGGTGGTGTGTACCACAGAAATGTGAAGAGATAAAGAAGAAAATCATGGAAGAAGGTCATAATACGCCATATTCAGTCCACCCTGGAGGTGATAAGCTTTATAAAGATTTGAAGAAGGTGTATTGGTGGCCAAGGATGAAAAGAGAAGTAGCTGAGTTTGTAAGCAAGTGTCTTACCTGTCAAAAAGTAAAGTTTGAGCATAAGAGGCCACAAGGTGAAGTGCAACCACTTGACATCCCAGGATGGAAGTGGGATTGCATCTCAATGGATTTTGTAACTAGTTTGCCAAAATCCAAGAATAATAATGATACCATTTGGGTTATAGTTGATAGATTGACTAAGTCAGCGGTGTTTATACCGATGAAAGAGACTTGGAAGATGGAACAACTAGCTAAAGCTTATATTAAACATGTTGTGAGGTTACATGGAGTTCCAAAGGACATTGTGTCGGATAGGGATTCCAGATTTCTTTCGAAGTTTTGGAAAAGTGTGCAAGAGAATTTTGGTACTACATTGAAAATGAGTACTGCTTTTCATCCAGCAACGGATGGACAGACAGAAAGGACTATTCAAACATTAGAGGATATGTTGAGAGCTTGTGTAATGGATTTTCAAGGAAGTTGGGAGGATAGCTTGGATTTGATAGAATTTTCATATAATAATAGTTACCATGCAAGTATAGGCATGGCACCTTTTGAGGCATTATATGGAAGGAAGTGTAGAAGTCCTTTATGTTGGAATGACATAAGTGAGACAGTGATTTTAGGGCCTCAATTAATTGAGGATACTGCCAACAAAGTAAGAGAAATTCGAGCAAAAATGCAAGCAGCACAAGATAGGCAAAAATCCTATGCGAATCAAAAGCGTAGAGAAGTCGAGTTTAAAGTTGGAGATAAGGTGTTATTAAAAGTATCACCTATGAAAGGTATTATGAGGTTTGGAAAGGAAGGGAAGTTAAGTCCGAAGTACATTGGACCATATGAGATATTACAGAGGATTGGAAAAGTAGCTTATAAGCTAGCTTTACCTATGGAGTTGAGCAAAGTTCATAATGTGTTTCATGTGTCGCAACTTAGACAGTATGTCCCGGATAAATCTCATGTTTTGCAACCGGAGACAGTAGAGTTAGACCAAAATCTTACCTATGAGGAAAGACCGATAAAAATCCTTGATAGTAAAGTTCGTGGTACTCGTAGAAAGAGTGTCAATATAGTTAAAGTTTTATGGTCTAACCAAGAAGTTGAGGAAGCAACTTGGGAAGCAGAAGATAAGATGAGGAAAAAGTATCCAGAGTTATTTCAGGTTAGTAGAGTTACGGGGACGTAACTCGATTCTTAAGGGGGGTAGAGTGCGATAGAACTTCGCGCTTTTTTTCCCTTAAGTTTTGCAAAATTTTAGTTCTTTTTATTGCTTTTTAGCAAAGTTTTTATGTTTTGTTTCCAAGTTTAGTAGTTTGCACTCAAGGAGTGTTATAAAAAGTTAAAGTAAGTGTCTAAAGTTTACAGCAACAAAGGTCAAAAAGAATAAAAGTTATGAAAAGTGCACAAAAGTGCAAGTCTCTCATTCAATTCCATACATTATTTCGTTCAAGTTTCGGGACGAAACTTCTTTTAAGGGGGGTAGACTGTAATACCCCGTAATTTTATACACGTTATAAAATTAAAATAGTATTTATACGTACATTTTACGTATTTTAAAGGAATAAAAGTATTTGAAAATAATTAATTAAAGGAATTTAATTAATTACGGAGTTTTATTTACTTTATTTTAAAGAAATAAATTTTTATAAGGTCATAAAATAATTTTTATGAAGGTCTTAAAATGTGTGAAAATATTTTGTAAGGCTTTTAAAAGTGTTTTTAATGGGTTGCCATGATTAGTTTAATTATGGGCCCAAAACTAATCCCACTTCAATTAGACCTTTTGGGCTTTTCCTAAACCAACTCTAAATCCTTTTGGGGCTTTAAATACCCCCTTTTAAACCAAAAATTCAGAATTTCCCAAGCATTCAAGTTAGGATTTCCAAAAGCAAAAGAGAGAAGAAGANGTAAGCAACAGGTTTCAGGTGGGCATCTAGTCGATCATGCTGGGATTGAGTGAAGAGTGTTCATGTTGTTTTAGTGTTTGCTTAAAAATTAAGTGACTATTATGCTATTTATTATATCATGATGGATTAACGTTGTTTTAAAGATATTAAATATTATTTGGTTTGAAGGGCCGTTATGTCGGTTCCAAGTTGTTATAAAGTATCATGGGATTTGGTTTTGAAGTTTATTTTAATTAAGTTGTTTTGGTTTGTTTTTAAAAGTTAAGTCTTCCGCTGTAGTACTTTGGTAAATGCCTTAGCCGTTTTCACGGTGGCGGTAATGCTTTGGTTTTCTAAAGTAGTTGGGGCTCGTTTATTTTATAAATGTTTTCCGGAAATGTTAGTAGTTTTAGGAAGGAGAAAACCAGGGTGTTACACCTGAGCAGTGTGGAGCATCTCCTCCAAGTTCGTCACTTCTTTCTTCTTCTCAGCCTCCAGATTGAGCAAGGAAGCCTTGAGACTAGTCACTTCAGCCTCGGCCTTCTTCGCCTTCTCCTTGGCCACATTCAAAGCAGTCTGGGCAGACTTGACATCTTTCTCATATGAGACAAGACGGTCTCTCGTAGCAAGAGTATCTTGGAGAGACTGCATAAGGTAAAAGTGGTTTAAGCAAAGGAAATCCAGCCAAGAGCAAACGAAATACAATAAAGGGAAACAAACTTAAATGAAGTTGAAGATTGATGGCTTCGCTTATCACCTCAGCGGGAGTCATCTTCTCCAGATGTTTCTTAGCCGCTGGAACTAGAAGCTTCTCAGCATAAGGCCAAATAGAAGTAGTGTCGGCTGTCTCAGCCAGGAAATCCTCAGGGAGAGTGATCAGCAAATCACGACTCTGGGACGATGAACTCCTCGTAGATGCCCCCCGCTCAAACCTTGGAGGCGGAGGACGAACCAGGTTGGGTTTCGCTTCAAGAATCTGAACGTCAGCGGGATCAGAACTCAATTTCTTCTTCTTCAAAGCACGCTCAAACATCTCGTCCATCGACATTTTGCCACTTGCACCCTTACTAGAAGTCGCACCTGAGGAGTAAGACGAGACTGCAATCGGATAAAATAGAAGATAACCGTAAAAATCAAAAATCTAGGGAACAACAAATACCTGAAGCCATGTCAGGATCCTCGCTAGCAGTAGCCGTACTCTATTCTCCTTCTGCCTCGTCTTCTGCTACAGCAGGACGAACGTACGTACGATCTTCGACGCTAAAAGTACTAAGGAACTCTTTCACCTTAGCAGCACTGTCAGCCTTAGGTCGCAACGAGCTTGAACCAATACCTACAAGAAAGGAAAACATAAGCAAACATGTCAATCAATTGAAAAATATTAAAAGCGAAACGAAGGGTCTATACCTTCGAAACGCCACTGGTCTGGAAGCCAATTCACAAATGCATCCAAAGATGATTTCTTCACAAATACAAAACGAGGACGCCAACCCCTGTCATTGGAGTAACCCGGTTTTTCCACCAACGGACGAGCACCGCACTTTAGCACTAACGCGCAACTCTTGTCTTCTTTCACTTGAATTTTGTAGAAAACCATCAAATCAAAAACATTAAGGGGATTTTTCGCAAGAGGGTTATGCCCTTCTAAGACATACAAGACCCTCCAAGTTTGGGGCATCAATTGGCCAGGTCCAACTGCCAGGGCCTCCATCAACGCCTTGCAAAGAGGAGAAAACTCATAGTTAAAACCTAGCTTAAAGGGATATTCATACATCAACACAAAACCCTCTGGGCAGTCAACAGCAGGACGCGCCCCCGGAGCCTCGATCACCGCCTCTTTTGGGAGACCAACAAGGACCCTAAAAGCTTCAACTCCCGTCTTGTCAATCGAACTCAAAGGTTCCACCTCGGAAGATTTCTCTTTCGGCTTCCCCATTTTTTCTAAAAGTCTAAACGAAAATCTAGATCTCTTTGGTGAAACAATTCTACTAGACATCCAAGGTAAGTTCAATTGAGAGCAAAATTCAAGAGGCAGAAAAAGTAAATTAACTGGAAATTTGCTGAAGGAAAGTTCAGATCTAGGAAAGTCACGCCTCCTGAAACGCAGCTACAGTGCAACGCTCCTCCGGATTCCCCCTTTTTGTCAGTTTAAATTTTTTCAAATTTTTTATCTTTTGTAAAGTAATAAAAGATAAGTGTAAATATTTATAGGTAGTAGTTGGGGAGGGTAGTTACTAGGCGCGGTTACCAAGAGTTAGTGGGAAGTTATTTCAAAAGAGTGGGATTATTGCTCTTTAACTGCCGAGTTGCCGAGTCAATAATCCGGGGCAAATTGTTATGGTCGATTTCCTCTGACTAGACTCGACCCCAGACGAGTCAGTAACCATTAGTCCAAGATTCATGGAAACCGTTGAGCAGTTCAAATTAATTCTTCAGCAGTTTCAGGGAGTTGAACAAGTCTACTGGGAAGGTGCATTGAACCTGGACAAAGATTAGCTTTCGTGGAGATAAAGAAGGAAACCACTCTCCTATTTTTTAGGAGTTGCAGTTATCTATCTAAGAAGACCGTTGAAGATATTTTCTAAGTCTCAATGCTATAAATTCAGCTTGCCATTCAGTCCAAAGACACAACGACAGCTCACTGTAAAATACTCCTAAGCTAAATCACTCTCAAATTGTACTCTAAGCAAAGTTCATCCTACGTTTATCATAGTGAAATGGTGGAATTATTCCCACCCGTAGTTTTTCCCACTTTGGGTTTTCTGCATCATCAAAATATCGTGTTTTGTCTACTTTAATTCCTTTTATTTTTATACTTTGCATTCTCAGTCTTTATTCCTCAAATTGCGTAATCTATCTAGCCGTCGTAGTCCCAACCTAAGATCGTTCTAAGCGATTTTTGGCATAAACACGTACTATGCCAAGAAGTTGATAAACCCGTTAGGCTTAGGATACACTAAGATAGATGTGTGTCCTAATGATTGTGTGCTTTATTGAAAGGAGTATGAGAACTTGGATGCATGTCCGAAGTGCAAAGTATCGCGCTATAAGAAACAGGAAGGTGATAACCGTAGCACTAAGAAGTTGCCTCCAGCTAAGGTGTTATGGTATCTTCCAATTATTCCAAGATTCAGGAGACTTTTTTCAATTCCGGGTGATGCAAAGAACTTGGTGTGGCATCATGAGGGTCGAAAGAAAGATAGGCTAATCAGGCATCCCGCGGATTCCAAACAATGGAATGACATAAATGATGAATTCCCAGTGTTTCGCGATGAGCATAGGAACCTTAGACTTGGTTTAAGTGCAAATGGGATGAATCCTGATGGCACACTCAGTACCCAACATAGCTCATGGCCTGTTTTGTTGACTATATACAACTTGCCTCCCTTGCTTTGTATGAAGTGCAAGTATATACTATTGTCTCTTCTTATATCAGGTCCAAAGCAACCTGGAAATGATATAGATGTATACTTGGCACCCTTGATAGATGATTTGATGTTATTGTGGAATGAAGGTGTGTCCATGTTTGATGCACATACAGGTACAAATTTCACACTCCGTGCGATGATTTTTTGCACCATAAATGATTTTCCGGCTTATGGAAACTTGTCGGGGTACAAAGTCAAAGGTGCAAATGCATGCCCGGTTTGTGAGGATGATGCAGATGAAGATTATCTGGAGTTCTCGGGTAAGAATGTGTACAGAAGTCACAGAAGATGGCTCCCTCGATATCATCCATATCGAAAGATGAAATCACGATTTAATGGCCAAATTGAGAATAGGTTAGTTCGTGAGCCGTTGTCTGGAATGCAATTGTTTGAGAAAATGATGAATGTGACTACGGTATATGGTAAAGGGCGTCTAGAAAAGGCTAGAAAGAAGGGTTCATGTAAGGTTCCAAAAAAGGGTCAGCTTTCAAAAAAGGGTGAGGTTGAGGGTACAAAGAAGGGTCCATTATGGAAAAAGAAATCAATCCTATGGGATCTTCCGTACTGGAAGTACTTATCGGTGAGGCATTGTCTTGATGTCATGCATATCGAAAAAAATGTGTGTGACTCTATTATCGGGACTTTGCTAAACATGTACGGAAAGACGAAAGACGGTCTCAAAGCACTACAAGGCATGCAGAAAGAAAAGGTCAGACCCAACTTGTGGCCAGAGTATAATGATAACAACAAAGCATATTTACCACATGCTGGCTACACGTTGTCTAGAGAGGAGAAAAGGACTTTTTGCGAGTGTTTGCATGAGATCAAGGTGCCATCTGGTTATTCTTCGAATGTAAAGCGCTTTGTATCTCTAGCTGATAAGAAGTTGAATGGTATGAAGTCCCATGATTGTCACGTCATGATGCAAGTGTTTTTACCGATTGCACTCAGAGGATTGTTGCCTAAGCATGTAGGGGAGCCCATCATCAATTTGAGCTTGTTTTTTAATAAAATTTGCAGTAAGGTGGTTGATCCCGAAGAGCTAGAAACTTTGCAAGAAGAATTAGTGGAGACATTGTGCAAATTCGAGATGTATTTTCCACCTTCTTTTTTTGACATAATGGTTCACGTGATGATACACCTTGTTCGTGAAATTAAGATGTGTGGGCTTGCTTTTCTACGGTGGATGTATCCTATTGAGAGATGCATAGGGTTCTTGAAACGATTGGTTAAAAATCGGGCAAGGCCTGATGCAAGCATGGTTACAAGGTACACGGCTGAGGAGGCTTCAAATTTTTGTGCTCATTTCTTGGAAAAGGCTAAGGAAATAGGTTGTCCAAAGTCTCGTCATGAGGGTAGACTTCAAGGTCATGGAATCAATCGCCGTGACGTTATACCTCCTACGGAGCGGTTCTCTGTTGCTCACCGTTGTGTTCTACAACATCTTTCGGAAGTTCACCCTTTCATGGAAAGTCATATGTCTGAACTGTGTCGCCGCCGTCTAAGTTCCTTTGAATTAATGCAACAGCACAATCGCACATTTGCACAATGGTTTCAACAAAAAGTGAATCTTGCATTGAAGGACCCTAATCACAACATCTCCGATACAATTCTGTGTTTGTCTAGGGGTCCACGGCAATATGTTACTGCTTTTGATGGTTATGAAATTAATGGATATACCTTCTATACTAAGTGCCAAGATGCAAAGAGTGTCCACCAAAATAGTGGTGTTATGGTTGTTGCTTCTTCTACAGAATATTCAAGTGCCAGGGGTACCAACCCAATTGATTCAACACAAGTCTACTATGGGTTTTATTGAGGAGATATGGGAGCTTGATTATATTGATTTTAAAATACCCATTTTGAGATGTAAATGGATGGATAATCGGCGGGGTAAGAAAGTTAGCGATGATAGGATGACACTAGTTGATGGGACTCATTTCAGTGACACTAAGGAACCTTTTGTGTTGGCATCACTAGCTAAGCAGATTTTCTATGTCAAAGACAACATCGACCCTCAATGGTTGGTAGTGGTTCAAGGCAAGAGAGGGATTGTTGGAGTTGAAGATGTGGTAGATGAGGAAGACTATGATACGTGGGATTCCACCCCTTCACTGTTTACCGGTGTTCACATTGTTCAGAATGGCCATGACGTTGAGGAAGATGCAGTGTATGAGCGTGAGGAAGGGGTTTATGTTGATGTTTAAATTACTCGCACTTAGAGTGTAACCGTGCAAGTACATGGGGTAGATTACTTACTTGGGCAGGGGGTATTATATTGTAATGGATGGTACGAAAAACATGTCAAGTATTAACAAAATGAATTATCATTTTTTTGATCTATAGTAGTCTACTTATTTACAATGCAGGGATTTTTTGACAAAACATTAATGTATTATATTTGTTGCACCCTTCAATAATTTATCTTTAATTTAAAATATTTTACATATATATGATTCATGTAGTTTTGTTTATGTTTTTAAGATATTAAAGATTACGATGGGCCGGAAGGAGGCAAAGGATTATGAGAGGCAGAGGGCGTTAAGGATTGCCGAGAATAAGGCAAGAATGGAAGCTATAGGTTTGTCAAAAATGGCAGATGCCTTGATGGGATCAAGAAAAAAGATGACACAAAAAAGAGTAGAAGTGAATGAGAAAGTCGATGTCGATTATGAGCCTGAAAGTGATGATGACTCTTACAACGATAGTGATGATAGTAGTGGTTATGATTACACGTGCGAAAAGGTAAAAATTTACCCGTAGTTTATTTAATGATGTGTGTTCCGTGTTATGCAAGACTCTCATCATGTGAATTTGGGAGTTTTGATATTTTTTTAGTTGCTTATTGTTTTGATTTTTCAATTGCAAGTTGTTAGTTTTGAATTTTTATTATATGACCGCCTATAAGAGTGGATTATTTTTATAAAGTTTTACTTTGTTTTTTTGATTAATGTGTCATTTGTGTATTAATTTTTTAGGAAGTTGGATCTATGGACCCGAGGAATGATGAAGTAAATGATGAAGACGAAAGAACGGACTGTAGAGAGGGTGACGTTCCTCAAGAAGAACAACCGTCTACTTCACAACGAAAAAAGAGTAAGACAGTGGGTAGAGGTCCATCTAAACCGGTCCGACCGTCAACACCGATGTTCCTTGAATTTGATGAGTATGATTTGCCGACGGGTGAGTATGAAGATAAGTATGGCAAACAAGTTGGGAATTGTGCTTATAGGATTGACATCAACATCCGTAAATGGAACCAAGTGCAGCAAGTGGAAACGGATGGATGTGGGCCGAGACGAAGGTGGGTACAATATTGTGTGTCCATTTAAACTTAAAAAGATTGATTTAGTTTGTATTTTGTGAATATTGAGCATGAGTACGTCATTTCGTTGTGTGTGTTTGATCAGATTAGGATAAGATTCTTTTTGTGCATTACATCAATTCCATATTGGAATACTTCATGAAATGCTAGCATTAGAATAAGATTCTAAAAATCTCAGATATTGGAATAAGATTCCATATTACAATTTTTTTGGATTATAATTAGCTTAACACTTATGTGGAAATCAGAAACTCTTCCACATTGAAGACCCAACAGGTGCAAAAAGAAGAATTTCCTAAGAGCAGTAGCTGCTCGCTTTCGTCACCACAAATCTGACTAATAGGCGTTTATTCGTAACCACTGCACCTAGAAAAGGTAATCCAAATGCGGATAAGAAGCCTTGGGAGTTGTATGAAGGGTACATAACAAAGGAGCAATGGGAGAAGTTTGAGGATTACGTTTCGATCCCCTGAATTCAAGGTAACATAACACTTGAATTGAGTTTTTTGTAGATTACTGAGTTGATAGGGTAGTAGTTGTGATCATATGGAACAGTAATTTGTGATGTCTTGTTAGCTAATGAATGTAGTTTACCATTTTTGAAACAGAAAGAAGTGAGCTAGGCAAAATGTGTTCCAAAGGAAACATCCATCGTCATACACTTGGTCAAAGACTATCTAAAATTGAAACGGAAAAGAATGGGTGAAGGAGAAAAGACTTCCAACTCCTCCTGTTGACAACTCGACTGAAGAGAGTAGTGTGGTGAGCAGCAAAGTGCACAATCATGCCCTTGAGTGGTGTCTAGCACATCAACGCCGTACACGGGATGGAAAATGGGAAGTTGATCCAACTAAAGGTGACACGGTTAGAGTAGTGAACCAAGTTGTAAGTTGTTTTACTATTTATAGACTTTTGAAATATTTTCATGAAATTGTGTTTGAAGTGAATTTCAATAAGCCATAGTACTTGTGGTATTTACTTCTCACAATGTTTATTTCTTCTTACAGATGGAACACTTGGAAAAGGAGTCAAAAGAGAAAGAGAGTGGAGTTGCTTCTGCTTCAGAGGTCGATAATGACGCTCTATGTAAGGCTCTTGGGAAAAGGGACTACAATGGATATGTAAAAGGGATTGGCCGATCTGGTGTTGGAGTTGGCCTCCGAAAGGCATTTGGGAAGCAACCAAGGAAAGGTAGGGATGAGGAATTGGATGCATTAAAAGCAACTATAGCTCGATTGGAAATGAAGATTGAAGCTATAGCCTCATTATCCACGATGAACTTAGCGGGAAATAAGGAAGTGAGCTCGAAACCACCTCTTGCATTGAATTGGAAGCCTCCATTAGAGGTATTGTTTAACGTGTTTTGTTCTCTCTTAAAAAGCATTTTTTTAATCGTTTGAATTCTAATAAAGACCATTTATATTGTTTGACGTTTAATAAGAAAGGCAAGCATAACCTAGTGATGATGATGGTACAATCAATAAAACAAATTCTTTTACATTATAGTACAATCAATTAAAGTGATAAATTCTAAAAATTTTCCATTGTAGACGGGCCCCCAGAAATGTCGTCTTGCTATGAGTGATGATGATGGTAACCTAGTGGTTGTTGCTGATGGAACTTGGTACCCTAGTGAAAAGTCTTTGATTCATACATCATCGATGTTGCCTGATCACTATAAGGTCAGCATCGACCATCCATATGAGGAGTACAAATTAGTGGAGTTGCCTGTTCCATCGCCTGATGGTGAAACTAAGCTTGGTAAAGCTAAGGATTANGGTAAGGCTAAGGATTACTTTGTGATGTGGTCTAAATCTATGGTGATATTTGAGGATGCGGTTACTATGCAAATCCTTAGCATTAGTTTATGCTTGTATAACTTTGTGTAGTATTTCTATTGATGGTTGTTATTCCATATGATGAATGCTAACCAATTATAGCTTGATTTAAAACTACGTAGGATGTTGTGAAGACAACATCGCAGAGCAAAGAAGGTGTAGGTAGTTATGACCCTCTCAAAACACAGGAGTCACATCCCTTTGACATTCCCTCTTCTCAAATTGGTGAAGTTCCTGATCTTCCGGAGTGTGACTTATTGCGCATGTTGATGGTTGAGGATAACCATGAAAGTGTATGTGTGTTGTTCAAGGCACCAACGTTGTATCTCCAAGAAGACCAACATATTTATGTCACATCTACCGACGTTGATGAACTTGTTAGAAGAGTGTGTATAAATGTGCCGGTGATCCATGTGTACATTTGGTAAACCTTTCAAAGTTTAAACCAACTTTGTTTTGTTGCGTTTATGTTGTGCTTACGTAAATATATTATGATTTATGATTTTTTGGTGTTTTGAATTACAGCTACCTCCTTGAAGAAGTTATATCTAAGTTTGAAGGGGGACACATAACCTTCTTGTGTCCCCATAGATTATCAGGCACAGAATGCAAGAGAAGTTTCTTCAATGTAGTCAAGTATGTGAAGCACGCTTTCAACAGCGAACTAAAAAGGAAAAATTCAAAGTCCAATCTAATTTTAGCCCCATACAATGAAAAGTATGAACGGGTTCTTCTTACTTTTGTATTTGCATACAATGTCTTGTTATATTTGGATATAATGATCACGTATTTTTATTTTGGTAGCAACCACTGGATTCTCATGGCCATTGATTTATGTGACGGCGTAATTTATATACTCGACCCATTGACACAACAACCACCTCGTCAACTGAGCTGTGAAAACGTGTTTGATCTGTAAGTAATTATGAACCCTCAATGTTTCAAAATTTTTAGTAACGTTGTTAGTATCGTGGTAATCTGTCTGTTGATGTCACTTTCTTCTGCAACATCGAGGCAAGTGTTGATTTATTTTGGTAAAACTTTTACATCTTCAATTTTGTTTCAGTGCTTACAAGTCATATAGAGCAAGGATCAAAGAAAATTCTAAAATGGTTTTGGAGGTGACACGAGTCGAGGTATACGTGTGACTCTTTTATTTTGTTCTTATGTGAATACTATAGAATATATTTTGGTATAATGCTCACAAGAGGTATCTTGTTCTTAATCTACGTTTTGCAATATTGTTAGTGCGCCCAGCAAACTGGTGGGATGGATTGTGGCTACTATGTGATGAAGTACATGAATGAGATAGTCAAGAAAGTTGGTGAATGTAAGGGTGATGTGAAGCAAATAAAGGTTTGTGTCATGATTTAATTTGTTGTTTATTAATTAGTTTAGTCTTTGGAATGCAAGTAATCATAGACGGAGGTTTTTTGGGAATTTGGTGAAGTTTCGGAGAGGATGTGGTTATGAACACCACTAACCTTGAAAATACATATAAAGTAAGATTTGAACTTTGAACTTTGAAAATGTCAGCTTAAAGTAAGATTTGGTGAAGTTTTATGAAAATACATATAAAGTAAGATTTCAACTTTGAAAATGTTAGCTTAAAACTACTAGTGAGATCAGATTTGGTGAAGTTTTTTTTTTTTTTTTGGAGTGCATGGTAGTTGTTCAGGAGCTGCAAAACATGTTGGTTGTGCAGCCTGTTTTGGTTTGTTACAGGATGCCTAAGTTGTTCTGCAGTGAGCTATGTAGGGCTGCAGTTTGGGGGTCTGATGTTAATTCAGTTCTGCAGTTTTGTGCAGTGAAAATCTGCTAGTGAGGTTGTATTTTTTTCTTGGTGGCTGCTGGTGGTTGTTGTAGGCTGTTGGAGTTGGGTTTACGGTGCAGGTTGGTGGGGTGTGTGGAGGAAGTTGTGCGTGGCTGGTTGGTTTTGTAGTGGGGGCAGGGTATGCAGTGCTGGAGGAAGTTGTGGCTGGTTGGTTTGTTGCTGCTGTGTGTCGTGTGCTGAGTGATGAGAGTGGTTGGCTGTGGTTTTTTATTTGTCTTTTGTTGTATTGGAGTTTTGTTGGTGGTGTTTTGGTTTGGTTTAGGTTGTTTTGATGTGTGTTTCTAGTAGTCCTGACCTGTTTTTGGTAGCGATGAGTCATACTCCCAAAGGTTTTACCCTCATAGAAAATACATGCCCGTTGAGGTCACCACCAGTGGTCAACTTCACTCCTCCAAGGACTTGCTTTAATATCTTAACTACATTATTGCCAAGGCCTTATCTATGAGGATAAACACTCCATTTTTGTTTCCGACTCTTATATCCATCTATTTCCTTTTCCTTTTGTCCAATTTATTCGGTCTCTTGTTGATTGTCCAATTTTTGTCCAATTAATCACTGATTTAATACATTATTGATTGTCCTGCTTGAAGTTTTAGCAAAGCATGTCATGTCTTTTTTTAATATGTTTGTTTAGACAGTAGCAGCATATTCATATGTACTGATTGGAAAGCTACTGTACCCTTTCTTATTCTCTTAACAATAATATCTTACATACTTTACTTACATCGTTTTGTTTTCAATATAATCTTTTGAAGGACTATATTGGAAGATCTGCCCCGTATACCAAAAGAGAGTTGGATGAAGTTCGCGAGCAATGGGCGAGGTTCTTCAGACTAAATTTCTTATTATCCGATCCTAATTAAATAAAAAATGTATTTGATTACAATATTGTTCATATTTTTAATTTAGTTATTTCGTAAACATCTATCAAACTTGTCGTCGTAAAATATATTTATATAAGAATTGAAAGTGTATTGTATATATCTGAATCGTTTACAATTTTTAATTTGTTAATGAAATATTTATATTAGTATTGTAAACCATAGAGAATCGAACAGGGGCAATGGCGGGAGGGCGGGAGGATGCATATATATATATATATAGATATATTATTTATTGTGAATATAGAGCCCACCAAATAATTTGAAATTTGTTTTATAAACAATACTACTAGTATCGTTTGTTAAAAAAAGGACACTAATAGACAACCTATTTGCATCGTTTTTTTGTAAAAACGATACAAATAGGCCACCTATTTGCATCGTTTTTTTTTTGTAAAAACGATACAAATAGGCCACTTATTTGCATCGTTTGTTTGTAAAAACGATACAAATAGACTACCTATATGTATCGTTTCCACCAAAAAAACGATGCAAATAGGTTGTCTATTTGTATCTTGTTAGAAACGATGGACGATGCAAATAGAAGTTTGCTATTTGTTACGCCTCCAATTGTATTGTGTGTAAAACGATACAAATAGGTGCAAAAAAAATGATACTAATAAGCTATTTTTTTACTAGTGATGGACTGACCCTAACCCAACCCTGACCCGCTCAGCCCTGGCCCTGACCCTGACCCTAACCTGCTTAGCTATGACATCGGCCCATAATTGACCCGACCCATAACCGACCCGCCCAGTAACCAGGCCTAGACACAACCCTAGTTTGCAATTGCTCCAAAGATGAAGGTGACAAAATGACTGACCAGACTAGTGGTGAAGAAAGGAAACTAATGGAGGATTTACACATGGTGAAGGAAGCCGAAGGAAGGAAGGATTCGAAGGAAGGAAGTTGAAGGAAGTCGGATAAGAATTGGAGTTGAGATGAAAGATGCTGATAGTTGTAAGAAGTGTGGAAAGAGTCACACTCCAATGGAATCTAAGAACAAGTTCCATAACCGAAGACACCGGGGGTCCTTTCTTAATATTTCTAAGAGGGACTATTCTACGCTTATCCAAGGGAAAACCTTTTAATACTGCAATCCGAAATCAAGAGTAGATATGAGCATTAGATTTGTGGGTACACAAAAGATTACAACTAAGGAAGGAGAGAATGAAGTTGAGGACTCATCTCTTTCCATTCCTAGTCCCATAAGCAAGTTCAAAGAAGAGGTCAATGACAAATTTAATGATCAACCACTAAACCAATGCGAAGGGAAATTGTCTTTTAATTTTAACCAACCTGAGGGAGGTGAACTATCCTACCGATTGGTAGTACTCCTAGGGTAGAATACTTGCCATTCATCCCCTATGAGCACGGAGACATTGGCTTCCAGTCTAGTTTAGAAAGGATTGAAAGAATTCGCGATCTTAAAAGGGTCATTTGAAAGAAGAGGGTCGTGATGAGAACTGCTAGAAGGAATTGAACAACAACGTGAATCATAGGAACTCCAATTATTATTCCTCTAACTATTTATGTCATTGCAGGTTCAAAGTTGAAGCTATGGAAGTAAGAGAAGAGCACTCCCAAGAGAAGAGTCTCATCCATTCGGGATGTCAAAGTGGCGTTATACGAAAGATAGAACATATTCCCATGTCGGATTCTCCCCAACAAATAAGAAAATTAGTGATTTGAAATAATAGTAATTGTATTAATTGTCTTCTTAATGTGTTATCTAGTAGTGTTTGTAATTTGCCTTTTCAGACTTATTGTATTGCTAGGGCTAAGCTATCAACTAAATATTAAGTTTAAATATAACCAAAAATTAAGAGAGCTGACAAATTTAATTGTAAAATTTTATGAAACAATTTCCTCAAAAAAAAAAAAAATCTTATGAAACAAAATATATTTGATAACTGTAAAAGATGACCTAGGGCATTGCCTAGGAAAAACTACTAGTTCTCGATGATATTGCTCAAGGTAAGAGGACATTTTTAGTAGCATTAAATTTGGGTCCTTTGTAATTCCTTTGAGTTTGCTGAACATGTAAATTTGTTTATTATAGGCCACCAAATTGTCATAAACTATCTTATAAATTTGAAAATGACTACCTTATAAAAAAGTAGTTATTTATTAAATTACCTTGGGAATAATCATTTGACACGACCTTTTAGTCGGAATTTCTTCAACTTTCAGGTTGTGATTTCAGTTTTTTAATTGAAGGCCCTACTATCCTTACTAAATTACCTTTAGAAAAGGAAAAACACAACAAAAAAAGTAAATCAATTTTGGTTAAAGATAGTGCCAAATAGTCATAGGGTAGTGTTATGGTCGATTTTCCCTGACTAGACTCGACCCCAGACGAGTCAGTAACCGTTAGTTCGAGATTCCTGGAGACCGTTGAACAGTTCAAATCAATTCTTCAGCAGATTCAAAGAGTTGAACAAGTCTACTGGGGAGGTACATTGAACCTGGACAGAGGTTAGCCTTCGAGGAGAAAAAGAGGGAAACCACTCTCCTATTTTTTAGGGGAGACGGTTATTAACCTAAGAGGGCCGTTGGAGGTGTTTCCTAGGTCTCAATGCTATAAATTCAGCTCACTAATCAGTCCAAGGACACAACAACAGCTCACTGTAAAATACTCCTAAGCTAAATCACTCTCAAATTGTACTCTAAGCAAAGCTCATCCTACGTTTATCATAGTGAAACGGTGGAATTACTCCCACCCGCAGTTTTTCCCACTTTGGGTTTTCTGCGTCATCAAAATATTGTGTCTTGTCTACTTTAATTTCTTTCGTTTTTATACTTTGCATTATTAGTCTTTATTCATCGAATTGCATAATCTATCTAGCCGTCGTAGTCCCAACCTAAGATCGTTCTAAGAGATTTTTGGCATAAACAATTTGGCGCCCACCGTGGGGCCGACGACTAGATCTCACTAGGTGAACCTTTTACATTTAAAGTTTCCAAACCATCCCTAGCATTCATCATGGAAAAAACTCCTCCAACCTATGATGAAATGAAAGACGCTATGCTGAAAGCATACGAAGATCTGAAGAAACAACGTGAGGAAAATGAAAGACTGGTCTCTGAAAGTCAAAAGTCCATCGACGTCCTCCGCAAGGAAATCGAATCTGTCAAAAGCAGAGCCCTACAGCAGCATCGCAACACTGAGGACGTGCCTCGCATGATGTGTCTTACCTCAGACGAAGAAGAGGATGACGATACGCGCGAGGATCACGATCAGGAGTAGAACAACAACGACCAAGGCGATGGCCAGGATGACGAGACAACCAGGAAGATAGCTCGCATCGAGGCCCAGAACGCAAGGCTGCTGAAGATACTCAAAAGGATGCCAGGAGCACCCCTACCCGTCGTGACTGAAGAAGAGGATGGATATGCTGCGTCTCCTTTCATCGAGAGCATTGCTATGGCTGACATCCCCAGGAGACTGAACATCCCCCCTCCGACGAAGCTGTATGATGGTAGCACGTGCCCCATAGAGCATATCAACCACTACAAGCAGCACATGTGGCAGTACTCGATCTCGCGTCACCTCCTGGAGCCTGTCCTCTGCAAATCCTTTAGCGCAACCCTGTCGGGTCCCGCCTTAGAATGGTTGTGTGATGTTAAACGCGGAACTATTACTAATTTCAAATCTTTGTGTGACAGGTTCTATGGCAAGTTCGACGCTTCCAGGAACGTCGAGAAGCAGGCCAGTGACCTGTACCGCATAATGCAGAAGAAGAACGAACCAGTCCGCGACTATTTTGCCAGATTCAACAAAGAAATGATCGGCATAAAGAACTACGATGTCAGGACTGCAATCGAGGCTTTCAAAAGAGGACTGCACNCGAGACTTTCAAAAGAGGACTGCACACAGACTCGGAGCTGTATCGCGACATGACCAAGTACCCGTGCCTGACGTTCGAAGAAGTCAAGACTAGAGCCCTAGCACAAATGAGACTCGAGGACGATATAGCGATCCGTAGAGCCTTCAACCTGACTGAAGCTGAAACTAGTCAAAGGGGCGTACAAACTAGTCTCACGAGATGGTAAGACCGTTCCAAGAAGTTGGAACGCGACACACCTTAAGCTTTACCCCTTTTAAGTCAAAAGTGCAAAGGTAACAAATTTTCTCTAAGTTTTTCACTGTGTTTTACACTTCGACGAACAAGTACTGACTTAAGCATCGGAGGGCCATTGGAAAAAACGCCAACGGCCAGTCCTAACGATGCGTCTATGCAGGACCTGCAGGATCTAAACTCCAAAGACTCGTCACGATGACACAGTCTAAGCAGTCCAACGCAAGTAAATATCAAACGAAGCACGCCAGAAGGTACCTAATCAAGGCAGAGCTTCGTCAGATATTAAGGGGCAAATATGCACATCTAACCTAGTCCCCCGATACGCTAGACCAACGAGNTTAGACCAACGAGGCACCGCGACGCCTAGTCTAAGAGCAACAGTAATAGAGGCCTTAAAACGAGACTGAAAATAATATCTCGTCATCTCCTACGCGTGCAATACATAAATAATAACGCGCGATAAAACACATAAGACAAGCAGTCAAAAACCACAGTGATATACCAACGAAAGTGACTGAAAAAATCAAAAGCAAACACACAGCATGTCAACAAAAGCAATCTAAGCACGCAGCAACATTCAACGATGTTCAAAAGTCACAAAAACTAAAGTACCTAGTCGTTCCCACGAACGACAAAATAACAAAGTACTAAGCCATTCCCATGAACTACGCAACAAAACACACAAGTAAATTGTTCAAAAAGGCCATGCAACGGCCATCAACAAATTTAATGTTTAAAGCATTAAAAATTCAAATGTAAAGTGGCCAACAGTCACGCCACGTCTTCGTCATCTTGGTTCGTCTCAGGAGCAAGCTGATCTGGATCAGTGGAAGCAGGGGCAGACTTAGCAGTAGATTTTTGCTCCTCCACGGTCGCTTCTTCGTCAACCAGATCAGCCATACTCCCAAATCCAGCCAGGTACCTGTCTAGTTCAGCCTGAGCATCCTCCAACATCAGTTGTCCATCCACAAACGTCTTCAAGACCTTGGCGCGACCAAACAAGATGTCAAGGGCCTTAGAATTCTTGGCATCCTCCTGAGCAGTGTGGAGCATCTCCTCCAAGTTCGTCTTCTCAGCCTCCAGCTTGAGCAAAGAAGCCTTGAGACTAGTCACTTCAGCCTCGGCCTTCTTCGCCTTCTCCTTAGCCACATTCAAAGCAGTCTGGGCAAACTTGACATCTTTCTCATACGAGACAAGACGGTCTCTCGTAGCAAGAGTATCTTGGAGAGACTGCATAGAGTAAAAGTGGTTTAAGCAAAGGAAATCCAGCCAAGAGTTAGTGGGAAGTTATTTCAAAAGAGTGGGATTATTGCTCTTTAACTGCCAAGTTGCCGAGTCAATAATCCGAGGCAAACTGTTATGGTCGATTTTCCCTGACTAGACTCGACCCTAGACGAGTCAGTAACCGTTAGTCCCAGATTCCCCGAGACCGTTGAACAGTTCAAATCAATTCTTCAGCAGATTCAAAGAGTTGACCAAGTCTACTGGGGAGGTACATTGAACCTGGACAGAGGTTAGCCTTCGAGGAGAAAAAGAGGGAAACCACTCTCCTATTTTTTAGGGGAGACGGTTATTAACCTAAGAGGGCCGTTGGA
Source organism: Suaeda aralocaspica (assembly GCA_016808085.1). Taxonomy (NCBI): domain Eukaryota; kingdom Viridiplantae; phylum Streptophyta; class Magnoliopsida; order Caryophyllales; family Amaranthaceae; genus Suaeda; species Suaeda aralocaspica. The sequence continues at coordinate 211,599 of PYUH01000245.1, read as the reverse complement.
GGTGTTTCCTAGGTATCAATGCTATAAATTCAGCTCACTAATCAGTCCAAGGATACAACAACAACTCACTGTAAAATACTCCTAAGCTAAATCACTCTCAAATTGTACTCTAAGCAAATTAAAGCTCATCCTACGTTTATCATAGTGAAACGGTGGAATTACTCCCACCCGCAGTTTTTCCCACTTTGGGTTTTCTGCGTCATCAAAATATTGTGTCTTGTCTACTTTAATTTCTTTCGTTTTTATACTTTGCATTATTAGTCTTTATTCATCGAATTGCATAATCTATGTAGCCGTCGTAGTCCCAACCTAAGATCGTTCTAAGCGATTTTTGGCATAAACAGGTAGTTTAGTAAAAATAAAATTTCAATATTATTGTAAGTTTTTATGTTTTATAAGGTACGGTAATTCATAACAAATTTGTCATAACAAATTTGTCTTATTTATATGGATAAGATTGCTGACTTGAACTATGGAATATAATAGTATATGTAGGAGAACTGATGTATAGTGCTCCAATTGATGCATGGGAAGTGGATTTCCTGTACATATTTTTTTTTTTGGTAGTATTGGAGAGTTTTAGGTGATGTGCTAAAAGCTAAGGTGATATCACTACTCATTAGATTGTGAATGTAACATGTTATAAACTTTAGAGCGCAAATTGATATGAAAAAAAAATTAAGGTGGACATTGCTATATTATTTTACAGTCTTGTTGATTGCAGTAGAAATATTCGCCCCCGTTGTCTAAAAACATATAATCAACAATATTGTTTGACCAAAGACTAGCTCGAAGTCTATAGGTCTTGTCTAGTAGAATCTAAATCATGTCCATGTTTCTTGTACCTTTTTTACTAGAAGTTTCATGTATTTGGTGTTAAAATTATTGTAAATTAAATTTGTTGGTTTGGCTTCTATAAACAAAGTTGTCATAACACAAGTCGATCTTGAACTTGATGAATTAATTGATTTTGAAAAAATTTAAAAAATTCATAATTTTTTTAAAAGTAGGTACATTTATGTATAAACAATTTGGTTTCTACCGTACTTTCATAAAACATTTATGTAGGTACATTGTACAATTACAACAATATTCAGTCATTTGACACTACTTTCATAAAAAAAGCATGAACATAGTAGAATCAAACAACTAACAAATGTACTTCAATTAACTTCTGATGTGGTCATGGAATAATAGTTCTTCAAGCTTTTTTGCCATCAATTGGAAGTGCCAAACGCTGTTTATGAACTTCAGTTGGTAGCTTGATATCCTTGGCTAACCCAATCACATGAAGAAATTTGATAGTATACCATGTCATATCAACTTGCCACCATTCTAAACCATGTCTAGCTGAATACCCAAATGCATGATGATTATTATGCCAACCTTCTCCAAATGAAAGCATTGCTACCCACCTACAAAGATCATTTCAATTTAATTAGTTTACAAAATCAATTAGTAAGGCATGTTAAATTGCTTGATAAAGTTGCACAAATTCCGAGTATAGTACCAATTGTTTCGTGACAAATCACCGGTATTCCAAGCTTGGGTTCCCCATATATGGCATGCTGAGTTCACGAACCATGTTATGTGATACACCAACGTAGTCCTCACTCCCTGTATCATCTTGTAATTAGAAAGTATCATGGTATGACATATAAAACAACGACATCATTGCTTTTGGTATGAAAATTTAAACTCTAATATACGTATAGATAACTTGAACTTAAATGTGAACCTATATTTCCCCCAGAGTTTTTACTTAGTTAATAAAGGAATTAGCACATCAAAATTAAACTCTAATAGTCTTGTGTGCAAGCGACGCATGTGGCGACATTTTAGACTAATTTTATTGAAAAGAATGGAGTAATTCGTGGGATTGTCATAGTCAAATGTTTTAAGGTCCTGATTGACAGTAGTAGTCTCAAGAAATTAAGGGACCATTTGGTTTAACGAAGGAAAAGGGAAGAGAAACAAAGTGATTAAGTGAATGTAAACAAAAGGCCTTAGATGGGTTTAGGGTTTTTTTTAGGGGAAATGGGGTGGAAGAAATTCTAGGGTTCTTTTGTGCGAGGGGAATGGTGTCAAAGGTGGAGGAAGAGGTGATTAGCCTTTTTACCGGTGAGAGAGTGGTGGCAGCTGGAACAGAGGAAGAGGTGGTTAGGATTTTTAGCGATAGAGGTAGGGTGAAGAGGTGATGGTCAGTGTGGGTAGGGTGGTGTTATGGTGGCTAGGCCAGGGATGTCAACGAGCTAAGTAGTAGCTTTTTCGAGTTAAGCTTGATAAATATTAATAGAACTCGAGGCGAACTTAAGCATGGCTAAGCTTTCCAAATTCTTGTTCGAGCTTGGCTTAGATTGTTTAAATTTTTATTGTTCGAGTTAGACTCGTTTATGCTCATTTATTTATCAAGCTTGAGCTCGATCAAGTCAAGTTTATGCTTAAACAAGCATATAAATAAACGAATCTTACTCATCTTTTCAATTTATTACTAAACATTTGGGAACTCAATTAGTCAAGGAAACAGGTTGATTAGCTCAATATTTTATGTTCGAAAATTTAGCTTATTTTGTGATACTCACTATAAATGAACTATACTACCTAAAACAAATGTAAAGGTCATTAAAGTTCTAGCTTGAACGAGCTTTAACTGAACTATCAACGGGATATAAGGGAGCTTATAAGTGAAGTTGAATGAGTTGTTTGCGAGTCTTATTGTGTCGAATAATAAGTTATTTGAGTAAAGCTTGTTTATTGATCAAACTTGAAAATTTTGTTCAAGCTTATTTATTTATGTACGTACGGGCTTTGTCCAATCGAATATAGACAGAGCTTTTTCACAAGTTGTGCATGAGTTTATCAGCTTATTGACATTCCTAAGGGTGGCTAAGGAAACTAAAGGTAATGGAATATGCTAGCTAGGAGAACTGGAGAAGGCAGCGAACCACTTTGGCAGATTTTAAGTGAGTGGAGAGTGTAAATGGAATGGAAAAAACCCTAGCAAATAACAACCAAGGAAAATAAAGCAATTGATTCAATTTTCCTTTGATATATTATTTTAACATTTTGTTATACTTACTGTATGCATAATTATATAATTTGTAGCATTTTAAAATATATAAATAATCTACAAATGTATACAATATATGTGAATTACTTTGATTTTAATACTTAATAATTGATATAATTTTTTTTTGGTAATATATTAGATGCTTGCATACTATTTAATTACCTTACATAATTTAGCCAATAACATAAATAATATAATATAAATTGAGTTTAATCAAATTACATTATAATATATAATATAAAAATCTCAAATATTTTCCTAAAAATTACAGTAAAAAATGATGTTATGACAAATCGATCAAATGGCTTGAAAAAAGTTGTATAAAACGACTAAAATCCTCACACAAGCATCATAATATTGACAAATTAAAGTAAAATTTGTTTTATGCAATTTTCATATTTACTTCTCTTTAGGTTTTGTATTATATTGATTATATCATATGACATTTGAATATACCAATCTACCCTTACACATATCATACATATATACATGATACCTTATCAATTAGCACTTCAAATGATCAACGACACCTTGAAGACAATTGAGCAACACATTTAATGGACATAAAACATTAAAGATAAAATGATTGTTGTAAGAAATTACGAGGAATGATAATTGCAAAACATAAGATATGGTGAGTATTATTACCATTCCCCATACAAAGTAGGGAAATCCTCCAATAGCATAAAGTATGCCTCCAAGGATAAGCGAGTGCAACACGTAAGTGCTCCTTATAAACCTGTAAAATATTTGCTTCTCTAGATCTCCTACATTGCTTGTCTCACCAAACTGCGTGCAAAAATAACGAACGTATTAGAATATTTGTCAAGTCTTTTCTGCAGGTGATTCCGAGAATCATGTTATAATAAACTATTATTAGAAGAACAAATATAAAAGTTTTGGTCAATCATGAAGCAACTAGTCGCATATGTTTATCAACAAATGGTGATGATAATGGAAGGAAGAAAGACATGAAAACAGAATTTTCGCTGAAAAATAGGTTATTGAATATTATTTACTCCTAATCCTGAATGAAACCTAAATTTTAAAGCAAGGGTAGCATATTATAAATACTCCATATTTGCATGAAATGTGAGGAATTAGTCAGACTTAAAGGTTGAGTCAAGAAAATCTAGTTTGTTGGAAGAATGATATGGCGTATAAACTAAATTTTAAAGTACGGCGGACATACAATAATGACTTAGCTTGCATGAATTGCGAGGAATTATATTCCAACTTGAAGGTATGGTCATATTTCTAAAATTAACTAAGTCTAATTGTTTAGTTTTAGCTACAAATATGTTAACTATTTTATAATCATTTTCAACACAATTAATTTATAATGTACTACCTCCATCATAAAATTACTTGCTACATTAACATATTAGGCATTATTTATTTGATTTTTTTTAATCCTATTTAACATTATATCCTTAAGGAAAAATAGTCGCACAAAAATATATACTTTTCCAATATTTTTATGTATGTACTTAATTACAAATATGTGAAAGTTTGTAGTTGTGTTTTTAAAAGTGTACAAATGTAAATGTAGCAAGTAAATAACGATATAAGAGAATATATATGGTACAACCAAATTAAAAAAAAATTTGTTCATTTGATTTGGAGCTAATTTTTAGCTCATTTTTTTTACCTTTCGTTGTAGCCACCAGTTGTATTATATAAGTTTCTAGGATATAAATAGTACTACCTCTATAAATAATTAGTTGCAACAAAGCGATAATATGTGAGTATTAAAAAGATAATTTGTTGCAACTAATCGTTAACGACAGGTCGAGGGTATTATATTATTGACAAAACAAAACATAAGAAAATTACTTTGTCGTAACGACGCTTTTGGTTTGCGTACTCGTGGAGGCACAGTGTTTTTTGTTTCCAAAAATAAAGTAAAAAACGAAAAAATAACACAGCATAACTATCGGTACGTACTTTGGTTTGCATGCGAAACGTCATACTGCAACTAGTTAGTTATATATAAATTCTGAAAATAACTTAATTACCTTTTCTTTTTCACTTCGAGTATCAAATAGCCAGATCATGTGGCTGAACCAAAATCCTTCAATTGGACTATGAGGATCTTGTTCTGAATCACAAAATTGATGATGATACCTATGTGTGCTTACCCAATTTATGGGATCACCCTGAAAATTTTCAAGAATAATTAAATCAAACCAAATTAAAAAAAAATGAACAAAAATGTTTCTTGATTAAGATTGTAATAATAGACAAGTCAAGTTATGCAATGGCGAATTGGCTATGTAGTAAGAGTTAAATTAATTGAGTTTTTTACTTTCTAGTAATGATTTTCTTTATTATTTGTTTGCAAATCCACTATAATTTCTTATATTGACCTACGCTCTTGGAATGATTAAACTTTTTAGTTTATTTTATATTAATGTTAATGAATTATAAGGGTGAATGGTGAGTAAAACTGTAAGTCAACCGAACTTGACCCAACTTAATAATTGCTAGCTACCAACCCTATTAGCTAGTGTGACCTACTACTAAGTACTAACCAACATGCACAAATCTCGAGACCCATCAGGCAATCAACGCTTGTATAGTCTTTACAAGTTTGAATTAAGGAGCAACGACATTATACATTTTTAGTAAAGATGTAAAATGAAGGCAAATCTTTATGATGAATATTTTCTTTATTAATTTCATAATTTTTTTCCTTAAGGTTGATAGATGATCCACAAAAGCAAATCTTTTTCTCTTTTCAAAATGTTGTGCAATTCTTTCTAAGATAATTAATCTTCTCTAATACATCGGCCTCCTCAACTAATAATTTGAGAGGAAACTTATTTGGATTATGAAGTAGTATAATTTTGTAAAAAATGTCACGATCATTTCACTTTAAAGTTTGGCAAATCAAAATCATAACTTTATATACAACCCTTGATTGTATTGTAAGAACTACTATATGAAGTAAATCGTATCTACTATTAGCCTATCAAACAGTACGTCCGACCGACAAAAGAAGTTATAACTTATAAAACATTCCATAAAATAAATAAATTTGACTCCAGCTATTATTAGACATGAATAGTGAGTAATTATGACTAACCTGGAGAGCCAAAACTCCACAATAAGCAAAGAAGTACTCAAGCCATTTAGGAATTTTGAAACTTTTATGACACAAATTTCTATGATATGATAAGCAAATACCCAACAATGCAGTAACAAAATAGAGCACTAGTGCCACCCAAAAAGCACCCCAACTAAATGCAAATGGTGCAAAAAGTGCCAATATATGAACAATCACCACTGCAGTCAAAGTTCCAACTGCTAAGTTATCCCATTTTCTTTCCACAAACACATTTTTCGGGTTCTTCACTACAACGTTCGAACCCCATATCGTATGTGAATACATATCCAGTTCCGACTCAGAAGTCGATGTTAAGCTCCTTGAAATGTTGTCTTTTGACATGGGTATGTATAGCTTTGTTAAAGATGAAGGATGAATGATAAATGAGAAATTTGAGTTATTTTTGGAGGTTTGTGTATATTTGATATTATGAGACAATGATAGACTTAGAGAGATTTCAATTTTATAGGATTTGGAAAGTTGTTATCTTGATGGTCCCGTGGCCGCAATGTTGATGGGGAAGTCCCAAACAATTGGTGAAATTACACGGCATTTATGATGATTTGTAATGCTTATCTGACAATCATAATATATTTTGGTCATCCCATGTCATGAATATATATGATGCTTTATTTTTCAGTTTAAGTATTAAGCTACACCTGTTTTGTTGTACACTGGATTAAGTAAAATTATTTGAAAGTTTCGATGTATCTTTTTCTTTAATTCTTAAATAGATTAATTTATATGATTTTGATTTTAATTTTTGCAAATAGGGGAATTCCTACTTAATAATAGTGATATGTTTAGATTTTAATTTTTGCAAATAGGGGAATTCCTACTTAATAATAGTGATATGTTTAGTTAAACATATCACAATGGTAAAAGTGTGAAATTTATAGCATTATATACTACCTCCGTTAATGTTTATGTGCAATTCTTGGAGTTGCACATTCTCCTAGGCAAAAAATCCTAATGACTAGATTAGGAAAATAGGGTAGTAATTTGGAGGAAAGGAGATAAATAATCAACACCACACTACCTAAACCACCGAAACCACCCAGCCACCACCAAACCACCTCGATTACCACACATCCACCACCAATCCATCCACCACACATCAACACCACACCCAGCCACCACCAAAACCACCCTGCCACACCTAAACCACCCCGAAACTACACCTAAATCATCCCCATGACCACACTTCCACCACCGAAACCACACTTGAACCACCTAGAAACCACACAATCACCACCAAAACCACACAACCACCTAAAACCACCAATCTAAAATCATAAATCCGAATTCCAAAAACCCAAAATCAAAACAGAATTTGTAAAATCATAATCAAATCAAAGATGAAGAAAGTAAAATAAAATTCGTAGTGATCTAAGAGGATATGTGGTTCGATCTAAAAACCACGCAACCACACAACCAAAACCACACAACCACACCACAACCACCGTGAACAACACCAAAACGACCGAAAACCACACCAAAACCGCACTAAGAGGATCTAAAACCCACAAACCCATATTCGATGTCGACTAAAGTGGTTCGATCTAAAACCAAAAACAGAAAAACGAGGGTGTTTGAGTCGAATTCGATTGGGTGTTTACAGATTGTGGTGGTGGCTTTAGGAAATTGTTAGTGGTGTTTGAAGATTGTTGTGGTGGTTCGAAGGTATTATGGCGGTGGAGTGGGGTTTTGTGGTTGGAATAGCGATTTGGGTTTTGGGGTTCGAAAGGGGCTGTGAGGTTTTGGAGTTTTGGGGTTCGAAAGGGTTGGTTTGAAAGGGGATAGTGGTGGTGGTGGTGGTGGTGGTGGTGATCGAAGATATATGATGATGGAGGATTTGGAGGTGATGGAGGATTTGAAGGTGATGGTAGGATTGGTGGGTGAAGAGAGAGAAACAAAAGGGGTGATGTCGTGGTGGAGGTTTCATTGGATGGTTGGAGAGGAGAGAGAAAGAGAAAGAGTGGTGATGGTGGTGGTTTATTAGTATAGGATTATAAAGTTAGTTAATTAATGATTTTGGGTGTTAGAGTTAAACTTAGATTAGAATTTTTAAATTGGGGGTGTTTTTGGAATTTTAAAGGATAAAACTTACTAAAATAGGAAAAAAAAGCAAGTGTTGCAAATATTTGGAAACTAAATTAGAAAGTGTTGCAAGTAAATATTAACAGAGGTAGTAACAAAAATAAGATGTGATATGATGTCTTTAATCTATAATATTACCTCCGTTTCACATTATTGCAACGATTAGACATTTTTGCTCTCTTCTTTATATTAAATTGTTGCAAATAATATGAAACAGATGTAATATAATGATATTAGGAACTCGTGTAATATGATATGCCCTATAGGCTGGGTGATATGATGTTAATTACTTCGTATAAGTAATTGTAATATGATATATTATTGTGTTGAGGATATGATGTATTATGTTGGCAATATGATGCTAATATACTTTAGTCTTTGTGATTTCTTTACCTAAACATATCATTGTGATTAACCCGGCACCATGCAATATATCATATATTTATACTCATCGAGTTAAGTGACGACAAACTAAACAAATTAAGAACTTTTAACTTTACTGAAAAACACAATTTAATTTTTTTTTAAATTATTTTTCTGTTTATTCTGATTGTTTTGTTATTAGAAGTTTAATGCTTTTGGTGATTATTTAGGTATAGCCGGAGCGCAGAGAGTCCTAACATGAATAAATAAAGCCTCTAATTTTCTAATTTTATAACTTTTGTATTTCAAATATGTTTATTTGATTGTTGTTGTCTATAAGAAAACCTACATTTAGACTAATTATTTAATTATCCATTAGTACTATATGTTCTTGCTTAAAATGCATAATATAATAACATACTTCTATTAATATTATTAATGTAAAAGTGCCTAATTTATATAATTAGAAAAGGGTTCTAAAATTATCGCTACAGCCTAGTCTTCTCTACCCTTAGCGTATACAACCTTGAAATACAACCCCATCAAAGCGGCCATAGCCAGCATTGAAATATGCATAGCCTTAGACGCTGAACACGTTCACCTAAAAACTGACTCTCAACTTGTGGCAAATCAAGTATGAGGCGAGTATAAGGCCAAAGATCCAAGTATGATTTTATATTTGGTCAAAATTAAAACTGTAATCGCCACACTAAGAAGCCTCGAAGTTGAAATTATTACAAGAGGCCATAATACTCAGGCTGACAATCTATCCAAGTTTGCGAGTTCAATGTTGGTTGTACTAAATCGATCGGTGTACCTCGAAGTTGAAATTATTACAAGAGGCCATAATACTCAGGCCGACAATCTATCCAAGTTTGCTAGTTCAATGTTGGTTGTACTAAATCGATCAGTGTACCTCGAAGTACACTCCAAAAAGAGCATAGATATAGATCCATCTGAAGTGCATTCGATAACTTCGAACCAAGTTGGATGGACCCAATTTATGCCTTTAAACTCAACGGAAACTTTCCAAAGATAGAAACGAGGCGTCAAAACTGAAAAGATTAGCCTCCAGATTCATCATCTTCCACGGAGTGCTGTTTCGAAAGTTATTTTCCATGCCTTTACTTCGATGTGTGGGTCCAACAGATGCTGACTGCATCCTACGGGAAATCCATCAAGGCGTCTGTGGTAACCATATCGGAGGACGTACATTGGCAGACAAAGCCCTTAGGGAAGGATACTATTGGCTTACTGTGGTGGCTGAAGCAAAGGAGTTGGTAAAGAAATGTGACAAGTGCCACAGATTTGCACTAGTAATTCATCAACCGTCAAAAGATCTTCAACCCATCCTAAACCCATTGGCTTTTGCACAATCGGGGTCAAACATCAGGGGACCCTTCCCACAAGCAGTCTATTAAAAGCGACGGTTGATAGTAGGCAATGACTACTTCCGTAAGTGGATCGAGGCCGAACCCATATCAAACATAGCGGAACCAACGGTTCGGAAATTTATTTGGCAGAACGTCATTACGAGGTTTGGCATACCTAGAGTTTTTTTCGTCGACCACGGAAAGGAATTCGACAACCTACCACTACGAAATTACATCGGTCAGTTTAGTATTAAGCAGACATACTCAGCAATATGCCATCCACAGAGTAACAAACAGGCAGAAGCCGCAAACAAGCTAATATTAGGGGACCTTCGAAAGTTGTGTTTTTTCTAAGTCAAAGTAGTTAGAATAAATGACAGCCTTGCCAAGAATCCTATGGACACTTCGGACTATCAAGAAAGAATCAATATACTGAGGTAGTATTACTAGTGGAGATTGGAAGCAAAAGTCTAAGAGTTGGGTCATTCTCCGCTGACAATGAACAACATCAAGAAGAGGTCCTCGACCTCCTTGATGAGGTTCGAGACAAAACAGGGCATAGAATGGCAATTTATAAACAACGCATCAGCAGGCAATACAACTGAAGGGTCAATGCATGACCACTTCTGGTAGGAGATTTAGTCCTTCGAAATGCAAGACCAGTCTAGATAAGAAACATGGAAAGATTTCGGCCAATTTGGAGGGTCTGTATGAGACTTCGATCAACTCTAATAAGGAACCTATCAGATACATGACCTCGATGGGAACGAATTAAAGAACCATTGGAACACAGATGTATTGAAGAAATACTTTTTATAAGGGTATGACAAGTCGAAATGTGTAATCTCCATGAAATAAATATTTCTTTTCGAACATCTATGTGTACTCTAGTATTGAATAATATAAAAATCAGGAACGCCATAAGTTGGTGGGACTAAGGTTACGCCCTTGGGGCATTAAGGCTTCGTCACATTAACCACCGTTTCGGATTAAGTTCGAAAAGTCAAAAGACTTGGTGTTTGATCTTAGCTGATTAATTCTAAAGTAGGTCTATAAATTAAGTTGGTGGGATGAAGGTTATGCCCTTGGGGTATTAAGGTTTCATCACATTAACAACCTTTTCGAATTAAGGCTCGGCGTTTGATCTTAGCTGATCAACTCTAAACTACGTATATAAAGTAAGTTGGTGGGATGAAGGTTACGCCCTTGGGGCATTAAGGCTTCGTCACATTAACCACATTTCCGGATTACGTTCGAAAATTCAAAAGACTTAGCCTTCAGCTTTCGTCACATCAGTTGCCATCAAAAGGTAAAAATTCGAAAGCAAGCATAAAATGGAAAAGGTTGATTGGAAAACAATTAACTTTAGTTCCTTCGACAACTGCGAAAAAAAAGTTATTTACAAACCATCACTATTTCGGCAGCCATCCACAAATAGCCATCGAAGTATAAATGCGAATTAAAGGAGAAAAATAAACACATAAAGTTCGTACGTAAGGAGGCTGAAGAAAAGAGCTTAAACAAAAGCTTAGAAAGCCTTAAGATTAGCTTGAGGCACAGCTTTTTGAAGACAACTGCCCGAGTTCCTATGTTTCAGGGTTAACATGAGGAATCACGACAGTATCGTCCCTTCTGGCATCCGAAGCTCCCATGGACGAAGAAGTATTGCACCTCACATCAGACTCTTGACGCCGACTTCTATCTGTTTCATCTTGAATCTCCAACTCTGCAAGCCTTTGGGCTTCCTCCTCAACTGCCTCCCTTGCATCATGTTCGGCAATCACTTTGAGCTCACGAGTTGAAGGCTCTTAAAATTCCCTTCCTACACTGGCTAACATGTCTTTGACATCTAGCCAAGGGAAGTTGGGATCATAATGTAAAACAAGATGAAGAGCAAGATCCCATACTTTGGAGAAACCTTCATTCTTGGCTTCTTCAGCTTTGACCAATTTTGCCTTCAAGTCTATGTCCTCATCATCAGCAGCATCCATTTCTTTGGTGAGATTATCAATCTCAACATTATTTTGAATTAGCTCTGCATCAGCTGCCTTCAGCTTTGCCTCTAATATGATGGCTTCGTCACCAGCCCTCTCAATGCCGATCTATTTACACAGATCGAGTTCCCTACGATTTTCTTCCCTCCATTCAAAATCCTCCTGAAGGGAATCCAAACCAAGATGAAGTCTCTGACTTCATCTTGGTCATTCTGATTAAGCTCTGAGACCGATGGTCTGGTGACGAAGAACCTACAAAAAGAAATAAAAAAAATATTTCAGCGAAGTCTGAAAGAAACCAAAACTTGCAAAAAAGATATGTTTCAAAGAACTAACCTCCATCATATAAAACTGGGCGAGCCTGTTGGGGTCCTTCTCTAGTCTATATGGAGCGCCAAACCAGGAAGTGGACTTCAACGCCCAATTTTGAGCCTGAACTGAAGGAGATTCCAAGAAGGGATCCCCGAACAGTTGTGAAGATAAGGGTCTAATTTCGGCAAACTTGTCTCTGATTGTCGAAGGAATGGAGCGATGGGGAATATCATAAAATTCGCCAACAATCCGCTCGATCGATGAATCGTTAGCGGTGAGTGTTGAACTCTTAGGCTGCTGCTCCACCTCTTTCATCGGCACATCAACAGACACAAATACGACATTGTCTGGCACTGTTTGGACGACGTCTTGGATGATTCGTTCCTGGACCAAAGACTGTGGAGTCTTCTCTTTTGGATCCACCTTCGTTGGGGAGGTGTCATCTTCGGTCCTGGATTTCTTGGCCGCTAGATGATCGCGGGCCGAAGTAGCCATGGTGAATGCAGCTAATTTCCTCTTCCTAACCATGCCTGTAACACCCTGGAAATTCGTAACCATTTCGGAAAACATATAATAAAAATACTACTACTTATTTTGGAAAAACCAAAGTATTACCGCCACCGTGATGACGACTAAGGCTATTATCAAAGTCGTACTATAGTGGAAGACTTCTAATAGATACAGCTTCAAAACCAAAGTAAACTTTTAAAACAAAAACCAAATCAAATACTTATTTCAACTTGGAACCAATATAATGGCCCTTCAAAACCAATATAATTTTATGAATTTGAAAACAACCATTAGTCCAACAATCATACCAAAAGTTATAAGCGAGAAATAGAAACAGCATAATCAAAACAAACAAGCGGAAAACAACAACCGGGAGCACTCTTCACTCAATCCCAGCATGATTGACTATGCCCACCTGTACCTGTTGTTTTCTCTTTATTCTAGACTTCTACATGTCATTGAAATGGGTCGTCGTGATAAAGACAAGACCATGCACACAAAACACATAATAAACAAAGTTGAGTACATAAACACTAAAGACTATGCAACACACTAACATGCACAACCTAAGCAGAAGCATAAATAACACATGGTCTTACCTTGATAAAACCATGTACCTGTAACATAGACTCAACAACAATTAAAGTTATTTTAAATGATTATTTGTGGATTTCACATCTAATGGGTTTCCTTCTCAATATTCGCCTCTTTAGGCACCAATTTGGGAGCAACTCCAAGAAGGTATTACATTTTTCACATGAAGAGACAGAATTCCAGCGCATTTAAAATAAAAAATTAAAGAGTACAACGTCTTGTACCCCGATTAGAAGTCATATATTACTATTCCTATAACTCCCCCTGATTAGTGTATTTTATTTTTATGTTTTACCCCCTTTTCTGGTTTATTTTGACTCTAACCTATGCTCTTCGGAGCTATTTTGGCTAACATTTGGTTGTATGGAGTTGTTTGTGCTTGTTAATAACTTTTTGCAGGACTTCGGTGTTTTTGCATTGATTCCGAGGTAATCATATGAGTTACAACTAGATACTGGAAGCCATGGGTTAGAATTGAAGAAATCAGGAAGCTATGATGAAGCCTGGAGTAGCTAGAAGACGAGCCGACTTGATTTAGGCAAAAAAGTCATTTCGCCCAGGCAGTCGGGCGGATTTCGCCCGGGTGGTCGGACGGAATTTACTTAGCATTTTTGAAGAAGATGGGGCGAAAACACTGATCGCGCCCGATCGGGCTGATTTCGCCCGGGCAGTCGGGCGGATTGCTTCCAAGGCCAAAATCCCTCTCTTCGTGAGCCCGATCGGGCGGATTTCGCCCGATTGGTCGGGCGGTTTGTCCAGAGCCCGTGTTTCACTTCTTTTTAGCTCGAGCATTGTACTTTAATATAAATAGTTCTTGTGTTAGGTTTTTTTTTTGTGAGAACACATTAGATTAGAGATTATTTTTTCTCCTTAGGGTTTTTCATTCAGTTTCTCTCTAGAACTCACTTTTGTCAAAACTTAATCATTCATTCAATACAATCGCAATTTCAGGTTCTTCTTTATTTCTTCTCTTGTTTTTATTAGTTTAATTATTTCTCTTAATTATAATTGTTAGTATTATTTTAATTTTTGATCTTGTTTTTTCCTTAGTTCTTGCTTTTGAGTTATTTTGTTCATGTTAATTGGTTTAATTGTTGTAGTCATGTTTTCGGTTCCGGTTCTTATTGTTAAATTGGTTCCTTTATTTTCTATTATGCATGAGTAGTTCCCTTTCTAGGACTAGGGGATCCATGGTTTGATTTTGATGCTTTGTTCATAATTGTTAGTTTGGTTATTAAAGTACTTGAATTTCTGTTGTCAACTTTTATTGCTTTCAGTTAAATACTGGCCAGGTTTAATTGTTAGTTTGATATTGTTGAAATCGATGTAGAGAGGTAAGATTACCACAATTAGATCATAAGGACATTAGGCATAACGAGTCTAAGTGAGTGAGAGCCATTAGAGGAGTTTTGAAGGGGACTAGATTTGAGAGAATTAGTGGACCTTAATTCAAGGAAATTGATAATCTGTTAGTTAATTGTGTGCAATTCATTTGTTAATTTGTGGTGAACCGATGTCCTAGGCTTAGTCATAAATTTTTTCCCTTAATCGACTCAGTTCTAGTTTTAGTTAACTTTTTTAGTCTTAATTCAACATTCAAAGGCCCTTTACACAGTCTAAACTAGAACTAATAGGTTTAATTGCTTCCCTGTGGATTCGATCACCACTTCCCTAGCTATATTAGTTAGAGTGGTTAGGTTTATTTTTTATAGGTTTAATCACTCTATGATGCTTGGGAACGGTTTAAGGAATTATTGAGAATGTGTCCTCATCATGGGCTTGAGAAATGGTTTCTGGTTCAGTCATTCTAGAATGGTTTGGGTAATGAGAGTAGAGCTTTGTTAGATTCCGCTGCTAATGGTCGATTCATGAACCAGGAGGTCAATGCTGCATACGAACTGATTGATGAAATTGCTACTCATAATTCACAGTTTGGTAACCTTAGAGGGCATTCCAAGAAGGGTGGAAAACATGTAGTTGATGATAAGTATGAGAGTTTAGCTGCACAGATCAATGCCATAAGTCAGAAGCTCGACAAGATTGGTACTACAGTTCCTCCACCATCACTTGTAGCTGCACTTTCGGGATGCACTGACCCTTTCTGTGATTCTTGTGGTTCATTCGGTCATAGTTCCCAGTCATGTACCAGTTCAGTGGAGCAAGTGTGTGCCTTTCAAGCCTACAAGAACAACCCATTTTCCAATACATATAATCCAAGCTAGAAGGATCACCCTTACTTTTCCTACAAGAACAATAGCAATGTACAGAATCCTCAGCAAGCTATATCATCTCAGCAGGCACCACAGCAGATGCAGAGATATGTACCACCACACCCACCAGGTTTCAGCAGGCCACCACTATCAGCAACACCATTGCCAGTTCAACCTAGTGGTGAAATTTCAGAGCTGAAAAATATGATGTTGCAGATGCAGAAAAATATGGAGGCAATGCAGGCTCACAACAAGCACCTGGAGACTCAGATAGCTCAGATTGCACAATCAACTGCTCAAAGGCAACCAGGCCACCTTCCATCACAACCTACACCTCTAGTATCACAGGCATCACAGAATCCCCCGAGGGACCATGTCAATGCCATTACTTTGAGGAGTGGAACTGCTTATGAAGGGCCGAAAATGCCTACTGATGATATTAATTCTGATGTTGCAGGTGGAGCTAAGAAGACCAGTGATGTGGTGATTGAAGATTT
>PYUH01000245.1:33729-195462 GCA_016808085.1 Suaeda aralocaspica | reverse complement strand
TGATTGAAGATTTGGAGACAGTTCCAGCTAAGGAAATTGAAGCACCTAAGGAGAAGGTAGATGACACATCGATTGATACGATCCCGAGGTCACAGGTCAGGTTACCCTTTCCAAACAGGGTAACCAGGAGTAAGAATAATAATTATTTCAGTAAATTTTTAGATATTGTGAAGAATTTGCAGGTTACTGTTCCATTTACTGATTTGATAACTCAAATTCCTACTTATACTAAATTTTTCAAAGATATTTTAAGCAGGAAACATGAGTTGAATGTGGTGGAGACCGTAGCACTTACAGAGGAGTGCAGTGCCATATTGCAAAACAAGTCACCACCTAAGCTAAAGGACCCGGGAAGTTTTTCTATCCCTTGTAATATTGGCCCATTATTTATTAATAAAGCTTTATGTGATTTAGGGGTTAGTGTTAGTGTCATGCCTTTATCTATTTGCAAAAAACTTGATATGGATGCTTTAAAGGTCACTAACATCACTTTGCAGATGGCAGATAGGACAGTGAAATACCCTAAAGGTATTTTAGAGGTCTTCCCGGTAAGAGTCGGGAAATTCTTTATTCCTGTTGATTTTGTTGTGTTAGATATGGATAAGGATGCTCATATCCCAATTATACTTGGTAGACCATTCTTACACACTGCAGGTGCTGTTATTGATGTCAAAAATGGTAGTTTGACTCTTTCTGTAGGGGATGATAAAGTNTCTGTAGGGGATAATAAAGTCACCTTTAATCTCAATGCTGCTCTTAATAGTTCTATGATGGAATAGTCATGCTTTGTTATTGATGTCATTGATGAGATTGTTATTGATGACATGCCCCGATCTACTACAAAGGATCTTCTGGAGGCCGCTGTTTGTCTTGATGTTGGTGCAGGTGAAGGTACAATTGATGCCGATGAATTGGTCCAGGATCTCATTGGTGAGGAATTAAATCCGGTGGAAAGCCGGAAATTTATTGAGTTACCACAAGAGGTTTGTTCTGTTAAAGAGGTAACCCAACCTGAGATGGAACCCCTCCCCTCTAATTTGAAATATGCTTTTCTAGATTATAAGGAGTTGAACCCAGTCATTGTTAGTGCTTCTCTTACTGATTCAATTAAATAAACTCTTGTCTGTGCTTAAGTCTCATAAGAAGGCTATTGGTTATACTATTGATGATTTGACTGGTATTAGTCCTGATTTCTGCATGCATAGAATTCATTTAGAGGAAAGTCATAAACCTTGTATACAGGGTCAACGTCGGTTGAATCCTAACAGCAGGAGGTGGTGAAGAGAGAAGTTCTTAAACTCCTAGATGCAAGTATTATTTACTCGGTGCCTGATTCCCAATGGGTAAGTCCCGTACAGGTAGTCCCTAAGAAAGGGGGAACAACTGTTGCTTGTAATGATAAAAATGAATTGGTTCCTACTAGAGTTGTTACAGGATGGAGAATGTGTATTGACTATAGAAAATTAAATGTTGCAACCAAAAAGGATCATTTCCCCCTCCCTTTTACTGATCAAATGTTGGAAAGATTAGCTAAGAATAAGTATTTCTGTTATCTTAATGGATATTCGGGTTTCTTTCAGATCCCCATCCATCCTGATGATAGGGAGAAAACTACTTTTACATGTCCTTATGGTACTTTTGCTTATCGTAGAATGCCTTTTGGTTTATGTAATGCACCAGCTACTTTTCAACGTTGCATGATGAGCATCTTTTCTGAGTTCATAGAGTCTATTATGGAAGTCTTCATGGATGATTTTAGTGTTTATGGTTCTGATTTTGATTCATGTTTGACTAACTTGACTAAAGTTCTCGAAAGATGTGAGCAGGTAAATCTGGTCTTAAATTGGGAAAAATGTCATTTCATGGTCAATGAAGGAGTAGTTTTAGGACATTTGGTGTCCGAATGTGGTATTGAGGTGGATAAGGCGAAAATACAGGTGATTGAGCAATTGCCACCTCCGGTGAATGTAAAAGGGGTAAGAAGTTTTTTGGGTCATGCTGGTTTTTATCGCAGGTTTATTAAGGATTTTTCTAAAATTGCGAAACCACTAACTCAATTGCTTTTGAAAGATGCTGAGTTTAAATTCACTGATGAGTGTCTTGAGTCCTTTAATATGATAAAAAATGCATTAATTTCCGCACCTATTATACAATCTCCCGATTGGAATTTACCTTTTGAGATAATGTGTGATGCTAGTGATTTTGCAGTTGGTGCAGTTTTAGGTCAAAGGAGGGATAAGGTCCTACATGCTATTTATTATGCTAGTAAGACCTTGGATGAAGCTCAAGTCAACTATGCCACCACGGAAAAAGAGTTGCTTGCTATTGTTTATGCATTAGATAAATTTCGTGCTTACCTTGTAGGTTCGAAAGTTATTGTTTACACTGACCATGCAGCTCTTAAATACCTACTTGGGAAGAAGGAAGCCAAACCAAGGCTTATTCGGTGGATTTTGTTGCTTCAAGAGTTCGATCTCGAGATTCGTGATAAGAAGGGAGCAGAGAATGTGGTAGCTGACCACTTATCGAGGATACGGTATGATGATGGGGAGATCTCTACCCCCATTGATGATTCTTTTCCTGATGAACATCTGTTTGCATTTTGTGTAAATTCTCCTTGGTTTGCTGATTTTGCTAACTATGTGGTAGGAGGTGTCTTACCTTCTGATTTGACTTATCAGCAGAAAAAGAAGTTCTTGCATGATGTAAAGCGATACTTTTGGGATGATCCTAACTTATTTCGTGAGTGTGCAGATGGTTTATACAGGAAATGTGTTCCAGAATGGGAAGTCTATGGTGTACTTCACCATTGCCATTCATCACCATATCGAGGTCATGATGGACCTTCTAAGACAATGTTTAAGGTCCTTGAATCAGGTTTTTATTGGCCTACTATCCTACAGGATGCTAGAGCTTTTATTATGTCTTGTGATTCGTGCCAACGAACAGGTAATATTTCACAAAGGCACGAAATGCCCCAAACCGCTATATTGGAAGTTGAAATTTTTGTTGTTTGGGGCATTGATTACATGGGCCCCTTTCCATCCTCGAACGGAAATTGTTTCATATTAGTTGTTGTGGATTATGTTTCTAAATGGGTGGAAATTGTTGCTACCCCCCATTGTGATTCTAACACTATTTTGAGGATGTTTAAGCAGGTTATCTTTCCTAGGTTCGGAGTTCCTAGAGCTGTCATCAGTGACGGGGGAAAGCATTTACATGAGAAAAGGCTAGATAAACTGCTGGAGAAGTACGGTGTTTACCACAGAACAGGATTAGCATATCATCCACAAACCAGTGGTCAGGTGGAAGTTTCAAATCGAGAAATCAAAGCTATCCTGGAGAAAACGGTTGCAAAGTCAAGGAAGGATTGTAGCAGCAAGCTGTATGATGCATTATGGGCATATAGAACGGCCTTCAAGACACCTATCGGTACATCTCCATACTGGTTAGTGTATGGGAAAGTGTGTCATTTGCCAGTTGATTTAGAATACAAGGCCTACTGGGCAGTAAAGGAGCTCAACATGGATGCCAACCTTGCAGCTGAGAAACGGTTACTCCAATTAAATGAGTTGGATGAGTTTCGATTAGGAGCCTATGATAGTGCTAAGATTTATAAGGAGAAGACTAAGAGATGGCACGATAAGCGAGTTGTAAGAAAGGAATTTGTAACAGATGATAAGGTCTTATTATTTAATTCTAGACTGAAGCTTTTTCCTGGAAAGTTGAGGTCTAGGTGGAGCGGTCCTTTCATTGTTACTATGGTGAGCAGGTATGGATTTGTAGAGGTTCAGAATGAGAAAGGAGAGCGATTTAAAGTTAATGGACACCGCCTCAAGCACTACTATGAAGGTGATATTGCTGGCCTAGTTGAAGAAATCAATCTCCGCGACCCACACCCCTATGAGGTATAAGGTAATATGGTCAAGCTAATGACCTTAAACAAGCACTTTGCGGGAGGCAACCCGTATTTAGTTTAGGTTCAGTAGCTCTTTGTTTTCTTTTTTTAGTTTAGTAGGGACTCTAGCTCTTCCCGTACTTTTGGTGAGTGAGAGTGAGGGTACTAATGCGTTCTGTCAAAGTCATTTGTGCTATAGGTTTCCGGATGCATTCTACAATAACCATAAGAAAACAGGCGGTTAAACGTGGTCCAGAGGGGTTCGCCCGAGCAGTCGGGCGAGAGCCGCCCGATCAGGCGGATGTGACGAACGAAAATAGGCCATGGGATAGAAGATACCGATTTCGCCGGAGCAGTTGGGTGAGAGCCGCCCAATCGGGGACACAAGGCGAGCAATTCTCCCGAGCAGTCGGGCAAAATCCGCCCGATAGGGCGCGAATGGCGTTTTCGAGGAACGATGGAAAAAAATTCTAAGTAAATTTTGCCCGAGTCGGGCGAAAATACATCTCAGTCGGGCGAAATCACCCCTGGTCGGGCAGATCACCTGGATACCCCTTTCACCCTTATCTTCTCTCCTTCTCTCTCTTCCCTCATTCATCTTCAACCTCACTTCAAAATCTCTCAAATTCTCTCAAACTCCATAACCACTAAACCTCTTTCAAATCTTCTTTCACTCATAACTCACTCAATACTACTCCAAATCACTTCAAATTTTCACCAAAATCTTTCTTTTTCCTTCTTCCTCAAGATCCCCCACACAAAAATCACACTTTCTACCTCTCTCTCACTCCCCCATAAAACCCCATACTCACACATACTCACACAAGCTTTACAAAAACTCATCATGGCATCTAAAAGAACACGATCTACGCAGCAAAGGGGTCGTGGCCAACCGCAACCACAACAACCACCACCACCACCTCAAGTTCCGCGAGACCCAAGGTTCCCAAACATCGTCTTTGAATCCGAAGAACAACAGGTAAAATTTAATATATTAACTCGTAGAGTGGTTGCTCCTACAAGATTTTTAGATCATTCTTTGTTAAGAAGGTTAGGAATTGAGGATAACACTAGAGAGTTATTTACTAATATGGGCTTGAGCTGTTTCTTTAAACTTAATCTCCCTACGTATGCTGATCTTACTTATGAGTTTTGGTCTAGTTTATCTATTATCCGCCCTAGTAGCTCCCGACCTGTTAGTGCCATCCGTTACCAACTGGGTAACAGGACATGGGAGCTAAATGCTGATGATTTTGGTAGAATTTTTGGTATGAGCTCTGACGGCACCATGAAGCCCCCTGAGGGGTATAATGGTGCCATTCTTTGGTCTGCTCTTACAGGTGATACTTTGCAAAACTGGCAGCATGCTCATGCTAACCGCATGCACCAGCTTGCTATTAGAATCGCTCAACGATTCATGGGTTTGACTATATTTGGCCGTAAGGAGCCAAATAATGTGAGCAAAATTGAAGTTGCCATCCTTGGGCAACATTTAGTTAAAACCCAATTTCCTAACACCATCAACATTCCTCACCACTTTATCCTACACCTCCACAACCAAAGCAACACCCTTCCAGGTACCGACCAGTACGGCCAGCTAAAGTCTAATAACATTGTTTTTGGAGGCCTAATCTCTAGGATTGCCCTATATCATGGCATTCCTACTTTGAATAGGAACAAGGTCCAGGGGTCTAACATGTTGGACTTTGCTTTCTTGAGCCACTTGGAGTGGGTGGACTTAGCCACCCAAAACAAGTTACGATGGTATGTGGGGTCCCGAAAAGCCCAATCTGTGTTACTCCCTAACCCTGTTTATACAGGGCTACTTCCTGATCAGGATTCCTACCTCATGCCCCTCAATGGGCATGAATCCATTCTTGAGTACGGTACTCGTACTTATACCAGACGGGAGCAGGGTGAACCATCTCACTCTCAACCTCCCCAACAGGGGGAAGCCGGGGTACCTGGGACTAATGTCCCTTATTTTGAGAGAAGTGACATGAGGGCATCGATTGACCGACTTCAGAACCAGTTCGGTCAGTTTTAAATACAACAGACCCAATTCTACCAGCGGTTTGATATTTTTCAGCAAGACCACCGGCTTGCTATGTACCCCATTTATGATCACTTCGCTCAACAGGGAGTGGTTTCTCCCATTGGTCCCCACCCATCTTGGTACACTTATCCCCAGGGGGGTTATGGGCCTACGGGAGAGGGCACGAGTGGCATGGGTAGAGCTGCTGCTGATGACGATGATGATGAGGAGGGCGATACTGAGGAGTTCCTTCAGGACTCAGATTGAGGAGTTGTTCCCTTACTCCCTTCCAGCACTGAGGACATTGCTGAGTCCGACTTGGGGGAGGTATGATTTATTGCTTTATTAGTATAGTTTTATTGCTTTTTAGTATAGATTTATTGCTTTCTTAGGATAGTCATATGGTTTGTACTACTTCCTAGAAGTAGGAGTTTACATATGACCAAAAATATTGTACTGCTTTCCTAGTTTAGTTTTTATTGTTTTTTTAGATTGAATGGATTGAATGAATTAATTTTATTTTTGATTTACGAATTACTGAATGATTGAATGATGACTTCCCTGTGCCCCGCATTTTATTTAAAAATGTATTTTTGATTAATTTGGGCATGTGATGAGTTATGTTTTGGGAATTGCCAACTTGGACTTGAACTTGACTTAGCTTGAATCAATTTCTAATCTTGCCATTATAGCCATGTGTAGAGTAGGGGCTTGAACTGTGTTAACGGGAGGATTTGAGCCGCTTACATTATTTCTATGCTTGTTTCTTTTCATGTGTGCTTAGTTCCTGGTGCATGTAAGATCCATGTTTCGGCATTTGACTCTAGTAGCTTGGCTTTGGTATGTTACATGTCGCGAATGATAAAAGGCATTCATTTTCTAGGAGCTTTCAGATTTTAGGCATTCATTCAAAAATTTTCCCTTGATCCTTGTTTTGAGCTTTTTACCCTTCATTTGCGTTTTAGCCACATTACAACCTTAATTTGCCTTGTTCTAATCATTTTGATATATGCCCAAGCTTGGCTTGGGGGAGTTGAGGAGTTGTTTTGTTGTTGTTTTGCATTTGTTGGAGGTTTTGGAGGATTGAAAAATTGTGAAAAGGTTATGGTTAAATTTTGATAATAGGTCTCACATTAAGGCTCTGCATACCAATGTCTAGGCTAGTTTTAACGAAGAATCAAAATGTTATATCTTTTATTGACCTAGTTATGTATGCGTGATGATTTTGTCCTTGACATGTCATTAAGAGTCGTGAGCCTAATTTGAAAAAATCTTGAAAGTTGAAAAAAAAAAGAAATGAAAAATGAAATGAAAAAAAAGGAATTGAAAGATGTTGAAGAAGAAAAGCTTGTGATATTTGGAGTAGTTAAAATGTAAGTTTTAATGGTGTGATGTGATTCCATGTGAATTGGTTTGATGTTGGATTTTTTATTGTTACATGCGTATAGCCCGCATTTACCACCACATTATCCCAAATTCTATCCTACCCATCACCCTAGCCACGTTACAAGCTTAAAAAGACCTTTTTGATCGGCATGTACATGTTTTTAGTTCTTGTGGAGTGAGTCAATTGCCAAAGCTAGTGAGTATTACATGCATTTCGAGTCGACTTTCACATTAGGATTAAGTGACTACCCTTAAACACTTGCATGAGGTGTGAGATGTGGGTTTGGGTTCTCAAAATTTGCATTTAAACACTTACTGCACTTGCATTCTTATTTGGGATTAAGGGTGAGCTTCACTGTCTATGCTCAATTTTTATGTGTGGAGTGACACCGAGTGAGCTACTCTAGTCATCGACTTCTATTTCTTACATGGTTGGCTTATTGATTTTGATTTAAGTGGATGGCGGTCAAGGGATTTTGATATGTTGGTATAGGAACTTACATGCTCGGAATTGCTTGAGTTGATTGTATTTTCAAAAGTTTTGGGGTGAAGTCATTGTTCAGTTTAGTTTGTTTGCTTGAGGACAAGCAAAGGTTTGGCTTGGGGGAGTTTGATAAGTGTATTTTATTCTTATGTTTTACCCCCTTTTCTGGTTTATTTTGACTCTAACCTATGCTCTTCGGAGCTATTTTGGCTAACATTTGGTTATATGGAGTTGTTTGTGCTTGTTAGTGACTTTTTGCAGGATTTCGGTGTTTTTGCATTGCTTCCGAGGCAATCATATGAGTTACAACTAGATACTGGAAGCCATGGGTTAGAATTGAAGTAATCAGGAAGCTATGATGAAGCCTGGAGTAGCTAGAAGACGAGCCGACTTGATTTAGGCGAAAAAGTCATTACGCCCGGGCGGTCGGGCGGAATTTACTTAGCATTTTTCAAGAAGATGGGGCGAAAACACTAATCGCGCCCGATCGGGCGGATTTCGCCCGGCAGTCGGGCGGATTACTTCCAAGGCCAAAATCACTCGCGATCGGGCGGATTTTGCCCGATCGGTCGGGCGGTTTGTCCAGAGCCCGTGTTTCACTTCTTTTTAGCTCGAGCATTGTACTTTAATATAAATAGTTCTTGTGTTGGGTTTTTTTTTTTGGGGAGAACACATTAGATTAGAGATTATTTTCTCTCCTTAGGGTTTTTCATTCAGTTTCTCTCTAGAACTAACTTTTGTCAAAACTTAATCATTCATTCAATACAACCGCAGTTTCAGGTTCTTCTTTATTTCTTCTCTTGTTTTTATTAGTTTAATTATTTCTCTTAGTTATAATTGTTAGTAGTATTTTAATTTTAGATCTTGTTTTTGTCTTAGTTCTTGCTTTTGAGTTATTTTGTTCATGTTAATTAGTTTAATTGTTGTAGTCATGTTTTCGGTTCCAGTTCTTATTGTTAAATTGGTTCCTTTATTTTCTATTATGCGTGAGTAGTTCCCTTTCTAGGACTAGGGGATCCATGGTTTGATTTTGATGCTTTGTTCATAATTGTTAGTTTGGTTATTAAAGTACTTGAATTTCTGTTGTCAACTTTTATTGCTTTCAATTAAATACTGGCCAGGTTTAATTGTTAGTTTGATATTGTTGAAATCGACGCCGAGAGGTAAGATTAACACAATTAGATCATAAGGACAATAGGCAAAACGAGTCTAAGTGAGCGAGAGCCATTAGAGGAGTTTTGAAGGGGACTAGATTCGAGAGAATTAGTGGACCTTAATTCAAGGAAATTGATAATCTGTTAATTAATTGTGTGCAATTCATTTGTTAATTTGTGGTGAACCGATGTCCTAGGCTTAGTCATAAATTCATTCCCTTATTCGACTCAGTTCTAGTTTTAGTTAACTTTTTTAGTCTTAATTCAACATTCAAAGGCCCTTTACACAGTCTAAACTTTTTAAAACTAATAGGATTAATTGCTTCTATGTGGATTCGATCCCTACTTCCCTAGCTATATTAGTTAGAGTGGTTAGGTTTATTTTTGATAGGTGTGCGATAGCCTCATCACCCCCCATTGTTCATCCTCAAGGTATATACGTTTCAAGACTTTTGGTGCGAATCCTCTTTCATTCTACGTGATTATCAAACTAATTATTGGTTAGGACTCCCCAACCAAAGCATAAAACATATATATAGCAACATAGCAAATATGAACATCATATTAATAATGTTGATTAACACGTAATCATATTATTTTATTCCTATTTCTTCAGTAATTAAACATTCCTTTGTCTGCACATAAAATTTGAGCGGCTAACTAATTGCTCATTAAAATTTTCTATTAAACATGTCAATAAACTTTCACTACCTACTTTTCTCTTTGCTCAAGCTATTAGACAACTTAATTTGCTCTTTCTTTGTTCATTGACTACTAGTCAACTTTTTTCAAAACAATTAACATTCCAACCTCATTGATGTAACAAAAGTGCTATAAGAACGGAATGTACATAGTAGTCAACACAAGCTGTTTATGTAATCATGCCATAACATAACTTGTCATACAAGTCAACACAAGTCAACAAAAGTCTATTACTTTCAAAACATCACAAGCTTCTAGCATGAGACTTAAGAACTATTCTAGCGTGATTTCTAAGCACATGAACGTCTTTAGTACTTACGTACCTTGTGTTATAGCGATGATCGGCCACTACTAATAGAAATCGCTTAGCTTGAAGCTTCCTACAAAGCAACGGCGAAAACTAATTAAAAATCTCATTGAATAAACTTTACGACAACTCTAAACTAACTTTTAGTGGTGAAAAATCAACCAAAACCTTTGTTATATCATCTTTATTCAACTCCATACTTTACCCATAAATTTCCCTTTCAAAAACACTTGATTTTCAATATTTTCCCAATATGGCAGCTTTGAAAAAGAACTTAAAAACTCTATAAAACCTTCTTTAACATCATAATTTTACCTTAAAACAACATACTTATGTTCTAAGATCATTATGTGATGATTTCATGCCGTTAAAACACTTATAAATCATTATTTCATGCAACCAATATTTTATTATGCATAAATATAATTTTACAAAATTTGCATCAATATGGAATTGCTTAAAAACCTCATTAGAACCTTTTAAACTCCATAATTTGGGCATTAAACATTATAACAACATCATAAGATCATTATGTTATAGTTTTATACATTAGAAATCCTTTTTCATGCTTAAAATTATAATCATACTACTACTACTATAATTATTCATGATATAATAAATTTTACGGCATTCTAAAAATCTTATAAACCTCATAATATGATAATAAAACATTACTGCATACTATGAACAAAACTTATGAAATTAAAGTTGTAAAACATAAACCCTAATTTTTTTAAACCCTAATTTTATAAATTCATGAACATACTTGTAATTATACTTTACGAGTTCTAAAACATGGTCATCAACTATAAAACATGATCATAACATAATTAAAAACATAATTTAAACATGAATTGAATTTAAATTAAAAAGAGAAGAAGGAAAGTATTTTTTTTCTTTTTTTACAATACTCGGAAAATCGAAGGAGGGGGAAGGTTGGTCGGCTGCTGCCTAGGTTGGTCTGCCAATGGCTAGCGTGGTCAAGTGGGCGGTGAAGGGTTGGGGTTTTCGGTTTTGGTGATTCAAAATTTTTGAACTCTTTTTTTTTTGTTTTTTTTTTTTTTGCAAAGTCCTAAAACATTAACTTATGGACATAAAGCAGAAAAATTCGGATTTAATGGGGTGTTTATAGGCCCAAAACCAGTCTAAGTGAAATTACTAAAATACCCTTAATGATGGAAATTACTTTTATGCTCTTGTTTTTAAACAATTTAGGGAACTCTTTAAAATCCCGAATTGGGAACTTTTACAATACTTTAATAAAAATTTAAATGTCATCAAATAATTTATAAACTTTATAAAACATTATAATAGATATTTCAACTCCTCAATTAATTAATGTTATTAAACCTTTATTTTTAATAAAAATACTAAAAATCCACTTTATAATTATTAAATTAAATTAATAAAATGCATGAAAATACGGGGTATTACAGTCTACCCCCTTAAAAGAAGTATCGTCTCGAAACTTTAGGTAAACTACTGTATGGAAGTTCAACTAGAGCCTGCACTTTATATGCCCTTATTCCAAAATGTTTTACTTTTTAACCTTAGTTGTTGTAAACTTTAGACATTTACTTAAACTTTCCTAAATATCTTAAGGAGTGTCTACTATGAAAACTTGAAAATAAACCATGAAACTTCGCTAAAAAGGTGCTAAACTTGCAAAATTTAAGCAAAAACATGCGAAATTCTATTGCACTCTACCCCCATTAAGAACCGAGTTACGTCCTCGTAAATCTACTACCTGAAACAATTCTAGATACTTTTTACTCATCATATTCTCAGCTTCCTAAGTTGCTTCCCTAGTTTCCTGGTTAGACCCCAAAACCTTTACTATTTTGACATCCTTCCTATGAGTACCACGAACTTTACTATTAAGTATTTTTATCAGCCTTTCCTCATAAGTGAGTCTTTGGTCTAACTCGATCATCTCTGGTTCCAACACATGTGACTTATCTGGAACATACTTCCTCAATTGAGACACGTGAAAGACATTATGGGCTTTTCTCAATACCATGGGTAAGGCTAGCTTATAAGCTACCTTCCCAATTCTTTGCAAGATCTCGTAAGGTCCAATGTATTTTGGACTTGATTTTCCCTTTTTCCCAAACCTCATAACGCCTTTCATTGGTGATAATTTCAATAACACCTTGTCACCAAACTCAAACTCAGCCTCTCGACGCTTTTGATCCGCATAGGATTTTTTTCTATTTTGTGCAGCTTGAATCTTCGCTTGTATTACTCTCACCTTGTTGGTAGTCTCCTCAATCAACTGAGGTCCTAGAATTACTGTCTCACTTATGTCGCTCCAACATACAACATAAGGGCCTCAAAAGCGCCTCAAAAGGTGTCATGCCAATACTTGCATGATAACTGTTGTTCCACGAGAATTTGATCAAATCTAAGCTATCTTAACAATTCCCTTGGAAATCCATCACACAAGCTCTCAACATGTCCTTCAACATCTGTATATTCCTTTCTATTTGTCCATGTGTTGCTGGATGGAAAAAAGTACTCATCTTCAATGTATTACCAAAGTTCTCCTTGACACTTTTCTAGAAATTTGAAAGAAACCTAGAATCTCTATCCGATACGATATCCTTCGGAACTTCATGTAGCCTCAAAATGTACTTTATGTAAGCCTTTTCGATTTGCCCCATTTTCCAAGTCTCCTTCATCAATATAAACACTGCCGATTTAGTAAGCCTATGCACCATAACCCATATAGTATCATTTTGATTCTTTGACTTTGGCAAGCAGGTTACAAAGTCCATCCATATGCAATCCCACTTCCATCATGGAATTTTGAGTGTTTGCACTTCTCCTTGTGGCCTTTTATGATCAAATTTCACCTTTTGACATGTAAGACACTTACTTACTAGTTCAGTTACCTACCTCTTCATTCTAGGCCACCACTACACCTTTTTCAAATCTTTATACAATTTTTCACCTCCAGGGTGAATCGAGTATGGTGTAATATAACCTTCCTCCATGATCTTCCTTTTCAATTCTTCGCATTTATATGGTATACACCAACTTCCCTTATACCTTAAACTACCATCTTCGTGAATTTTGAAATCCGTAGCCTTTCTTGCCTTCAATTTCTCCTTTATTCTATATAACTTCACATGCCCATCCTAGTTCTCCTCAAACATCGTTGGTTGGATGCTAAGATTACAATGTATTCCTTCCAATGACCCTTCTTTCATTATTTCCAAGTTTAGCCTCTCCATGTCCCTACATAAATCGTCAACAACTATAAGAGAATTCACTCCATGTTTCATCATACAACTTAGAGCATTCGCTACTACATTAGCCTTCCCTTCATGGTATTGTATCTCTAAGTCATAATCGTTGATCAATTCAAGCCATCTCCTTTAACGCATGTTCAAATCCTTTTGTGTGAAAAAGTACTTCAAACTTTTATGATCATTGTAGATTCTACACTTTACCCCATACAAATAATGTCTCCAAATCTTCAAAGCAAACACGATCGCCACTAGCTCGAGATTGTGGGTGGGATAGTTTGCTTCGTATGGCTTCAACTGTATTGAAGCATACGCGGATCACCTTTCTGTTTTGCATAAGCACGCAACCCAAACGATTCTTTAAAGCATCACTATACACATCATAGAAACCACTCCCATTTAGTAGAGTCAACATCGGAGTCGTAGTCAACCCCTCCTTTAGATTCTAAAATGCTTCCTCACACTTATCACTCCTAACGAACTTGCAGTCCTTCTTCATGAACGATGTTATCGGCTTAGCAATCCTCGAAATTAAAAGTCCTTCACGAACCTCCTGTAATACCCTACTAAACCCAAGAAACTTCACACGTCCGATACATTCTTAGGCATAGGCCACTCATTCACTGTTTCGATTTTTGCTGGATCCACTTCAACTCCCTCTTTTGACACATAATGTCCCAAAAATGCGACCTTCTCCAACCAAAATTCACACTTCGAGAATTTGACATACAACTAATTATCCCTCAGCATTGTCACAATCGTTCTTAAATGTTCTACATGTTCCTAATTGCTCTTTGAGTAAACCAAAATTTCATCAATGAACACAACCACAAACTTGTCCAAAAATTCATTAGAAAATCCTATTCATCAAATCCATGAAAATTGCTGGAACATCCATCAACCCAAACGGCATAACAGTGAACTCGTAGTTCCCATACCTCGTACGAAAAGCTGTCTTCGGTATTTCCTCGTCAGCAATCCTCAATTGATGGTATCCTGACTTCAAATCGATCTTAAAGAAGACAATTGCTCCTTTCAGCTAATTAAACAAGTTATCGATTCTTAGCAAAGGATACTTGTTCTTGATCGTCACCTTTTTCAACTCCCTATAGTCGATACACCACCTCATACTCCCATCTTTCTTCTTCACGAACAATGCTGGCGCTCCCCAAGACGAAGCACTAGATCTGATGTATCCCTTCTCCAAAAAATCCTATAACTGCCCCTTAAGTTCGCTCATTTCCGCAAGTGCCATCCTGTATGGTGCTTTGGAAATGTGCGTCGTTCCTGGGGCTTAAGCATGATGTAGTGTTTATTTGTCTTTATTTTCCGTAGTTTTCCTTAGTTAGTTGTGTTACTTTTTCACTATTTTTCCTTAGTTTTCCATTTTTTTGCTATAGTTTTTAGTTAAACCAGTTCCCTCGCATTTTTGTCATTTTTTTCTCCGTTTTGTGTTATTTTATGTATTGTCTCATTCTTGTAGGCTTCTCCATTTTGGTATGGAAACCAAGACAAAATATAGTGAAGCTACACAGAGTACTTAGCTTTGGTTCGGGTCGGATATTGTTTATTTTGAAGCCATTTGGTCTAGTCGACGTGTTACCATGCTCGATGGTCCATGATATCGCAAGCTTGACTCACGATATCATAAACCATAGCTTTGCGACTTTGCTCAAACAAGTAAGCACCAACCCTCATTATGAGCACAAGGAAAGAGTAAAAATTGAAACTGCCCTTTTATTTCACCCTTATATCTCAGCATACTCCATATTTTCATGTTCTATCAATTGGAGGTTATTGTACGTGTCGTGAGATTCGAAACTATAGGTCATTTGCCCAATTCCGATGAGTATTGACTGAGTTATGCCCTTTTTAAGTAGAACAGTTTGTGCAGTCTGAAGCATAGCGGCCGCTGGCTGCAGTAGCGGCCGCTAGACCTCTGTTTTCCAGCGTATTCTGTTTTTCTTCTTTGCGACTTTCTCCCACTTGTGCCCAAACTTGGTTATGTTTTTGCCTATATAACCAAAGGCAGCTACTGAAGTCCTAAAAGGAGAGAATCATAGATAGAAAATCATAGATAGAGGATCATAGTTAGAAAATAGTTAGAAATAGCTAGAACAAGTACAAGATAAATAAACTCTCATTTTGCTCTCTAGTTTAATGGTATTCAATTTGATTAGTGATTAGTTCTGATTCAATTTCATAAGTTGTAATTCAATCTCTTTTAATTCTTTTCAAAGTTGTTATTCAAGTATTTTGGGTTCATGTTCTTGGTTTCTTGGGTTGAATTTCAAGCTTCTTAGTCTTTGTTCTTAGTTGATAATCTTGTATTGTGGCATTATTGGAGTAAGGCTTC
Source organism: Suaeda aralocaspica (assembly GCA_016808085.1). Taxonomy (NCBI): domain Eukaryota; kingdom Viridiplantae; phylum Streptophyta; class Magnoliopsida; order Caryophyllales; family Amaranthaceae; genus Suaeda; species Suaeda aralocaspica. The sequence continues at coordinate 179,889 of PYUH01000245.1, read as the reverse complement.
AAGATTCTTTAAGTACAAGTATTCAAGCTTCATAGTACATTTCTAACTCATCTTCAATTACCATCTCAAATTATATATTGTGTAGCAATCTTCTTTAATTTAAAGTGTTGTTTTATAAAGCTCTTTATCAAGTTAAACGTGTCCTTGTTCTTAATTTGCATTATTTCAAGTTCATAAGCTTTCTTTATCAAGTTAAACTCGTCCTTGTTCTTTTGCTTACATTATTTCAAGTTCATAAGCTTTCTTCTCAAATTAATCTTGTCCTTGCACTATTGCTTTTTGTCTTAATTATTCTCAAGATAAAACCTTGTCCTTGTTTTCATTACCATTATTGCTTTTGTAGTTTGATTACATCACTTGCATAACTTATTTCTTTGTAATAATATTGATAATTAAACAAGCTATTTCCCTTTTTACAACTTTTCTTTTGTTTAGTTTATAATCCATTGTCATAACTTATTTCATTGTTATAATTTCTAATTATAAATAAAAATATGTGTTTAAATAGTAAAATGTGTAGCGAGTAGTTTTTAGTGCTAAAGTGTGTGTGAAACCCTCACCTCCTATATGTTTTATTGTTTCTTGCAAGAGTCTTGGCTTGGGGGTGACTAGTGTTTGATTAAGGGGTGCTTATTCACATTTCTATGACTAGCTACCATAGATGTTGTAGCTATGTTCCTCAATGAAGGATCGAGAGATGAAGTTAAGTGAAGACTCTCCTTGTTCGATTGATTCAAGTACCATGATAATAGGTGCTTGGGTTAAGGGACGTTACTAGTCTTCGTGATTGTGCTTAGGAGCCGTTTTGTGTTCACGCCATGAGAATAGGTCGTGTTCATAGTTCCCCTCGTCATGCTAGCTCGAGAGAGTAGACATGGCTCCTAGAATGACTTCCCCTAGATGTTTTTCTTGGACTTGGCTCGTTGTAAGATTCACACCTTCATAGTGGTTGTGAGTCGTAAATCTCGTACCTTAGAACCTTTTAGTTTTGTTAGTCTTTTGTTAATATTAGTGACAATAACGATTATCCAATCATTGGAATTTCTGACTTAGCTTAATGAACACTTGAGCTTCTTAGTGTCTAACTTTTCTCAAATGGGATTTGATCCTTACTTGCCCTTGCTAGTAGCCTAGTGAGCCTTGTACGGTTTATCTTTGGTAGCCACTTCGACATGCTATCAAATTTTGGCGCCGTTGCCGGGGAGCAACAGTTACATTAGCTTAGTTTGAATAGAATGAGCCTAAGTAAATTTGGCTGTATTTATAAATAGTGCGTCGGCCTCATGGCCACCTTCTTAATCGACCCCCAATATGATCATGAGTCTTTTTATTTGTTTTATGGTAGGGTTTTGGATTCCCTTAATCTTAACTATAATCATTATAAGTGGTTCGCTTGTAATTCTATTTATCAGGGACTAAAGAAGGAAACTTGGGGATGGGTAGAGCCTTTGTCTCGTGGCCAATTCTTATGTTTTGACTTGGATAGGGCTTGGCTTCTATTTGAGTCTCTAGCTAAAGAAACCTCTCAATGGGATATGTCTACCCAAGGAGTACATGACTTTAGTCATGAACTGAACTCTCTTGAGGAATATGGCTTTGATTATTTGTCGTTTTATGCTTCCTACTTTGATGTTCAACATCAGTATTCACAAGAACCGAGCTCACTTGAAATTGCTTTTGAAGAATACTTAAAAAGTTTTAGCTTGAGCTCTTGTAATTCACTTCATACTTCCCATGTTGAGCTTGCTACCAATGACTTCAGTATGACTGTTCCCCCTTGTCACTTGTTACTTATCTTATTAGTGTCCAAATCCCCACTGACGATGACCCTTATATGTACTATCCTCATGAGAGTTATGACTCTCATGAATCGTCATGTGAAGTCAATGAATCCCTTGAAATAGAGTCTAGTGAAGAAAATGAGGTCATAAATGCCATGGTGGTCTTCATACCACTACCTCCCACTTCATCTTGGGAAAGACTTGACCTTGTTCCTTCACCGCCCACTTTACTTCCAACCATGCCCATACCACTTCCCTTCGAGGACATTCTTGTTTGTCTTGATTCCCATGTTTCTCTTATAGAAACCAAGGCAACTAGAGTGTATGGAAGTACTCCGTTTTTATTTTCTTTTAGTGTTTTCTTAGATTTGAATCTTTCTTTTCCTCCTTGTTGGTACTCACTCCCACATAAGCATCAAAAAAAATGGCCCTTTTACTATTTTCAATGCCATTATTGGTCATTTCTTATGTGGTTTTTAGTGAGTCGAGTGGTAGTGCATTTGACAAGATCTTACGAGCTTTACAATGTTATTTACTAAGCCCTTATCTTTTTGTTTTCCTAGATGGTTTTGATGTAACCTTGATTGCATTTTAGCTCTTGTGTCTAGGTGCTAAGTCAGGCTCGTGACATTAAACAAGAGTTCGCGGGGGCCACCCCAAGTTACTTGTACATATATTTTTATTTTCTAGCTCATTTGAGCATTTTTTGGCTCTTCGGAGCATTTTGGTTCAATTTTGGGTACCTTTTGTCCCCAAATCAATCTTTTGAGCCTCCAAGCCAAGGGAACCCCTTGGAATTATTTGGTTTAGCTTTTGTGATGGGTTGAGTAATGTTTTATGGTGAAATGAGACTTTTGTGTCATTTTGGGTATGTTCGGTGATTTTTAAAGGCATTTTCGGGAATCTGATCATCCCAAAATGCACTTAAGCGTTGATTAAGCAACACCAGCATTCCTATATGTTACTTTGACTTTTACTTGAACTTATGAAGCCTTCCTATCGCTTATTTTGGCTCATGAGTGCAATCAAGGTTTGTTTTTACTCATTTCTTGCTCTTCGGGAAAACACCATCCCGAAAAGCATTTGAGGCGCCTTCAAGCCTCATAATTCATTTAGACATGTCATTTTGACCCTAAATGATGATATCATGAAGCTCTCTTGGCTTGATAAGGCCTATATAATGTTTTAGGCATTAAAAACTTGAATTTTTGCAAATATTGCTGCTAAAACTGTTTAAGTTCAGAGGTCTAACAGACCTAGCGGCCGCTGGAACCCCCTAGCGGGCGCTAGGCCAAATAGACTTTTTTCCCCAACGCTTCTATCTCAATTTGTGCATAAAATGAAAATTAGGGGGGTAGCGCCCGCTCTTGTAGTGGTGCGCCCGCTAGGGGTAGCGCCCGCTGCCCTTCTGCAGAGCCCGCTAGGAGTGTCTTTTAGGCATATTACTTCAGCAAAAATTCTGTTTCTTTTATCTCATTTCTCATTTTACAAAACACGAAGCCCTTTCTTTCACCAACCCCCTTTCTCCCTCGTCTTTTCCTATCAATCTCCATCATCTAAAACATCTCAAATCTTCATAATTTCCCATCACTAATTTATCTAAACTTCACAAGCAACAATTCTAAATAATTTGACAAACCATAATGGAAATTTGCACTCATCTTTAAGGACTCCAACAAAATTAAAATTGGGAAAAGTTAGGGTTTCATTCAACGTTGGAATTTACTACCTTAAGGTTCGTTCTTGGTGTTAATAGAGTGTTTTGACACTCTATTGGGTATCATTTCTTAAACCGTAACTATTTTTCAATTGTTATTAATCATGATAAATTTTTGAGTTCTTGTTTATTTTTCATAGTTCCATGGGCTAGTTTAAAAGCTTCTTTTCATTCTTAATTTAAATTAAGTTTGCTTTTGAGCTTTCCCTTTGTTATTCATTGAAATCATATTCGTAAAATTGTGGTTTTGTTGAAATGCTTAGCCTTCTTCTTTCTCCTCCATAAGCACCGGAACATTGCTTCGTTCTAGCTTGGGGGATGAAATAATTTAATTGTTGATATATTTGAAGGCTTTGGTCGTAAATTGAGGGATGGTGAATTCATTGTTGTGTTGGTGATTATTTCATAATTGTCAATACATAAACCATGAGATGATGTTTTTTGTGATATGTTTTTAATGATGTGGATTTTTCCCCTCTTTCCCACAAAATTCAAATTCTTTCCTCACTTTCTTTTCCCAAAAATCCAAATGCATTTAGTAGACAGAGCATGTAGTCTTGTTTTCGTAGTTTATTATCTTTTATTGTTTTTCCATAGTTTACTTTTAGAGCACTTAATTTGTTTACCGCATGCATTCAAAGTGAAAAGTCAAAAAATATTTTCTCTTTTTCTTCCAAAAAAGTATATACTCTTTAGTTCCCCTTTGTGGTTTAACCCTTGTTCACTAACCACACTCAAACCTCAGCCTACAACCGTTGTCACCCAATGTAGTTATTGAAGCATGTCGTCATTCTTGTCCTCTTGTATAAAGACCTCCTATATGTTTTAGTGTTTCTTGCAAGAGTCTTGCTTTGGGGTGACTAGTGTTTGATTAAGGGGTGCTTGTTCACATTTCTATGACTAGCTACCATAGATGTTGTACCTAGGTTCCTCAATGAAGGATCGAGAGATGAAGTTGAGTGAGGACTCCCCTTGTTCGATTGATTCAAGTACCATGAGAAAAGGTGCTTGGGTTAAGGGACGGTACTAGTCTTCGTGATTGTGCTTAGGAGCCGTTTTGTGTTCACGCCATGAGAATAGATCGTGTTCATAGTTCCGCTCGTCATGCTAGCTCGAGAGAGTAGACATGGCTCCTAGAATGACTTCCCCTAGATGTTTTCCTTAGACTTGGCTCGTTGTAAGATTCACACCTTCATAGTGGTTGTGAGTGGTGAATCCCGTACCTTAGAACCTTTTAGTTTTGTTAGTCTTTCGTTAATATTAGTGACAGCAACGATTATCCAATCATAGGAATTTATGACTTAGCTTAATGAACACTTGAGCTTCTTAGTGTCTAACTTTGCTCTCATGGGATTCGATCCTTACTTTCCCTTGCTAGTAGCCTAGTGAGCTTTGTACGGTTTATCTTTGGTAGCCACTTCGACAGGCTATCAAAGCACCATACAAACAACAAGCCATAACATAATTGCGTGGGGGTCGGCGAAGGGTTAGGGTTTTCGATTTTAATGGTTTGAAATTTTTTAACTCTCTTTTTTGTTTTTTGAAAAGTCCTAAAACACTAACTTATGAACATAAATCAGAAAAATTCTGATTTAATGGGGTATTTATAGGCCCAAAATCAATTTGCGAGAAATTACTAAATTACACTTAATGATGGTAATTACTTTTGTACCCTTGTTTTAAAACAATTTAAGAAACTCTTTAAAAACTTGATTTAGAAACTTTTAAAATACTTTAATAAAAATTTAAATTTCGTAAAATTATTTATAAACTTTATAAAACATTGAAATAAATATTTCAACTCCTTAATTAATTAATTTTCTTTAATTAATTAATTTATTAAACCTTTACTTTTCACAAAAATACTAAAAATGCACTTTATAATTATTAAATTAAATTTATACAATCTAGGGTATTACAATGTCGTCGTCTTCTTCAAGGGAAGAGGAAATTTCGATCAGTTATGTTCTTTGCTAAAACTAAAACTCTAACTCAGGAAGGTGAGAGTGGTCGATGGGATCTTCTTCTGCTACTTTAGTAACTTCGACTTCTTCCTCTTCAGGGATAGCTAAGTTTTGGATTAGGGGAAATGGAGAAGGCTCGTAGTCTTATTCTTCGGAATCAATAAACGTATAAGAGCCCTACATAAGCAAATATGAAAAAGTAGCAGCATAACCGAAACGATGGTACTCCTACAACAACATTCATAACTTCATAAATATGATATGTTGATTCCAAACTTATAGACGTGGTAGTAGAAGCAGATGTAACCACCCTTTCAATAGCTTCGGCACTTCCATCTTCTATAGGGATGGAGGAACCTGATACATGCTGTAGGAACTTAGAAGTTGTGTCTTGAGAAACAAAAGTCGACACTTCTTATATCAGTTTATGAACATTGAAACACCCCATACACAAACAAATAAAGAGGACCGAGTGAAGGAAGACGAAAGTAAATTAAAAGTAAACTGCCTATTGATCGCCGTCAACAGCTAGAATTATTGGTTCAGCAATCGAAGGGGCCTTTCTTCAACTACTGCTTCGTCCTTCGAGCTAAGACCGAAGCTGGAATATGACGACTCTTAATAGTTGGGAGGACGATGGACCTTTTATCAACCGAAGGGACAGCTTTCGTCACTTCCCTCTTTTGAGTAATTCCCAAAAGTCCGTAGTCCAAACCCGCGTCGACTTCGGCAACTGAAATGACACACTTATGTCAATTTCGTACGAAAAACAAGGAAGGAAAAACAAACGTGAAAATTATTACAAGAAAGCAATAAAAATGGCCCTAGCTTCAACCTTCAAGTTGCCACCTTCTAGCTTTCGATTGAGGCCGCAGACAGCCAAATAGTCCTCCTTCATAATGAGGTTGCCATCAGGGATCCAGTATTTGGGGAAAGGGTGCTTTTTGTCCCCTTAAAGCTTATGGGACAAAAACCATTTTATTTGAATAATCTCCCTGTCAGTGGGCAAGACCCCATTCAAAAAGGACGCCTTTTCGCCCGGTCTAACTATCCATCGGGGCACAGCGAACCTCTTTGGATGGCCACTCTTTATCAACACCCGAAGGAATAAGGAAACTTCCTTCCATCTCTTATCGGACTCGGTATAGGGATTAAGGACTGATTTCTTTTCCTTGTGGGCAAAGTTTCACCAGCCTCCACCTACCACTACTTTGTTGTTTTCGGACAAGTGGACTAGGTGGTGCCACGCTAAAAGAGATGGCCGAAAGCCATAGATGGTTGAAGCCCAGATGTAGGAGACCATCCTCTTTATGCTAAGGGGAGTCAATTGCGAAATGTTGATGTTATAATAGTTCAGCACTTCGACAATGAAAGGATGAAGAGAAAAGCGGAGTCCATGCTCCAAATAACGAAGATAAACATTGATGTAGATGTCATCAGTTGGAGGATGGGCTATAGACTCCGAAAGGGTAGGAAGCCGAAGCCAATATCTATCTGATTCCATGATCCCATTGATATTTTCAGTAGCGGCAAGGTTGTAATACCCCTCTTGATTGCTTTAAAAGGATTATATGTACTACTCATACAAACAAGATGCATCTTTCTTTTAGGGAGCTCATTTCCCAAGAAACTCCAAAGTTAAGCGTGCTTGGCTGAGAGTAATATTAGGATGGGTGACCTCTTGGGAAGTTTCTCAGGGTGCGCATGAGTGAGGACAAAATGTGCCGGAAGGACTTGTGTTGGTTCATGAGGATAGTTGTTGGCCCTTGTTGTGCATTAGTGATTAATCTGGGCTCCCTCTGGAGTCCGGGGTGTTACAAAGGTAATCATTGGTTGTCTCCTGAACCAACCAATTGCTCTTTATTTTGGCCGAAAGGAGGCCATCGTTGTCAAAAGGAGAGTCCCAAAATTTCTCCCTATCATCCAACGGCCTCTGGGAGTCGACATCCCTATGTCTCCCTGAAGTACTGGCCCCAACATCGGGACCAACGGGACGGAGGGGAATGGCTTGTATCGGCCTTTCGATTGTACCGACTTCAATTTTGTTAACATTCCGAAGGATTTGAGTTCCAAGACAAGGTTCGTCAAGGAGATTCTCTCTATGGGCATTCCTAATCTCCTCTAGAGTTAGTGGGAGGTCAAGAGGATATACTATCGGTTGTCTTCTTCGGCGGGGTGCCATTGCCTTATGTTCCTAAAAGTAGGGCTGGGTTTCACTCTATTGATGGTAGTAGACACAAAGGTCTCTAAAGGATTGGTCTAGAGAAACCTCAAAGAAAACGAAAAAAAGTCAAAAAATGCTCGCTAAAACCGAACGAAAGAAAATCAAAATATCGTTGTTCGAAAGAAGAAGTGAAGGCGAATTGAATGTTGGAGTCCGAATTTTGAAAGGAGGTCAACAAGTTTGATTACGAGCAAAACAATAGGAGATGAGAAGAGAGAGAGAGAGAGAGAGAGAATTTTTGAATAAAAAATGAAACTGAATTCCTCTCACCTCACTCTTATTTATAGTGGTGCCGATGGAATATGACTAGGCACACATGAGAAACGTTACTCATTAGTAAACACAGATCTCATAAGGATAATCAATCCAACTGCCACCAAAAATTAAAACCCATTCAAACTCCCACCAAAATTACCCTACCCAAAGTCAAATTTCCACCAAAGTACAAACACCTGCTTCTGACAACCACCAAAAGCAGGTGCTGGGGAGACAAGTTGTATGGGTACCCCAATAACCATTTGGGCCCTTGGAAATTTGAATGGGCTAGGCCTATTAATACAATGACTCGGGTCTCGTATGGCCTAGATTAGAGATGACTTGCTCAAGCCCAATAGCCAACTAGTCAGGACCCCAAGGACAAAACAACGCCCAGCTGGCCTTCGAACGGTCTTTCGGCCATCGGCCAGGTTCGCCAGCTGGCCAAATCACTAGTTGCCATTTCTCTATAAATACCCTACATTTATTACATTCACAGATATCTAATTTTAGCCTTAGGCATTTAACTACTTGTTTCTACACTTTGTTTACTCAGGCAACGGAGGGGCGTTTCTCGGACACACCCCCAACTCCTTTGGACCTTGTACTCAATTTCATTCAAGTCTTCCTTCGTTTAATCAAGATTTTATTCAAGATCATATTGTTTCTACCCAGAACAATAACCTACATGTCATGAAGATCAAATACCGCTAACTCACAACTATTTCGAGCATTCTATCATGAATCATGAACATTAAACCACTCCTAAGCATGATACTATGAACATAAAATCATTCCTTGTACTTACGTACCTTGTATAGTATAGGTGATTAGTCACAACAACTAGAATTCACCAAACTCGAAGTCTCCTACAAAATAAGGTTTATAACCTAATTAAAAACTTCCTTAAAACATTAAACTATTTAAAAGTGCTCAAAACTTATTTAGAGCACTTATTATATCACCTCTAACCAATTCCATAAACTACCGAATTAATTCCTTTTTGAAAACCTTTAGTGTCTATGATTTTATTAAAATCACAGCAATAATATTGCTTAAGAACCTTCCAAAAATTCTTTAAACTACATGATTTGGGCTTAAAACATCATAACAATGTTATAAGATCATATAATGATTATATAATTAAGAACACAAACTTCTTAATTATATAATGATTATGAATTTTTAACTACAACTTGTCATGTTTTTAATAATTTTACAGCAATATAAAAACCCTTTCAAACACTTCTAAACTACATTGTTTGATCATAAATCAAACTAAAACAATCTATAATCATACTACGGAAATTTAGTGTATGAAAACCAATAATTAATAAATTCATACATCTTTTCTAAACCCTAATTAAAAATAGTTTCATGAACAAACTTTTTATAACCTAATTCTTAAAAAAATTAAAACATGATTATAATTATCAAAACATGATAAATTTATAACTATAAATCATAAACTTGATCATAGATTAAAAATAAAATAGGAGAAGAAAAGAGTTTTTTTTTTTTTGGTAAACCTTCGAAAGTCACGAAAAAGAGGAAGGAGAGGGCAAGCCCGTTAGTGGCGGTGGCCGACCAGTGGCTGCTGGCTGCCGCCTGCGGGTCCCGGTGGTCGACGGTGCAAGTGACCGGAGGAGGTGGGTCCGGCGAAAGGGTTAGGGTTTGTAGTTTAGGTTTTTTTCTTTCTTTTTCTCAAAAGACTAAAACACTTTTGATGATCGAAACAAAAATTCTAATTTTTATGTCTGGAAGGGGTATTTATAGGCCCAAAATTATTTTTTGTAAAATTACTAAAATACCCTTAGCGTTGGAAACAACTTTTGTGCCCTTGTTTTACAACAATTAAGGAAAAACTTCTAAAACACTTCAATAAATATTAAAATGCTTAAAATACTTTATAAAATTTATAAAACCTCAAAATATATATTTTGGCTCTTTAATTAATTAAATTCCTTTGACTATTTAATTTATAAAACCTTTATTTCTTCTTTAAAATATTAAAAATTTACTTTATAAATATAAAATACCTAAAAATATTGGGTATTGCAATGGAGGAATTGTGGTGCTAGGTATGAATGAGGAAGAAGATTGGAGGATTTGAATGGTGCATTTTGGTTGTAGTACGTGAACATGGTGGTGGCGAGGCAAGTGAAGGGAGGAAGAAGATGGTGTTGGTGGCATTTGAAGGATGTCAGGGGGTGGAAAAAGGATAGAAGAAGATGGTGGTGGTAAAGATTGGTAGGGGTGGTGATGGAAGATCATAGAAGGGGTAAAGGAGAATGGGAATGGAAATGAGAAAAGGAGAGAGAAAGATGGGGAAAGAAAAACCTAAGGTTAAGGATTTAAATGAAAAAAAAAATATGCAAACCAAACACTTCAAATGGAATAAAAATCATTGATTTACCTATGCTTTAGGTTGCCGCTCACCAAGCATGTTTGTGGAAGATAGGGGTTTTAGGTGCGTTTGTTCTATGTCAATCAAAATGTGAGTCTTTTAAAAGCGGATGAGGGAAAGGTGAGTTTTTTTGTAAATTTTTCCAATTTTAAAAAACAAGTGATTAAAATTTTCTTTGTACTCATATTTTGTAACACCCTGGAATTTCCTAACTTTCTGCTCTACATTTTTTCGGAAAATATATTATAAATATTAAAGAAATATAGTTATCAAAACCCCTAAATATCGAGGAAAAACCAAAGTATTACCGCCACCGTGATAACGATTAAGTCATTTATCAAATTACTACAGCGGAAGTCTTTAAAACCAAAACCAATATAAACTTAAACTTCAAAACAATCTCAAAACTAAACTCAAACCAACATCCAAAATAAAAATCAACTTAAAACTTTATTACAGTTCGGAACCATCTTAATGGCCCTTAAAAACCAAAACTAAAACTATGGAAATAAAACAACATCCAAATAATAGTTAGATCACTCCAGCCCGGCCAGCATGAAATGACTTCTATTAATCATGTGAATAAAAATTCAGAAACTACTTTTCTCGTTGATTAAGTAATTAACCAACTTAAATAACTTCCTTTCTTTATTAATAAGCTATTGGCCAAATTAAACTGATCATAACATTCCAAATTAAATCTTGATTAATTTATATTGCTAAAAACATGGAATGTCAAAATAATATAAAATCATGCTACTAATTAAACTTGTCATGCATGTCAATTTCACAATCCAAACAAGCACAACAACATAACATAAAAGATCAACCAAGCATGTATTCTAATTCACATGTTTTTCCTTAGTACTTACGTCCCTTGTAAAGTAGTGGTGATCCGCCACAACTCCTAAAAGTCGACTATGTCAAAGTTCATAGAAAACCAAAACTAAATTAAAACCTTGTTGACTAAGTTCTACAACAACTCTAAACTAACTTTCTATATTGGAAACTTATCCAAACATTCCCTATATGATATCTATTTAATTCCATACTTTACCTTAATTTTTCTATTGCGAAATACTGGATTTTCGTTAATTTTACAAAAAGGGCAACTTTGTAAACCTTCTCAAATTCACCCTAAAACCTTTCTAAATATCATATTTTGATCATAAAACACTATAGTCATGTCCTAAGATCAATATACAATACTTAGATGCATTAAAAATAAATATAACTTACTATATTACATGTTACATTTTTTTATTGGGCATAAATAAGAGTTAATAAAAATTTACAACTTTGTTTATTCATCTAAAACTCATTAAAAGTTCATTAAAAACTCATAAAAACATCATAAATTCATCATAAAACTCTTTTACAATCTACTAACATCATTATGAAACAAATCTATCCTTTAGAATAATTTTTCATAAGCCAAAATATGTTCAAAATGTTTACTCTATTTATTTTATTGATTTTCTTGATTACAAAATTTGGACAGCAATATAATTCAAGTTTAAAGTCTTTAAAAATCAATCTAAACTTCATAAAATCACCATAAATTCACCCAACAATAATTCATAATCATAATATTGAAGTTTAAATCATGAAAACCCATAAAAATCAAGAATTCCATAACTTTATAAACCCTAATCTAAAATTTCATGAACAACAAATAAATTCATGCTTTAAAATAAATCATAACATCATAAAACATGATTGAAACTTATAAAAACATGATTAATCATAAATATAAACATGAATTTGCAAGATTAAATCAAAAAGAAAGAAGAAGAAATTTTTTTATTTGTGTCCGAAAAATACCAAACGAAGGGGAGGAGCAAGGGTGGCCAACGGTGGCAGGGGGCCGGCGACGATGGAGTAGGCGGCAGGCGGATTCGGCGGGGCTCCGGCGAGGCACAAAGTTTTTTTCTTTCCCTTCGAAAAAACCGAGCATCCAAAAAGAAAAATTTTTTGTTTGAAAACTTCCTCCCCCCCCCCCCTTTTTTTCTCTCTCTATTTTGGAAAATCCTAAATCACCAAGTTGCAATATGAAATTTGAAAATTGGGTTTTAAGGGGTATTTATAGGCCCCAAAGTAGGATTTGGTGATATCCCACAATTATCCTAAATATTTGAAATTACTTTTATGCCGTTGTCATAAAATAATTTAGGAATATCTAAAAATTCTATTCTTAGAAACTTTTCAAAATATTTAATAAAACATAAAATATTATTTATGAACTCAAAATAATTATTTTGATTAAAATTTATTTAAATTCTTTTGTTTAATATTCTTATTGAATATAATTTCTCAATAAAAATATTAAAACATACGTATAAAATACGAAAATAATTCCTTAAAATACGTGAAAATATGGGGTATTACAGTCTACCCCCCTTAAAAGAAGTTTCGCCCCGAAACTTTATGTAGATTATTGTATGGAATTTTAATGGAGACTACATTTGCTTCAAACTTTTTCATTATAATATTATGTTGTTGTAGACTTTAGACATTTACTTAACTTTTGCTTGACAACTTTTTAGTGGACATACATACAACTTTTACTAAAGCTCGTAACAACTTGCAAAATTGAGGGTAAAAACGCGTGAAATTATATAGCACTATACCCCCCTTAAGAATCGAGTTACGTCCCCATAACTCTACCTACAAACCTGAAATAACTCTGGTACTTTTCTTTCATCATATCTTCGGCATCCCAAGTAGCTTCTTCAGTTTCTTGGTTAGACCACAACACCTTTACTATTTTGACACTTTTCCTATGAGTATCCCTGACCTTACTATCAAGGATCTTAATTGGCCTCTCTTCATAGGTCAAACTCTGGTCTAACTCTATTATTTCAGGTTGCAACACATGTGATTCATTTGGAACATATTTTCTTAGAAGAGACACATGAAAGACATTGTGAACTTTGCGCAACTCCATTGGTAATTCTAGCTTATAGGCAACTCTTCCAACCCATTGCAAGGTCTCATAGGGTCCTATATATTTCGTGCTCAATTTCCCTTTCTTTTCGAACCTCATTACACCTTTCATTGGTGATACCTTAAGTATCACCTTATCGCCAATTTGAAACACAACTTCCTGGCGTTTTTGGTTCGCATAAGACTTTTGTATATCTTTTGCTGATTGAATCTTTGCTTGTATTACTCTTATCTCATCTTTGTTTCTTCAATCAATTGAGGTCCTAGAATCACTGTCTCACTTATGTCACTCCAACATAAGGGACTTCTGCACTTCCTTCCATACAAAGCCTCAAAAGGTGCCATGACAATACTTGCATGGTAGCTATTGTTGTATGAAAACTCAATGAGATCTAAGTGATCCTCCCAATTCCTTTCAAAGTCCATTACACAAGCTCTTAGCATGTCTTCCAAAGTTTGTATGGTTCTCTCGGTTTGTCCATCGGTTTCTGGATGGAAAGTTGTACTCATTTTTAGAGTTGTACCAAAGTTCTCCTGGACACTTTTCCAGAATTTCGAAAGAAACCAATAATCCCTATTTGACACGATATCCTTTGGAACTCCATGCAGCCTCACAACATGCTTTATTTAAGCCTTTGCAAGTTGTTCCATTCTCCAAGACTCCTTCATTGGTATAAACATTGCTGACTTAGTAAGCCTATCTACCACATTGGCCTTCCCTTCATGGTATTGGATATCTAAATCATAATCCTTGATCAATTCAAGCCATCTCCTCTGTATCATGTTTAAATCATTTTGAGTGAAAAAGTACTTTAAACTTTTGTGGTCCGTGTATGTCCGACACTTTACTCAATACAAGTAATGCCTCCATATCCTTAAAGCAAACACGATCGCAGCTAGCTCAAGATCGTTAGTAGGGTAGTTTTCCTCGTATGGCTTCAATTGCCTTGAAGCATACAATCACCTTTCTATTTTGCATTAACACACATCCCAAACAATTTTTAGAAGCATCACTATACACATCATAAGAATCACTTCCATCTGGCAAAGTCAATACTGGAGCTGTAGTCAAACGCTTCTTTAAAGTCTGAAATGCCTCTTCACACTTATCACTCCACTCAAACTTACAGTCTTTCTTCATTAACAACGTCATCGGTTTAGCAATTCTCGAAAAGTCCTTCAGAAACCTCCTATAATAACCTGCTAACCCTAAGAAACTCCGTACATCCGTTACATTCTGTAGACACCTAATTTAGTCCCCTGTCCCGCAGCAGGACTCTATGATGATTAAAAAACTCATTTTCTTAACTCACTTTCTTCCTCATACTTAAATAATCCGAGTATTGCTTTTAATAACCTTTTTTTTATTACTATAATTATTTATTATTTTATTTGCTATTTATTTTATTAAAAAGTGGCTACAAATTTTAATAATATCGAAACAATAATTCGAAACTCCGCCCAAATTAATACTCGACGAAGACAATCTTCAAAGGAGAAGTGGTACGTTTCCTGAGAGCCCTAAAAATCATGTTTATGGACTTTTAAGTTGTTGTTTCACTATTTATTTATTGCTTTATCACGTTATTATTGTTAAAGGACTTAAAATTGATTGTTTGCAACGCTTAATCAAGATAATTCTTTCGGACAAATCTAATCATGTTAGGCTCCCTAAATTGATTTTAATAACGGTTTGACTTAAATTAATTAGTTTTTTTTTTATTCATTAATAATTTAATGCTCTTTTTTGTGAATTTCTTAATTGATATTTTTGTGTGATTCTAAATGTAATTTCTGTATGGTTAAGAGGAAACTAGTAATGGCCGCCTATGAGCTACCCGATGCACCGTCATGTTAGTACCTTCGCCCCCGAGTCCAATCTTTGGTTCGCTCGACCACAACTTGGAGTCATCCCCATGGGATCGGAGAGGATTTTCGTGCAATTTAGACAAACGTCCCTTATTCGAGTCCCAGTATCTAATCTAATACACGGTTTATGAGTTTAGTTCCTAAAACTCATTGGCGACTTCTTACTAGCATCGTCCGTATTCGTATATTATATCTCACTCGAAAAAAAAGATAATAAAAAAAAACAAAAAAACACAAAAATAGCGTAGCGCGACTGACTTTGTCACGCTAATGTCGCAGCGTCACAAAGTTTGTCGCGCTGGCACTGCAGCGTAACAAGCTTTGTCGCGCTGCACAGTCAGCGTGACAAACTCTGTCACGCTACCACGCTAGCGCGATTGAAATTCCTGCGCTCCTGTTTTTTTGCAAAATACTTCTAAAAAAGTCCATTTCACCTTTCCTTAAGCCAATTTTTTAGGTCTAACTTGACCTATGGACGGTTTGGGAAAGGTGACCAAAAAATTTGGGACTCAAAAATCCGGAGCCCCTACAGTGGCGACTTCACTGGGGACTAAAAGAGGGTGAGACTTGAAAATTTTCTCTCAAATTATACACTTATTATATTTAGAACATTTGCATTTTTTTAGTCATATTGCATACATGTAACATACACTTGGCCTCCATGTGTTTGAAACATGCCTTAGGATTACCGTGATACTTCTACATTTCGGGGAGGAACTATTGACTTGGTGGGGCCCATGGTCTCTAAGCAACCGAGCAAGATAGAACCTTATCCCAACTACATCAATTTCTAAGCCGCCCATGGTACTTAGATGGGAGAAACTTCATATCTAACGGTTATTATACCGCAAAGTGTTGGAGCACACTCCTTAGATGTAGGACCCTTTTGACTGACCATGACTGACCGTAGTTTGACTGCATTATTTAGTAATTATTTGCTTCTCTTTGTTTTATAAAGTTGCTTGTTTTGCTTTTTATATTTTGTGCATATGTAGATTTTATGAGGTTTTCAAATCAATTTTAATCACAATATATTATTAGCTACCTAAATTAATTGATTACGTAAAATATTTTCCATAATTTTAAATTATATTCTTTGATATCATTTGATTGCTTGGAAGATTTTTATGCACCAATATATTTGATTTAGTTAATAAAATATTGCAAAAGATATTATTAATCAAATCCTTGATCTTCTTAGGATTTGATTAATAGAATCTTTGATTAAATAGAAATAACTTATACACTTAACATTTATTAGAAAATTCAAATAATATTAACGATTTCAAAAATACTTTAACTTTTTGAGATTTTTAATATAATTCGAATCTTTTGGAAATTTACTAATTAATTCCTTTCATTTAGAATTTTATTAGTTTAATTCCAAATTTCTAATAAATCTAACTATCTCACTTTCCCTTGTATTATTTTCAAAAAATCAAACACTTAGAATAATTTTTTTTAAAAACTCAAAAAAAAAAATCCATCAAGGTTAATTATGATATTTATATTTTTTATTAATTTTTTATTTTTCCTATGAGCTTCCCATCAATTAACCTTGATTGTTATAACTCTAATTGTTGAGTCTCGTTTCTTTTTTCTTCTATTTTTCTTCTATCTTTTTTTGTCTTCCCTCATCATCTCTTTGTAAGGATCCAATAATGATAATCTGAAAATTACTAATTGCTTGACAATGCACGATTTTGATCAATGTTTTTAATGACTCACATACAAATAACATCATCACCAATCTTTCAAAAGTTCGGTCTAATAATAGGCCCATTTAGGCCTAAATAACGTATATATGGGCAACATGGACATGAATCCAAACCCATTAAATACAAATTTAATGATAACTTAGCAAAAATCAATAGAAACTTGCAGCGTAACTAACTCTACAACGCTACACAAACAGCGCAACTCTTCTAATTGCGCTACACTGTTAGCGTCACAAGTTTAATAACGCTACCTTGCTAGCGCTACTTCTTTTGTCACGCTACAAAGCTAGCGCTAGAACTTTTTTTGCGCTAAAAAGTCATGTATTTGAATAGTTTTGATGAATATGTAGTATTTATTTGAAATTACTCATACACATTTAAATCATAATTAACCCCAACTAAAAGGGTTTTAAGTTATTTTAGAGCCCGTTATGGTTCAATAAGAACCCACTTTTGTTTTTTTTTTTCAACATTTTATCTATTAACACATACTGAATGGACACATTCTTGTAAGTGCAATCATTATAATATGAAATTGCAAGGGTTGCTACATATTATTGGCATACAAAATGATGAAAAAATGCCTAATGTAAACAAAAGAAAATTTGTTTGCTTTAGAAAGTGATAATATGTGCTATATTACTACTTTTTTCTAAACACTCCATCCCACCTTTGCATCAAACGCATCATTCTAAGTGTTTCAATTATGAGCCCATGGTTCAACCTACTCCTAAATGTTTGATTTAGAATCTATTGATCAATAGACCCAGGGTCTATAGTTTGGACTGAAATATAACGAAGTTTCAATCAATTATGGTCATTATTTAAAATTCTTCAAATGCAAGCTCAAGAAAATCCGAAGAACATTATTCAAGACGATGTAGACGCGTACATACAAGAAACATGATTTGGACCAAAACTAGAACTCCATTCACTTTCCTAGTTTAATTTCTCTCTTTTCTTTTCTCCTTCTTTCATGGTAGAGTTTGAGACTTTTGCTGCCAAGTATCATTTATGTACTAATTTCAACTATCAATAAAATAAAATTTATTTCATCTTCAAATTGTACATTCTCTCTCTACTCATCATCTTGCTTAAACAATTACAAGTGAATGAACTCATCAAGTTGAGTTAATCAACATGGCAATCAAGAACAAGTTAAAGCATAATTGGCATAATATAGACTACGTTGTTCATATCAAATGCACCCTCAATTTGACGCATCCACACCTTGAACAACTTACTCTATATTTTACATCCTTTAAATTAAATGTGTCAATTACTTAATTAAGTTATTAAAGCAAAGTGGTTCAAATAAGTTCTCTTTTGGGAAACAAACTTTACTTTATTAACCATAGACTCAATCGTCACGAGCCTAAAAGTTTAATTGAGGCTCAATTTAAGTCTCAAAAATTGGGGGCTCACTCCAAGTCCACTTAGTGTTTATTTAAAGATGCAATACACCAACATAAGAGGCACCTTTGAAACCCTAAAAATGTCTCCCTTATCTTGAATAACCTATATTATGATCCACTTTCTTGGTAACCCGTTTGCGTCTAAACACATAGCTTGTTTCTTTCAACCTACATCAAACTTAGCTTGGGGATGGGAATGCTACGAGAACATAAATTAAAAAGCAACTCCATAAAGAAAATATATAATGTTAAAGCAGCTCTGATTTTCAAATTCAAACTAATGGAAATGCATGAAAAGTTGTCAACAAGTAAAATTTTAAATAATAGAGTTGCTCAAGTTTAAGAACAAGTTTGTAGCATAGTTTGGGTTAATTATGGGTATTTGAGTCTTCTTTACCTGCTCAAGTTTAAGAACAAGTTTGTAGCATAGTTTGTAGCATAGTTTGGGTTACCCTAAGCTTAGCCACGATACAACCCTGAAAAAGCCCTCCTTGAGGTGTAACAAAATTGCAAAAAACTTGTGTCTTTACCTTTAACACATCAATAACTCAGAAGCAAGAGCTACGTAAGACCTAATTCCAACTCGAATTGGATACGTATGCCACCTTTCATAAGGCGCGGTCTTAATAGTCCTACATCTTAAGGACAGGTAACATGAGTAAAATTTTAAGGGCCCATGAAAAAAAAGGGTCCTTTGAAAACAAGACTCACCTAAGGTCTTGGATACTGTTTTATTTTAGGACGCACAACCGTCCTTAAAAGAAAATTGCCTTAATGTCACATAAAGCAAGTCATGTTCTTCTACACATATCATCCTTCTTTCCTTTTTTCACACATACTCTTCTTCATCAAGATTCTTTCCTTTCTCATGCTCATCATCATCAACTCTTGTAGTGTCATCTTTTAACTCAAACACTCACATACTTCCTTTACTCATTAATTTTTATTCCGCAAAATCATCCAACTTCTTCATTTTCTCTTAAAGAATGAATTTTCATAGCTATCTTATGCCTATCCATGGCAGCATGAAACATCACTTTGACTCCATATCATCCTCTCATCACCAAAATCTTTCCTATCTCTTCTAGTTTTGGTCTTCATAAACTTGGCAACTCGTCTACTTCAAGCATTATCATATTCAACACTTCAAAACTTAAGCAAGCATTTATAATATTGATTTCTTATTTCTCTAAAGAGATTCACATTACTAATAGCCAATAGTTGAATTTGAAACAAACTTCTCAAACAAGACAATCACGAAAGTATAAGATGATGGCTCATAATCTAAGAACAAATGAGCAAGCTAAAATCATTCCGCTTTGAATCATAATCGTTGTCAAGCATATTATACAACAACTGTAATCAATTTTGGATCCTTAACTTCTACTATTCTTTCTTCCTCATTCTCCTCGTACAAAAAAATAATCATGTTTTTTTCAAAAAAAAAAAAAAATCGATTTAGGGAAAGTTGAGACACCCCCATCCCTTGCTTCCTACTAACTCATGCTATGGCACCTCCGTGTTCATTTGTGCATATTTTTTGGTTGTTTTCCCCGTGCTTATTTGTAGCTAATTTGAGCATATAACTAACTTGTACATACTCTTCTTGCTATCTTTGCATACATATTTGTGACCTTTCTTGTTGCTACAAGTCTCCATACTTACACCACCTTATACACCCTAGCCTGGGGGCTACGTTCTTTTCAAAATTAGTTATGAAGCGACTTGCTTCAAAATCTCATTAAGCTTATGACATTTGCTTGTTTCCCCTTATGAAAAAAAACATGGAAGTTGTCTCACTTGAAACTTCATTTTGGCGATTATTTTTTCGGAGTATGTCGGATAACCCTCCGCAAACTATTGCCATCCCCCCCTACTCGGACCCTCGGTCTCAAAATATAGCCCTTTAGTTATATGTCAAAGGTAAAAGGCCCAAGGTCTAATCAA
This sequence comes from Suaeda aralocaspica, assembly GCA_016808085.1. Taxonomy (NCBI): domain Eukaryota; kingdom Viridiplantae; phylum Streptophyta; class Magnoliopsida; order Caryophyllales; family Amaranthaceae; genus Suaeda; species Suaeda aralocaspica. The sequence goes on along the minus strand of PYUH01000245.1, from coordinate 159,646 downwards.
TAATACAAGAACAATTAATGAAGTTAAACTTGAAAAGCTTTCACACAAAAAAAAAAAGAGCTAGAAAATTAAAAAGGCGTAGCATCACAGACTTTGTAGCGCTAAATGAAGAGCGCCACAAAATTTTCAGCGCTCCATAGCGTAGCGCAACAAAGTTTGTCACGCTACAGCAGCAGCGCAACTAATTTTCTTGCGCTATGTTATTTGAGGTAAAATTAAGAGCATTTTTACTTTTATCATACCAAATGATGGGATAATTGATTTCTTATTCTTGGAGCACGTTGCATCATAAATATTAAGAGCATTTTCATTTTTGGTTATAAATTAAGAGCTCATTACTCTTATAATTAAAATAAATTAATCAAGAGCATTTTCACTTTTTGATTATTAATTAAGAGCCCATTACTCTTATAATAAACTAATCAAGAGCACTTCTCAATAGTTCATGGAGCATTATACTTCATTCTATAACATCATTTAGAGAATCATTTGCCAAAGCACTTTTGTTTAATAAAATAAAAGCATACTACTCTTACAATGCTTGGAGCATTCTTCAATAACCTGTTATAAAACAAAATTTTTTTTCATATGCTTGAACATTTGTATGACTACATTTAAATAAGTTATAACAAATAATTCTCTAAATCAACATGTAAGCACAAATTCATCTCATATTTCTCAAAATTATCTTAATTAAAGAATGTTTGAGATAGAAGCACTTACATTACAAAAGAAGAAGCACTTAAAGGAAAAGGCAGAGTAGTGCAAGACAATGTGCTACGCTTACACCTCAGCGTCACAAACCCAAACACGCTGCCTCAGTAGCGCGACTAACTCTACCACGCTACAACATGTAGCGCGACTAATTCTACAGCGCCATCACTCAAGCCCAGCAATGAAACCACGCCAATGTCCCTACACAACACTACCATGTATTATCAATTCAACATCAACTTTTATAATTTGAGCAACCTTTCAAACACAACAAATGAAGAAACGCTCACTTGGGAGCGTGATAGCAGCAACCGCGCTGAAGGTCTTAGCGCTGTTTCTATTGTCACGTCGACGCATCCGCGTGGTTGGCTTTGTGATGCTACAAGGCTAGCGCTCTTGACTGTGCTTTGTTGTATTTTCAAATGCTTTGACTTTGTTTTTGATGTTAATCCATTTTCTCACTCCTTTATCCAAAATACTCAAAAGGAAAAAATACATTGAGTTAAGGTTTGTGATTTTATGACAACGTCATTAGCTTTTGTCAACAGTTTTAGTAAATAAGAGAATTTACTCCAAAAAACTAATAAATGAGCGAATTTATTACACTTTGTTAACAATTCTGGTAAATAATCGAATTTACTAAAAATAGTAATAAATAAGCGAATTTATTACATTTTCTTCAAACACTTTTAGTAAATAAGCGAATTTACAAAAATAGTAATAGATAAGCGAATTTATTATCTTTTCTTCAAACACCTCTTTAGTAAATAAGCGAATTTACTAAAATAGTAATAAATAAGCGAATTTATTACCTTTTTTTTAAACACTTCTTTGGTAAATAAGTGAATTTACTAAAATAGTAATAAATAAGCAAATTTATTACCTTTTCTTCAAATATTCTTAGTATATAAACGAATTTACTAAAATAGTAATAAATAAGCGAATTTATTACCCTTTTGTGTTCAGATATTTTAGTAAATAAGCGAATTTACTAGATTAGTAATAAATAGACTAATATATTACTTTTGCTTATAAAATTGAATTTACAATGTTTTAATAAATAAACGAATTTATTAAAACTTATTTTCTATATTTCGATTTCAAAGTAAGAAAGTCGATTAATTAGAAAATAACTATTCCAATTTTCGAAAACAAAAAGGTTTTTTATGTTCTGGAAGCCATGCTTTCTAAAATCTTAATACACCCATTGGTTAATAAGGAGCCCTCGGTTCCGAATATGGAAGTCTCGACAAGCGATTCGGGCATACTTTGATTTTCGTCTTACTCAGACTCAATCAAAGTGGGGGCTAACTGTAGACATCTAATTTAGTCCCCGGTCCCGTGGTAAGACTCCATGATGAATAATAAAACCCACTTCTCTAGATTATTGGACTTAATTTTATATAAGCTCAATATTTGATTAAAAAAAAAAATAAAAAAAATAAAAAAAAATAAACGAGTTTTGGCGTAGCGCGACTCAGTAAGTCGCGCTGACGCAGCAGCGTGACAAGTAAACCAGCGCTAGCTGCGCAGTGTAACAGCTTGTGTCACGCTAGCTGCGCAGCGTGACAGCTTGTGTCACGCTAGCTGGTCAGCGTTATTAAACTTGTAACGCTACCTGGCCAGCATGATAAAACCTGTCGCGCTACACATTTTTCTTATAAATACCCTTTTTTCTCCTCTAAAACGATCCTCTTGACTTTCTTGATTTTTTCTACCCATTCTCACACTTCCAAAACCGATTCTCTTATTCTCCTAAACCTACTTTCTCTCTCTTTTTTCTCTTCTTCTCTTTACACTTAAACTTTTCTTTATCAAATTATCTTTTTATTTCATTACTAATAGTAATAAATAAGCGAATTTATCACAATAATTTCAGTAAATAAGCGAATTTACTCAAAATAGTAATAAATAAGCGAATTTATTACATTTTTTCAATAATTTCAGTAAATAAGCGAATTTAGTCAAAATAGTAATAATAAGCGAATTTATTACCTTATTTCCAGTCATAAGAAAACTTATTCCAAAATACTAATACTAATTTATTTGCTAAGTGTTTTGATAAATAAGCGAATTTATTTTCGATTTCAGTTTCGAGAGCCTTTGCTCTCTAAAATTTGCTACGCCCATTGGTTAATGAGGAGCTCATGGCTCTGGATATGAAAGCCTCGAAAAACGATTCGAGCATACTTTGATTGTCGTCTTACTCAGACTCAATCAAAGTGGGGGCTAACTGTAGACACCTAATTTAGCCCCCTGTCCCGCGGCAGGACTCTATGATGATTAAAAAACTCATTTCTCTAGAAGATTGGATAATCGAGTATACTTGGGCTTAAAAATAAATCTCATTCTTATTTCACGGACCTTTTTATCCAAATGCCTCTTTTACTATTTTAAATAAATGAATAAAATAAAATAATAATAATAAATAATAATAATAAAAAATGTTTCAAAAACGTAGCGCGGTTAATTTACTCACGCTGACAGCTCAGCGTGACTAAGCTAACAGCGCTACCCTAGTAGCGTTGTAGGGTTCCCTGCGCTACTGGGCCAGCGCGATTCGGCGTACCACGCTAGCAGCCCAGCGCGATTAGGGTTCCCACGCTGTTATAAAAACCCTCATTTCCTTCATTTCTCAACATTTTTTTTTAACTCACTTTCTTCCTCATACTTAAATAATCCGATTATTGCTTTTAACAACTTTTTTTTATTATAATTATTTATTATTTTATTTGCTATTTATTTTACTAAAAAGTGGCTACAAATTTTAATAATATCGAAACAATAATTCGAAACTCCGCCCAAATTAATACTCGACGAAGACAATCTTCAAAGGAGAAGTGGTACGTTTCCTGAGAGCCCTAAAAATCATGTTTATGGACTTTTAAGTTGTTGTTTCACTATTTATTTACTGCTTTATCACGTTATTATTGTTAAAGGACTTAAAATTGATTGTTTGCAACGCTTAATCAAGATAATTCTTTCGAACAAATCTAATCATGTTAGGCTCCCTAAATTGATTTTAATAACGGTTTGAGTTAAATAAATTAGTTTTTTTGTGATTCATTAACACTTTAATGCTCTTTTTTTGTGAGTTTCTTAATTGATATTTTTGTGTGATTCTACATGTAATTTCTGTATGGTTAAGAGGAAACTAGTAATGGCCGCCTATGGGCTAACCCGACGAACTCCGTCATGTTAGTACCTTCGCCCCCGAGTCCAATCTTTGGTTCGCTCGACCACAACTTGGAGTGCAATTTAGACAAACGTCCCTTATTCGAGTCCCATTCGTATCTAATCTAAATGCACGGTTTATCAGTTTAGTTCCTAAAACTCATTGGCGACTTCTTACTTGCATCGTCCGTATTCGTATATTATTATCTCACTCGAAAAAAAGATAATAAAAAAAACAAAAAAAAACACAAAAATAGCGTAGCGCGACTGACTTTGTCACGCTAATGTCGCAGCGTCACAAAGTTTGCCGCGCTGCACAGTCAGCGTGACAAACTCTTTCACGCTACCGCGCTAGCGCGATTGAAATTCCTGCGCTCCTGTTTTTTTGCAAAATACTTCTATAAAAGTCCATTTCACCTTTCCTTAAGCCAATTTTTTAGGTCTAACTCGACCTATGGGCGGCTTGGGAAAGGTGACCAAAAAATTTGGGACCCAAAAATTCGGGGCCCCTACACATTCTTAAGTGTAGGCCACTCCTTTACTGCTTCGATTTTGGCTGGGTCTGCTTCAACTCCCTCTTTCAACACAAAATGTCCCAAGAATGCTACTTTCTCCAACCAGAACTCACATTTCGTGAACTTAGCATACAATTTATTCTCCCTTAATGTCATCAAAATTTTTCTCAAATTTTCTACTTGCTCCTCTTTACTCTTAGAGTACATCAAAATGTCATCAATGAAAACAACCACAAATTTATCCAAGAATCGTTGGCAAAACCTATTCATTAAGTCCATGAAAATTGTTGGCGCATTGGTTAACCCAAAAGGCATAATAGTGAACTCATAGTGCCCATACCTTGAACGAAAAGTCGTTTTCGGTATGTCCCCATTAGCAATCCTCAATTGATGGTACCCTGACCTCAAATCAATATTTGAAAACACAATAGCTCCTTTTAATTGATCAAACAAGTCATCAATCCTCGGTAAAGGATATTTATTCTTGATGGTCACCTTGTTCAACTCCCTATAGTCAATACACAGCCTCAAACTCCCATCTTTCTTCTTTACAAACAGTACTGGTCCTCCCCAAGGTAAAGCACTAGGCCTAATGTACCCCTTCTCCAACAACTCCTGTAACTGCTCTTTTCAACTCACTCATTTCTGCAGGTGCTATCCTATAGGGGGCTTTGGAAATAGGTGTTGTTTCTAGAACTAAGCCTATGGTAAAGTCAATGTCTCGCTTCGGAGGTATCCCCGAAATCTCTTCCGGAAACAAGTCCAGAAAGTTCCTTACTAACTCAATATCTTCAAGCCTAGTAGTCTCAACATGATCTACATCCCTCACACTACAAAGGTAAATTGGAAAACCTCTCCTTACAAACCAAGCAAACCTCATTACTGATACTATTTTTGTTGTTTTTGGCCTTCCTGCCCTCCAATAGCTCACTTTCGTACCCTTATTGATTAACGAGATCTTTTGTGGCTCACACAAAATCTCCGCCTTATGCTCACTCAACCAATCCATCCCCATAATCACTTCTAAGACACCCAAATCAAACTCAATTAGGTTAGCCTTAAACTCCACTCCCTCAATTTTAATAAGAACATCCAGAAATCTCCTCGAACATTGTACCTCTTGTCGTGATGGTAACACTATTGACATATCTATTGTATCTACTTTTCCCAACATAGGCTTTAACTTTTCTAGAATCTTAGTGGATAAAAAATAATATGTTGCACCAGAATCACACAGAACTTTAACACGAAAGGAGTGAATAGAAAAAGTACTAGTAATTACATTTCTACTAGCATCAACTTCACTTCGAGCCATCAGATTCAACTTTTTTAGTATTTGAGGTCTTAGTCTGACCTCCTCCATTCCCACTTCCATTTCTATTTCTGGCTTGAGGCGTTGCCTTTCCTCCCATATTTACATGGAAACCCTTTGGCTGACCCCCAGTTGATTTCCCTTTGAATTCAGAACCTTGTCCTTCCTTTCCCTTGTTCTTAGAGAAGCACTCATACTCACGGTGTCCAAGTTTGTTACACAAACGACAAGTCACTGGGTTCCCAGCACAGTCCTTCCCTGGATGATTGTTAGGACACTTCTTTCCAAAGTACACACGCCCTCCTTGACTAGCCATTTGAGCTCTATTCCCATTTCCATTAGCAGGCTTCCCAAAGTTTCCCCTGTTACCCTGGAAGTTATTGTTGAAACGGGGCTTCTTAAATCCACCATGATTCCCTTGTTGGTTGAAGTTTTCTCCACCATCCTTTCTTTTCTCCCTCATCTTACCTTCCTTCGGTACCTCCTTCTTTTTCTGGTCTAGGGCATACAGGTTTGCAGCTCTACTATATGGCTCATCCAAAGACTGAAAGACATGCCCGGCTAACTGCAACTAAATGTCTAAGGGTAACCCTCTCTCAAAACGACCAGCCTTCAACTTCTCGGTTGCCACGGTCTCCTTAGCAAACCTAGACAACTCTATGAACTTAGAGTAATACTCAGTGACAGACATACTTCCCATCTTAAGCTCCAGAAACTCCTCAGCTTTCTGTTTCTAAAGGAACACAGGATAAAACTTATTACGGATTTGCTCCTGAAACACATCCCAATTGAACCCTAGTAAAGCCCTAATCACAGCCTCATTTTGTGACCACCAAAGATCAGTTTCTCCACTCATATAGTAAATAGCATGGTTCACCTTAAGCTCTTCTGGACACTCAACTGCCCCAAACAGGTTGTTAAACTCTCTCAACAATCCCTCTTGAATAGTTGGGTTGCACTACAAGAAAATGGTTGATTAGCGACGGAATACTTGCGACGGACTAAAATTCCATCGCAAATAATTCAAATTGTGACGGAAAATTATTCCATCACTATTTTGCGACGGACTTAATAGTTTTCCGTCGGAATATTCCGTCGGAAATTCATGACAAAATTTTGCGAATAAAAAAAAGAATTTGCGAGGGAAAATTCCCTCGCAACTTTGCGACAGGCATATTTCCATAGTAAATATAACATTTGCGAGGGAATTTTTTTAGTCGGAAATTCCGTCGCCAATTCTCGACAAAAACGAACAACCAAAACAAATGAAGTTTGTAGCCAAAAACAAAAGAAAATACACAAAACAACTTAGCCCTCTTAAACCCTAACCCACGAATCAACCTAACCCTCTCAAACCCTAACCCACAAATCAGCTCTCAGACCGGCGACCTTCGACAACGCCGGTGACCTCCTCTTCCTCTTCCTTGTCTGTCTTGCTCTTCCTCTTCCTCGTCTGTATTTCCCTTCGTTTTCCTTCTTCCTCTTCGTCGTCTGTCTTCCCCTTTGTTCAGGTAAGTTGTTCAGTTTCTTCCTTCTTCTTTATTACCATTAAAGATGATGATATCAAGTCACAAAATGTCGCTGCCCTAATTACGTATTATCGTCTTTCATAAACCCTAATTTCTCGAATTCATGCTCAATTTTCGCAGATTTTGGACTTTTCTGTGATTTTAGGTTTTACAGCAATTGTTGTTTGAATTTCACTACTAACCTAATTCTTATTTTTGCAAAATGTTCGAATTTCCTTGCTATATACTGAATAATGTGTTCAAATTTATGAATGTTACTATGTTAGGTTCGTTATTTCTCTTTCATTCATTCATTTGCTGTTATTTCAGGCAACAAACGAGTAGTAGTAATAAGTAATGTATATAAGTTACTGATTTAATATAAATTCGTAATACAACTCACCTTTTGCAATGGAACTAATTGCCTTGTTCCTGCAGCGGTTTTTATTGCTGTTGCTCTTGCTCTTGCGATTACGCTTAGCTAATTTCGCAGATAATTGCTTTAATTCTGATCTTTTACGCTTAGGCATAGCGATTTGCGCAAGGTGTTTTTGTTTCTCCTGTTTATTCAGACAATTAGAATAAGTTTAATTGCAATTGACAATTATAAATCAGTCCGACTGACTGTAATTCATAGTCATACTCATATTATATATGAATTTTGTGTTGCAGATGAATTAACCAATTAAAATTAATTGATAAATACAGATGAGATTTAGCAAATTTATCTTAAGCAATAATAATCGAAATCTAAAGAATTTATCTTAGCAACAACAAAAATAAAACATTTGCAGGCATACTTTTGAATCCAGAAACTTTACCTCTTACAAACACAACGGATGCTTTGGATATACTCTAATTCATTCATTTGTTGCGTTTGTTTGTATGTCCTTTTCTTTCTCTTATTTAATTTTTGGTAGAAATTGGTAGTTAATAAATAAATGAAGATGTTGTAACTGTATTTCTTCGAATAAATTTGAGTTGTTTTGTTTATGCTATAATATGAGATGGTTTAGAAGATTTAGATTTTGAGCTGAAATTGAAGTTCTGGAATCATATGAATGTTAACTTTAGATTGCAGTTGTTGCAATGAATTTGCTGTTTAGTGTAAAATGACTGAGTTTTGATGCTAGATTATGTAATTCTAGGGGTAGTTTTCGAGGCGGGTTTCGGTCCGTTACAGAATTTTTTTAGTTTCAGTATGCTTTTGATGTGATACTTTGTGCCTTGAATTTTTGAATTGCCATAAATGGCATTGTTGTGCTATGATTGATTGTGGCCTTAATTTGTTTTTTCGTGTATCGTTTGAGTAGATGTTGTGATGGCTTGTGTTTTTGTAATTTTGCATTCAATGTTATTGAATTGGAGTTTTACTAGTATAGAAACTAAAATTTGTGGAAATTTGGTTTGTAATGTTATTGAATTGGAGTTTTGTTCGTTTGTATTCGTCTAAGAGAGTTTACTTCTGTTTATTGGAATCGGTTGTACGGTAGAAAGGCTTGTTTAGGCCTTTTTCCTTTCTTGAAAATTTGTTAGAGATGCATTTGAAAAGATAACTCAAGTTAGACTTGAAAAGATAAACGGCAGTGTCTTTCCACTAGAATGAATAGCTATGTGAATGTTCAAAATTCTAATCTTCCTTTATCCTTTCAACTAGGCATAGTAATAGCCATTTTTAGTGATTTTTAAGGCATTTTGATTGATTTTGAGCCCCAAACAGTTTTAAGATGACATTTAGCTTAATTTACATACAATTTTAAGATGACATTCTGAGGTGTCTTGAGTCATTTTGGGTGATATTGACCCCAAAACAGTTGGAAGTTGACTTTTAACTTCACTTAAGGACTTATACACTTGTAAATATGCTATTTGGGAATGTTTTAATTAGTTATAAGCTTAAATAAAGAGAAACTAGTGACTTGGCCATGGTAGTAGCCATTTTTAGTGATTTTTGAGCCTTTTTAAGTTAATTTGAGCCCAAAACGGTTGTAATGTCACATTTCAATAAATTAAAAAACATAGGCACCTCTAAATATGCAGTATATGAATATTTAAGGTACTTATAAGCTTAATTGAAGAGACAATAATCAAATGGGAAAGTAAATAGCCATTTTGAAGTGTTTTGAGCCACTTTGGGTGATATTGACCCAAAACAGTTGGAAGCAAACTTTTAATTTAATATAAGGACTTATACACTTTTAAATATGATATTTGTGATTTTTTTACTTATTATAAGCTAAAATGAAAAGAAACTAGTGACTTGGCCATGGTAGTAGCCATTTTTAGTGATTTTTGAGCCTTTTTGAGTGAATTAGAGCCCAAAACGGTTGTAATGTCACATTTCAATAAATTAAAAAACATAGACACCTCTAAGTATGCAGTATATGAATGTTTAAGTTACTTATAAGCTTAATTGAAGAGACAGTAATCAAATGGGCAAGTAAATAGCCATTTTGAGGTATTTTGAGCCATTTTGAGCGATATTGACCCCAAAACACTTGGAAGTTGACTTTTAACTTAACTTAAGGATGTATACACATGTAAATATGCTATGTGGTAATGTTTTGGTTAGTTATAAGCTTAAATAAAGAGAAACTAGTGACTTGACCGTGGTAGTAGCAACTTTTAGTAATTTTTGAGCCTTTTTGAGTGAATTTGAGCCCAAAACAGTTGTAATGTCACATTTAAATAAATTAAAAAACATAGACACCTCTAAATATGCAGTATATGAATATTTAAGGTACTTATCAGCTTAATTGAAGAGCCAATAATCAAATGGGCAAGTAAATAGCAATTTTGAGGGGTTTTGAGCCATTTTGGATGATATTGACCCCAAAACACTTGGAAGTTGACTTTTAACTTAACTTAAGGACTGATACTCTTGTAAATATGCTATTTGGGATTGTTATAATTAGTTATAAGCTAAAATGAAGGGAAACTAGTGACTTGGCCATGAGAGTAGCAATTTTTAGTGATTTTTGAGCCTTTTTGAGTGAATTTGAGCCCAAAAAGGTTGTAATGTCACATTTCAATAAATAAGAAAACGTAGACACCTCTAATTATGCAATATATGAATGTTTACAGTACTTATAAGCTTAATTGAAGAGACAGTAATCAAATGAGCAAGTAAATAGCCATTTTGAGGTGTTTTGAGCCATTTTGGGTGATATTGACCCCAAAACACATGGAATTTGACTTTTAACATAACTTAAGGATGTATACACTTGTAAATATGCTATTTCGGATGTTTTAATTAGTTATAAGCTTAAATGGAGAGAAACTAGTGACTTGACCATGGTAGTAGCCATTTTTAACGATTTTTGAGCCTTTTTGAGTGAATTTGAGCCCAAAACGGTTGTAATGTCACATTTCAATAAATTAAAAAACTTAGACACTTCTAAATATGCAGTATATGAATCTTTAAGGTACTTATGAGCTTAATTGAGGAGACAATAATCAAATGGGCAATTAAATAGCCATTTTGAGGTGTTTTGAGCCACTTTGGGTGATATTGACCCCAAAACACTTGGAAGTTGACTTTTAACTTAACATAAGGACTTATACACTTGTAAATATGATGTGTGGGATTTTTGTATTTATTTGTAAGCTAAAATGAAGGGAAACTAGTGACTTGGCCATGAGAGTAGCAATTTTTAGTGATTTTTGAGCCTTTTTGGGTGAATTTGAGCCCAAAACGGTTGTAATGTCACATTTCAAATATGCAGTATATGAATGTTTAAGGTACTTATAAGCTTAGTTGAAGAGACAGTAATCAAAAGGGCAAGTAAATAGCCATTTTGAGGTGTTTTGAGCCATTTAGGGTGATATTGACCCCAAAACACTTGGAAGTTGACTTTTAACTAAACTTAAGGACTTATACACTTGTAAATATGCTATTTGGGAATGTTACAATTATTTATAAGCTTAAATGAAGAGAAACTAGTGAATTGGCCATGGTAGTAGCCACTTTTAGTGATTTTTGAGCCTTTTTGATTGAATTTGAGCCCAAAACGGTTGTGATGTCACATTTCATTAAATTAAAAAACATAGACATCTCTAAATATGCGGTATATGAATGTTTAGGGTACTTATAAGATTAATTAAAGAGACAGTAATCAAATGGGCAAGTTAATAAACATCTTGAGGTGTTTTTAAGGTATATTGTGCAAAAAACACATGGAACTTGTCATTTGATTTAAATTTAAACCTTACAAAGTTATAACTATGCTTTATAGGAATGTTTAAGTTATGTATAAGTTTTATGAAATGAAACTAGTGAAATGGGCATAATAGTAGCTATTTTCCATTCATTTATTAGCGAAGTTGGGCACATAATTAAACACAAGTTGAAATAGTTGTCTATGTGTATTCCTCTATTAGTATGCTTGTTTCAATCAAGTGTGTTCTGTAGGAAATATATCAGAAGCAGGTTAAGGATTCCTCCAATGCGGAAACTCCAAAGACGCCAAATGAGATGTATTGGGAGGCAGCTGGTGGGCGCATCAAGAAAGGTCGCGTCAAAGGTCTTGGTAGTGTTGTTGAGTTGTACTACGGGTCGTTCAGGCGATGTGGATCGTCACAGCAATATACTCCCTCTGTCGTTTCTCAAATGCAAGATCATTTTGACAAGAGGGTAGAGAATGTCATGACCCAGCTTCAGGAGTTCCGGGAGGATGTCAGGAACCAGATTCATGACGATTTAAGGCAGGAGGTTCAAGAGGAGGTCAGGAATGAGATGCAAGTAGAGATGGCCGCAATGGAGCACAGAAAAAGTGAGCATGTGGAGGAGCTGATGAGTCGGATTCATGGATTCAGCACTGACAGTTGTTCTCCTTTCCAGAATCATCGTAGGGACCCCAGAGATGACTCGGGTAGTAGCGCAGGTCAAGGCACTCCAGTTTAGTTAGTTTACTTGTGTAGGAGGATATATCGTATGATCGCATAGACATATAGTTTAGTTGTATGCAATTACTATTATTCTTAAACTTGTTATGGTAGTATTTAATGGTACTTGTACGACACAAATTAATTCATTTATGTTTTAAAATGTTTGAAACCATATCCTTGATGTGATCGTCGCAACAAAATGGAAATAATTATGGTATATACAGATTTGCAGGTTCTAATTATGGTTTAAAGTAGTGTTTTAAAAAAAATTGTAAAATTCCAACAAAAATATTCATCATAATTTGTCATATTAGAATTTTTTAAGCAGTCAAAATTTATCGTCGCAAAATATAAGGAAAAATTTTAAAGCTACAAAATGAGCCCTACAAACCAAGTTTGCGAGGGAAATATGCAACGAATTTTATTTTTATAGCAAATTTGCGATGGAAAATTCCCTCGCAAATTTGGTTTTTGTGATGGAAAATTCCCTCGCAAAACTAGTCCTCCAATTTCCTCAATTTCCGTCGCAAAATGTTTGCAACGGAAATTCCGTCGGAAAAACCAACAATTTGCGACGAAGAGAATTCTGACGATCTTTTTGCGACGGAATTCCATCGCAAACGGGTTTTGCGACAGAATTTGGGGTATTTCCGACGAAAAAATTCCGTCGCAAATCGCATGTTTTCTTGTAGTGGGGGGGGCTCTCCTTGGTAAGTAGGCGGCTTACTTTGAGAAATCTTCTTGAAAAGTTCCCCAACAGGGTCACTACCATTTCCATTTCTTCTAGCAGCTAACTGTTCAGCTACAGTAGCTAATTGTCTCACTACCTTATTCAGCTGATTGTTGTTACGTTCAGCCATTCTATTTCTCCTGTAGAGGAAAAAGGACCTTTATATTAAATTATGTCTAACTCTAAGTTAGAACAACATAAACTCATAACATAAAACATTTTATCATTTCGTCTCACAAAAGTAGTTTTCATTCTTTTAGAGCAAATGATTCACTTAGTTTTGATTGTTTACACAACCATTAAAATAAGAATAAAGCACATTTTAAATAAAAATAATTCCCTTGGTTCTATTCTACTTGAGGCTTCATTTCCTAAAAGAATTGACTCATTTATTAATTCTTTCCCAAAAGAAATGTATTACTTAATTCCTCCTAATATTTCTTTATGGTTCACTGCCACTTATTTATAAAAATAAACAACAATCTAAATTGTTCAAAATTCTAAACATTAACAACGCTAAACAGTACTAACTAACTCATGTCTAAACAAAACTCCTAAACATTAACATTAACCTTTATGTCCCTCGACATTACATATTTCTTGGGTATAAACTCATGATCATCTTTTATATCATCTTCCATATCCTCTTCCATGTCTTCATCCACAACCTCCTCATGATCAAACTCTTCTTCATCCTCATAATCGGATACCAAATCTACATACACAGGAATCACTGGGTTTGGATTCTTGATCTCATAACACGAGCTATCATTTGACTCATCACTCCTTGAACTAGAAGTAGTTTCTTTCACCACCATGTCATCATCTTCCTGGATACCTAGGCTTGGTGTGGGTGGGGTCTCCTCACTTGCATTCAATTCCTGGTACTCATTCTCTTTTCTGGCAATGTAACCCTCCAGATACCTCCAATTACAGCCCCACTGACCAACTGCATCTTTATATTTAGTGTAATTTTGAACTCCTCCATCAAAATGAAAATCACTAAACTTAACCTTGATATCCAGGTACGGCGAACGGTCAGGCAAACAATTAACAATTAGGGCCGACACATGGTCAGGTTGGTCTCATTGCGCCAGCTTCAACACCGTACTCATATACCAACAATAAAACCGTATCTTCCAGACGTACTGAGGTGGACTCTCATAGTCCTTCTTTTCCAATGTCCCCATCTGTGTGTGTTTACTAGGCATGCTATCCGACATCCTGCACAACACTTAAGACTAATGGACTATCCTTCCCACAACAAAACCAAGCTAACATTTCTACAACAAAAGGTCCGGTGGCTAACATACAATTTCTTTTACACATAACTACTCACATAAGCAACACCTCAAAACATTTACTTAAATGCATGAAAGAATAGAAATAAAGTCTATCCTACATGCCCAAACTTCCTACCCAATCTCACCACATGATATTAAAGCAATAACACATAATACATACCTGAATTCCTTGCATACCTGCACACATAATTAATTTTAAAACATTTATTTTTTCAAAACCTTCTATTTTCAGAAATTACTATTTTTAGAAAAATTCTATTTCCAACAACTTTCCAAAATAAGAAACTCCTCTTTCCCAAAATAAATCTTAGGGTACCCCCAAAAATAAAAAGTATTGTATTTCGAAAACTAAGCTCAAGTAACCACTTTGTAACACCCTGGAATTTCCTAACTTTCTACTCTACATTTTTCCGGAAAATATATTATAAATATTAAAGAAATATAATTATTAAAACTCCTAAATATCGAGGAAAAAACAAAGTACCACTGCCACCGTGATAATGGCTAAGGCATTTATCAAAGTACTACAGCGAAAGTCATTAAAACCAAAACCAATTTAAACTTAAACTTCAAAACTAAATTCAAACCAACATCCAAAATAAAAATCAACTTAAAACTTTATTACACTTCAACACCATCTTAATGGCCTTCAAAAACCAAAACTAAAACTTTGGAAATAAAACAACATCCAAATAATAGTTAGATCACTCCATAAGCAATAAAAGCAAGAACTACGAAGACTACACAGCAAGCACTCTCACTCTAGCCCAGCATAAAATTACTTATGCCCACTTGTACCTGTAGTTTTTCTTATTCTAGACAGCTACTCGCCAACAATTGGGTCATCGTAGGGCAAAGTCTAAGACAAGGCCATGCATACAAAAACAGTCAGCAAAAATGAGTACAGAACTACTAAAGACTATGCAACAAGAGCAACATAAATTAAAATAACACATACATACATCTTACCGTTGACAATTTTTCACCTGTGCATAGACTCAACATAAACAAATTAATTATTATATTTAAACTTTGGATTTCTCATCGAACAGGTTTCCTTTCTTTTAAAATCGCCCTATTGGGCACCAACTTGGGAGCAACTCTAAGAAGGTATTACCTATGTCACATAAAGTGATGGAATTCTAGCGCATTAAAAATATAAAAGAGTACAACGTCTTGCACTCCAATTAGAAGTCATATATCACTGTTCCATATGACTCCCCCCTTTGTTCATACTCAAGGTATATACTTTCCAAGAATTTTGGTGCGAATCCTCTTTCAGTTTACGTGATTAACCAGATTAACAATGTTATGACTCGCATATAATAGTACACAATAACATACATACAGTCAAGCAAGCCATATTAATTATCTTTGAATTAAAGTGATTCAAAAAAATAATCTTAGGTATGTCCTTTAATTAAAAGCTGATGAGGCAAATGTGAGTTTTTTTTGTCAATTTTTCCAATTTTAAAAAACAAGTGACTAAATTTTTCTTTGTACTCAGATATTGTAACACCCTGGAATTTCCTAACTTTCTGGTCAACATTTTTCCGGAAAATATATTATAAATATTAAAGAAATATATTTATCAAAACACCTAAATATCGAAGAAAAACGAAATTATTGCTACCACCGTGATAACGGCTAAGGCATTTATTAAAGTACTACAGCGGAAGTCTTTAAAACCAAAACCAATTTAAACTTAAACTTCAAAACAATCTCAAAACTAAATTCAAACCAACATCCAAAATAAAAATCAACTTAAAACTTTATTACACTCCAGAACCATCATAATGGCCCTTAAAAACCAAAACTAAAACTTTGGAAATAAAACAACATCCAAATAATAGTTAGACCACTTCATAAGCAATAAAAGCAAGAACTACGAAGACTACACAGCAAGCACTCTCACTCTAGCCCAGCATGAAATGACTTATGCCTACTTGTACCTGTAGCTTTTCTTATACTAGACAACTACTCGCCAAGAATTGGGTCATCGTAGGGCCATGTCCAAGACAAAGCCATGCACACAAAACAAACAGTCAGAAAAGATGAGTACATAACTACTAAAGACTACGCAACAAGAGCAACATAAATTAAAATAACACATACATACATCTTACCGTTGACAATTCTTCACCTGTTCATGGACTCATCATAAACAAATTAATTATTATATTTAAACTTTGGATTTCGCATTGATGAACGGGTTTCCTTTCCTTTTAAATCGCCTTATTGGGCACCAACTTGGGAGCAACTCCAAGAAGGTATTACCTATGTCACATAAAATGACGAAATTCCAGCGCATTAAAAATATAAAAGAGTACAACGTCTTGTACTCCAATTAGAAGTCATAGATTATTGTTCCATACAACTCCCCCCACTAGTACAAAAATTGGATTTTGCTGCGCCACATTTGCTGCTGTTCTTTGGGATTTTTAAAGAACCGCAGCAAATAGTATATATATATATATTTTAATAGTAATAGTTATTTGCTGCGGTTTTCTTATGTTATTTGCTGCAATTGAACCGCAGCAAATAATCCAACCCCAAAACCGGCTAAAATAACCCTAAGCCCAAGCCCATAATATTAGCACCTATATAAAGCTACTCCCTCATTTTTCCACCTCCCCTTCTTTCTGATCTTTCTCCCTTTTTTTTCTCTCTAACCCTAACTCCTTCTCTCATTCTCGCATCTTTCCCTCTCATTCTCATTCTCGCATCTTTCCCTCTCATTCTCATTCTCGCCTCTTTCTTCTCTCATTCTCGCCTCTTTCCTCTCTCATTCTCATTCTCTTCTCTTTCTCATTCTCACATAAGAGGTAAAATTTCTCTTTTTGGGTTTGTTTTTTGCAGTTTTAAATTAGTTTTTTTTTATGGTTTATGTTTTTTTTTTTTCTGATTTTGTTTGAAGATCGAAGATCTCTCATTCGAAGGTCAAGAGAATCAGGTGACAAATTGTTGGTGATTTCGACATGATGGTTGGTTTTTAAGGTTTTATTTGACTTTTTATTGTTTAATTATTTGATTTATGTTTTTTTTCGTGATTGTTGTTTGTTCTTCTTAAAATGTTATTGGGTTTTCTGATATTTTTTGTTGATTCGACTTTTGTTTTTTTTTTCGATTTAGGGTTTTTGTTATTGTATTTCCGACTTTTGTTATTGGGTTTCGACTTGGGTTTTGGATTTGTGTTGGGGGTTTTTTAGAATGGTTTGTGTGGGGTTTTTCGGAATGGTTCTGTGTTGGTGGTTTGACGTAGTGTGAGTGTGTAGTGAGTGGGTAAGACTGAGTGAGGGTGAGAGTGTGAGGTGTTGGTAAGACGTGTAGTGAGTGATTCAGAGTGTGAGAGTGTGAGTGAGTCAGTCTCTCTGTGAGCTGTGAGAGTGAAATATCTCAATGTTCAATAGTTCAGATGCTCTGCTTAATGTATTGCAAGCATTTATACATGTATAATGTAGGCTTCTAGCAGCATATCCAACCGCCATATGAATATGACCTGTGAGAAGTAAAGTGAGAGAGGCTGCATTTTGTCGTCCATTTTTATATACTACATTAATATTTTATGTAAATGTTGTGCTATTGCTACATTTTTGTTGTTTGTTGCTGGAATGGAATTACGAACTTATTCTGCCATTTTGTGCAAATTGGTGACACACTGTGGATGTAAAACATTTATTTGTTGTGAATTCTCTCTTATGAATTGGTTTATTGATTCTGTCTCAAGGAAACTTAACTGTCGAAAATGAAGCATTGAAGCGACTCTATAATAGATGTCATTAGGGAGGAAATTTTCAAGTTATGTTTGCTGAAGATAGGGTTGTATCCTAATTGAATTTTTTAAGGGGGTTTCCTGATTTAACTGAGTGTTTCAGTGACTGAGTGTAAGTGAGTGTGTGAGTCACGAGTGAGGGTGATTGTGTGAGCAACTGAGTGTGTGAGTAACTGACTGAGACTGAGTGTAAGTTTTCATGAAGTCATTACAAGTTTCATAAGAAATAATTCCTTTGACAAGTGATAGTGTTTGGCTTGGTTCTATTTTCGTGGTCTGTTTCTCTGATTCCCCCTTTCTAACTTCCTTATTGCAATAAATAAAAAGTAAATTTAAGAGTTCATATAAAAATCTCTATATAAGATTTGTTTATTATTAATAAAAAATTTGTTCATAATCGATTAGTCATGTGACAGTAGAACAAACCTTTAGTTATGTGTCTTATTCTTGTCACATGATAAAATAATGTTTTACAATAAATAGTAAGGAGTATCTTTATTGCTAGGTTAAAATAATGTCCTACACAACCTACTAATCATAGTGCTTTTCTATTTTTTTTTGTTTTGTTTAGAATACGGAGCAAAATCACATGTATTTATTGTGACTGTGCTATTTGTGTTTTGTATGCAATATTTTGGATAAGTGAGGGAATGTTTGGATGTAATGCTTGAATGAAGAATTAGATTTTGAATCTATGAAAGAATGGTTTAATGAGTATGTTAATGGATGCTTGAATGAAATATTTCGATGAGATTGAGCTTATGACTGATGTTTATGATTTAGATGAGATTGAGCTTATGATTGATGTTTATTGATTTTGGGTCTGATGGTTGCTTCTTACTTGATTCCCTTATGGTCAGACAATTGCATCTTTATGGTGATGCAATTGTTGAATGATGATCGAGTCCCTTATAGTCCCTTATTGTTGAATGATGTTTATGATTTAGCTATATTTTTGAATTGAATCTCAACCTTTTGTTCTTAATGATTCTGCAGAAGTAGTGCGAGGAGGCATTGAAGGCATAAATGGTGCACAATTGGGTGGCCGGAATGTGAGACTTTCATGGGGTCGTAGTCCTTCAAACAGACAGGTACTATAGCATTGTTTTCATTTCCTTTGGGTAACTCTGTGTATTTCAGATTTTCAGCCTGACTGACGTTTATTTTTTTTTTGGCTGGATGTTAGTCCAACCTGATCAGAATCAGTGGAATAATGCTGCTTATTATGGATATCCACAAGGATACGAGAACTATGGAATGTGTCTGCTCTCCACACTTCTGTTGCTGCCATTGTTGAGATGCTGCGTTATAATGCTCTTAGAATGTTTTTTGTAGTATAATTGTATTTGAGATTGATGTTATTATTCTAATGCTGCTGTAATGTTGTTATTACAACTATTGTACATATACAAACATTCTGGCTACAATTTAGCATTAAAAAGCAAAAAAAAAAAAAAAAAAAAAATTTTTTTTTTTGGGTGGTTATTTGCTGCGGTTTTTCTAAGAAAACCACAGCAAATAAAGCTTTTTTTTTGGTGGGAAATCCCACTATTTGCTGCGGTTTTACAAAGAACCGCAGCAAATAGTGGGATTTCCCACCAATTTTTGCCCTTTTTTTGCTGCGATTTTGACTACAACCGCAGCAAAAAGTCCATTTTTTTGCTGCGGTTGAACCGCAGCAAATAATAAGCTAGTTTATTGCTGCTGCTCCAAGTGCTGCGGTTAAAAACCGCAGCAAATACCCCTAAAAAAACCGCAGCAAAAGTCGATTTTTGTACTAGTGCCCCTTTGTTCATACTCAAGGTATATATGTTCCAAGAGTTTTGGTGTGAATCCTCTTTCAGTTGACGTGATTAACCGGATTAACAATGTTATAACTCGCATATAATATCACACAATAACATGCATACAATCAAGCAAGCCATATTAATTATCTTTGAATTAAAGTGATTCAAAAAAATAATCTTAGGTGTGTCCTTTAATTAAACTACACTTCCTTTACCACACATTAACTGTGAGTGGCTAACTATTTACTTTCTCCTTGACCACACATGCATTAAACTGTGAGTGGCAATAAGTATAAAAATAATTGCTCATTAACTTTTATTAATCATGTGAATAAAAATTCACAAACTACTTTTCTTGTTGATTAAGTAATTAACCAATTTAAATAACTTCCTTTCTTTATTAATAAGCTATTGGCCTAATTAAACTGATCATAACATTTCAAATTAAATCTTGATGAATTTATATTGCTAAAAACATGAAATGTCAAACTAATATAGAATCATGCTACTAATAAATTTTGTCATGCATGTCAATTTCACAATCCAAACAAGCACAACAAGATAACATAAAATATCAACCAAGCATTTATTTTAATTCTCATGTTTGTCTTTAGTACTTACGTACCTTGTAAAGTAGTGGCGATCCGCCACAACTCCTACAGACTATGTCAAAGTTTCCTATAAAAAGAAAACCGGAACTAAATTAAAATCTTGTTGACTAAATTCTACAACAACTCTAAACTAACTTTATATATTGGAAACTTGCCCAAAACATTCCCTATATGGTCTCTATTCAATTCCATACTTTAATTTTACTACTGCAAAATACTTGATTTTCAATTTTCCAAACCTTCTTATAATCACTCTAAAACCATCCTAAATGTCATATTTTGATAATCATAAAACACTATAGTCATGTTCTAAGATCAATATACAATACTTAGATGCATTAAAAATAATAACAACTTACTATATTACATGTTACATTTTTTATTAGGCATAAATAAGGGTTAATAAAAATTTACAGCTTTGTTTATTCATCCAAAACTCATTAAAAACATCATAAATTCATCATAAAACTCTTTTACAATCTACTAACATCAATATGAAACAAATCTATGCTTTAGAATAATTTTTCATAAGCCAAAACATGTTCATAATATTTATTCTATTGATTTTCATGATTACAAAATTTGGACAACAATATAATTCAAGTTTAAAGTCTTTAAAAATCAATCTAAACTTCATAAAATCACCATAAATTCACCCAACAACAATTCATGATCATAATATTGAAGTTTAAATCATGAAAACCCATAACAATCAAGAATTTCATGACTTTATAAACCCTAATCTAAAATTTCATGAACATGCAACAAATAAATTCATGCTTTAAAATAAAACATAACTTCATAAAACATGATTGAAACATATAAAAACATGATTAATAATAAATATAAACATGAATTTGCAAGATTAAATCAAAAAGAAAGAAGAAATTTCTTTTTATAAGTCCGAAAAATACCAAACGAAGGGGAGGAGTAAGGGTGGCCGGCGGTGGCAGGGGGCCAGTGACGGCGGCGTGGGCGGCAGCAAGTGGGTCCGGCGGCAGGCGGGTCCGGCAGGGCTCCGGCGAGGCACAAAGTTTTTTTTTCTTTTCCTTCGGAAAAACCGAGCACCAAAAAAAAAATTTTTTTTTGTTCGAATAAAATACGGAAATAATTTCTTAAAATACGTGAAAATATGGGGTATTACATATTTTATATAATTTTAGTAAAATAGTTTCATGCCAATTTTGTGCAATTTACTACTTTTGCACGTGAACTCAAAAGTTCAAGTTGATTATTATAATACGAGAACTCAATATTTTCTGTGTACAATATTGTACTGGATATTGGTATTTTAAAGTTGGCTACTATTGCACAAGGTTTCAATAATTCAAGTATAAAACTATTACATGGAATTTCAATATTCGACAAGTTTATTATCATTTTACGAGATAAGATTTCAAGTGTATTATTAATGCATGGGATCTCAATGTTTTAAATTTGACTACTATAGCACGAAATTTTAATAGTTCAGATATAAAAGGAGAACGCTAAACGTCATCCAAAAAATCCTTAACACCATCCCACCACTCGCCAACTACCACCAACACCCTTAGTTTTTATTTTTTTTTAAATGACACATGTGCCTTGGTTAGACATAGGTTGAATGAAACCTGCGTCTGACACCTAAAAAAGGCGCATGTGTCATTTAAAAAAAAATTAAAAAAAAATAAAATAGATGAAATTTGCAGGTTTCACTTTTTTAATTTCTTTTAAAAAAAAATTGTCGGTTTTGTTAGTGGTGGTTGTGTTGTGATAGGGTGGTTGTGTGGTAGCACGGTGGCAATTTGATGTTGGTTGGTACTTGATAGTGGTTTGTGAGATAAGGGCAAAAATAAAAAAAATCAATTTAAATTTTGGACAAGAGTAATTATTTTCTAGACTACAAATATGTTTCATATATAAAACTATTGCACATGATACCAACACTATTTAACTAAAAAAATACAAATATTGCAAAACAAATCACAATGATAACTACATAGGCTATTTAATAAAAAAAAAAGAAAAAAAGAAAAAGAAAAAAAATCTCATATTTGAAAATGAGAACTTTTTATAATTTGGCTATTTCACTAATTGAAATGAAATATTGATATTTTTGATAATTTTAGTAGATATTGATTTTTTTTTTTTTAATTAGTACAATAAAAACATTTTGCTAAAACTATTAAGTGTACAATTTACTTATCACATCTTTATTGCTAATTTATTATACATCATCAAACCGTGCATTGCACAAGAATTATACTAGTTACATATATAAGAGAATTATCTGCTGAAAAGATTATTACAATCCCAATTAGTTCCACTCTAGAAAAACTAACATGCTAATAAAACAAGGGTTGGGACAAAAAAATGGGAATAAAAAATTTAACACTTTCTTGACAAAATCGCTCTCAATAAGTTTGAATATAGATAAGATGCAAATATTACATGCCGAAAGTATTTGGATTTACCACCTATCAGAACACTCCCATTGATGGCAGTTAAACGCTAGCTTCATCAAGCTTTGGCAACTGCAAGGGCTCTTGCAAGGAAGGGTTGATGGCAAACAACTCACATTGTGCATACTGTGACATCAATTGATCAACGAGAACCAATGCTACCATTGCTTCCACCATTGGGACAGCTGCATCACATATTCAACAAATCATAAAAAATTATCAAAACTATTAATGGAGTACTGGTAATTATCAGTTTTTCAAGTCCTCTCATGTTCAGCCTTTAAATAACAGCTTCAAGGGGAATAGTGTGAGATGAGCAAAAAAACAACCACTATCAAACCTTGTAAAATAATAATATACATTGTGTATCTTGAGAAAATTAACAGTTCTCGTTTTGCACAACGATTGAGGGTGAAAACGTAGAGCAAATATGTGGTGGGTTGTCCAGGCTTAATTTTGGAGTAGAAGTGGAGAAAGAACTTATATAAAATACAATCTCACTTATTGTTTCACATCGACTACAATCAAGTCATCTATTAAATATAACGTTCAACGTCTTATAGTAAAAGCTTTTATCGAAGTTATGTTTTATTTTTGGGTTGCATATAATAGCATAAAATCGATCCCCACTATGTATGCTTACGTGATCTGTGAAACAACGTACACAATAAGGAAACACACACACACACATAGACACACACCTCGGCCCCCTGAAAAAGTGGGGAAAATACATACCTCGTGGGACAACACATGGATCATGCCGACCTCGAGCAATAAGGTCGGTTTCCTCTTTAGCTCTTGTAACTGTATGTTGCTTCTTCTGCAGGCACATGAGACAGAATATCAGAATTCCCAGCTTTTTAATTATCAATTTCCAGTATATTGGATGGCCATCATCATATATGATCACATGGGTTGAACAATAAATTAATTAATCAAAGTGTGTGCATGAAAGAAAACTCACTCCAATAGTAGAAGTTGGCTTAAAACCTATTCTCATGTAAATAGTTTCACCATTGGATATTCCACCCTGTTCATCAAACCAATGCAATATTCAAGTAACCTCCCAAAACATCATTTATTACTTGATATTCTAGCAGAAATAATGACCAAGATTGAGAGTTTAACCTGTATGCCTCCGGAACGATTTGATTTTGTCCTGATCCTGCCTTGTTCATCCATATAAAACTCATCATTGTGTTCACTTCCAGTCATTTGGGTACCTGCGCAAAAAAGAGTTCATGACAAAATGAGATACTTGTAATTGCAATAGGAAAAAATTAGATCCCAATAAGAAAATACTAATGTGACTAAGCAAACAGTAATATATCATTTACCTGCAAAGCCACTGCCAAACTCAAAACCCTTGGTTGCAGGTAATGATAAAGCAGCTTTAGCTAGCTCAGCTTCAAGTTTGTCAAAAACTGGTGAACCAAGTCCCTAATTTTTTTAAATAACATCAAAGAGCAAGACTATCAGAGATAGAAACATCTAATTAGCATTGACAAAGCCAAATCACTTGTAATGGTCAAAAACAAGCTTTTATCAAAATAACAATGGGCCTTTAAAGAGCTCTTACACGTGGAGCATTTCTAACTATACAAGTCACAACACCACCAACAGAATCTCCTTGTACTCGAACTGCATCTATAGCCTCAATCATTTTCTCTGCATATTCTGGATCAGGGCATCTGACAATGTTACTCTCAATCTGATAAGATTTAAGACAGAATTTTGTCATCAAATAAAGGATGTGACTTCATATTAAATTACTCGATACATCTCTTCAAAACAAATGAAAATAAGAAAAATATTGTGAATTAGAAAGAGAACACGCAGCTTTCAAAATAAAAACAAATGAAATACTAAGAATTTGACCAATCCTAAGCCTGCTGTTTCACCATCTTAATTTAATTCCAAATGCATTAAAATTATTCTATCATAAACCTCAAAAATAAAAGTTGGCAATAAAAGCCTCTTCAACCACTTTCACAAGAATACAGCAGCTCCAACACCCTACCCTAGATAAGTTCAAAAACATTCATGAAACATTTTAGTCAGGATTTCAGTGATTTGGTGTCCAAAAATCTCTTGACGATGGGTAGATGGCTTAAAAACCATTGCATAAACATTGGAAACTTCCAAACTAGGGAAATGCACAGGCAAGCCCAGCATCCCAGCAATATCTGCCACACATAATTTTATTCAACACATGGCAGGGAAATGAACACATGATCCTAGCTATGGTTAGTCAAATACTCCCTCTGTTTTAAAATAATTTACTCAGTTCCCAAAACATACAACAAACTATATATTGGGAACTTGGGTGGTAAATGGAAAAGGTTATTGTGATTAGCATTGGTAGTAAACATTGGTCTCAGTACCAGAATGTTTCCATATATAAATTAAACAAAGCTGGAAAAGATACTGTGATTAACTTCTAGCATGCCACATAGGGAAGTGTGTAGATATTTTTAAAATGCAGAGAGAACATTCTTGTCAAATGGGAGTGTTTTCCTTTAATCTTGTAATACTTGCGAACATGAAAATGTTTTAGTTAACAAATTCAACTAATAGAAGTTGTAGGTTATCTATTTAGGTTGCAATGACGTCCTATCACAGATTATCAAATTAGGTATTGGCAAACAACTTTGGTAGGTCTATTCCTCTATTGCGACTTTGCACTTATAAAAACAAAAAATATGTAGACAGAAATTGCCAACAATACCTGCTCAAGAGTCAATGTCTCATGATCGACCAATCCCTCAGGCATCACAACTTTGTGCACTTGGGACACATAAGCAAATACCTGAACAGTACCACATGACACCAGAATTATGGAAAGACATAATTTTTTACTTATCAAACAATTGAGAATATACACCTCTATTTCTAGGCAAACAAGGACCTATAAATACTAAATCAGTAGATTTATTACATAAAAGTATAAAACTGTGTTGGTCATTGCATCAATGGTGGCAATTTATCAGTGAATCAGTAATTTTATTTCACAATACATTTCCAGCGTCAATATAGTTTCAACTTAACTTCTAGAAATATTGACCATAAGTCAAAGGTTAGACAGTAGACTGGTAAAAATTTATCCACAATTGACTTTTGCCAAACATTTTACAGTTGCATGCCAAACAGCATCCAAAAGAATACAAATAACAGAAATAACGTTCCCTTAAAATTTAACACAAATTCATAAATAAACAGTGTTACCTAGTTCCCTAAACTACCCGCGATTGCAAATTATGGTCTATTTGGTTTAATTTTGTCCCATTCAAGGAGAATTGCGAACTATAAAAGCGAACTAATGGGAAATATAGGTAACGCTGCAAATAAACAATACACATGCAAAATTGACAGCAAAGAACCATAAAAATACCTAAGTGCCCTCAAAAATAAAATAAAAATAACTACCTCAGTACAAGCAAACTTTTTAAGAATCTTTTTTGCAATGGCTCCTGCTGCAACTCTTCCGATGGTTTCTCTTGCAGAAGATCTTCCACCACCCTGCATTTCCACTGACATCACAATCCATATAGTCTAAAACATTTCTGCCATGCAGCATTCCAAGAAAAAGACAGAAGATCACTAAAATATACCAAATCATTACCTGTATGGATCTGACACCATATTTGAAATCATAAGTTGCATCAGCATGCGAAGGCCTATAAGCTTTAGACATCTCACTATAATCCTGGCAAAAGAGCAACAAATGATAAAGTTATTATAGAAAAGACCTCAAGTACGAGAGCAAAAGCAAATAAAAGGAGCCAAATGACCACATGAAATGATTAATTTTGGTTCATGTAGCCGATCCCAACTATGAAACTACGGCTTTGATTGATTGATTGAAAATAAAAGGAGCCCATCATAAATGAAATGACACTACCCACATTAACACCAATGTTTCCATAAATACTCACATGTCCTCTTTGGTCAGTATTGGGCACATTTACTGCAATCGGAGATCCAGTAGTGACGCCTGCAGGTAAAATATCTATCATTACTCAGAGCACCAGTAATAAGGCTTTACCAAAATACTAAGATTCTACATGCTGAACTAACCTTCAGAAACGCCTGAAATTATCTTGCAAGTATCTGTCTCTTTCCTAGGAGTAGTGATCCTACTTTGACCAGGCCTCCTACAAGCATCAAAAAAGTCCATGAAAATCAAGGGCAAAAAGAATTACACTAAGGCTTGGGATGAACATCCTCCCACTATATAATGTTATGAGCCTATCAAGGCAATAAAACTAAACCCGTTTCATCGAAGTGGCTAAGTGCCTTAGCTTTACTTAAATAAATGTTATGATAGTACTTCCTCCTTTCATAAAGATTTTTCTTTAGGAAAGTCTTGATAAAGGAGACAAAACTTTGACCATGAGTAAAAACTGATACGTAAGGGAAAAAAAACTCATTTGGACTTCATCTCAACGAATTTTATAAAATATTAAATTTTCATTATTTCAAATAATACGTTATAAAGTAACAATTCTCAAAATTTTGCATTAAAAATTGAGAAAAGGAAGTGAGAACATCTTCAGAACAAAGGGTGAATATATTTTTATCCTAATTCCCCTCTTTTTTGTTCAATACTTTGTTCCACACCTCGTCTTCCTTTGTTAATTATCTTTTCCCTAAATTCTTGGGGTCAAAGGCAGTAAGAAGTTACGGAACCTGTTGACTTTGTAGCCAATTACCTTCTGTCAAGATCTAATTGCAAATCTTCCTCGGATAAAGGAAGTCGGGGTGGGCAACCATCAACCACACAACCAACACCACCACCATGTGACTCTCCATATGTTGTAACCCGAAAATAGTTTCCATATGTGCTTCCAGCTGCTTGAACTTCTGTAATATACTAAGCAATATTAATGGGTGAAAAGAAAAGAAGAGAAGACATTTTGAAACAGTAAGAGAACATAATATTTTATGATTTGTAACCATGGCAAAAAAAACAACAAATCTTATACAATAAAGGAAATAATTCTTTGAAACAAAGAATCTACATTGTCTTGCTTACCATGGTCCCTTACGTCAAACTACCTTCATGAACCCCACATTTTGACCACTTAATATTTATATGAACTATGTACCAACAGCTACCTTATGCGGATAGAGCTGAGGTGGTTAGGTTTTTGTATCTTAAGATATATTGTTTTACGTTATAAATTTATCAAAAAGCTTCCTAAAATGCGTTTTTATTCTGGTTAAGTAAACAACATTACCCCATCGCCTAATATTATACTTAGACCACAATAATGGCATCAATTGCAAATAGTTACATCAACAATAAAATCTCTGCATTGCCTAATCATACACGAGCAAGTCTTTAGTGAGACTAACTTGAGCTTTGAGACTGACGTAGTGAAACAGCAACTACCGATTTATTTACTTCAACTATTGTGTTAATTTACATATTGTATATAGTTCTAGTATCTCTTCTAGTTGCAATATTTAATGGTCTTACCATATGAGAATATGTAATAATACTATAAGTTTCATAACCATGTACCTAGATAATGTCCATACAATTTTGCCAATTCAGCAAGCATTCAAATTGACAGCTTAGCTTACGCCAAATTTTTTTTAGTCACAAATTATGCTTTTCCCTGTCGATTTCCTTACAATGATGTAAATTACAACATCAAAGCCTTTGTCACAAAATAATTTGAGTCGGCTGGACACGAACCAATATAGGACTGACAAAAGTCCTCTTTCTAGTTCTTCTCTATAAAGTTTATAATGATCCGAAAATGAAACTCAAATCTTTCGGAGCTACTTATTCGTTCCCATAATTATTCGAACAATGCAGTTTATCATCCACCGCGAATTCAATCCAACAAGAAATTCAACAACCAACTTCACGAATTTTCAATGATCCAAATCAAACATTTAAAATTTACAAAGTCTTCCTTCTCTCCAATCTACTAATTCACATAACAACTAAGCATAATAACGCAAATCACAATTAATCTCGAACTCAATAACGCAATTCACAACTCACTTCTAACTCAACCACAGAAACAATCAACAATCAAAATCAAACACTAAAACAACAACAAAATTCGGAATTCAACTTCAAACTTAATAAATTGAAAAAATTATCAATTAAAATAAAACAACTGAAATCACCTAATTTGCGAGATTGTCGACGAAAAGAGACATGAGAAGGAGAAACAAGCTTGCTGAAGCCAGAGTGGTTAGATCCAAGACCACTGGAAGAAGAAGAACCTAAAAAAGGTTTGGTAGAAAGAGAAGACGCCATTGAAATTTGATAGTTTGAAGAAATGAGAATTTCTGACTTTTTTTGTGAAGGAAATTTATGGTGGAGTTGAAGATATTATACAGAGGGGTGGTTGTTATTGTTAATGGAGGGGGTTGGTGAGCTTTGTAAGAAGGGATGGAGGGTAGGTGAGTGATTTGGGAGGAGGGAGATTCGTTGTGTTGCAAACTTGCAATTTTACAATTTTCATTTTTACGCACGTTTAGATTACTAATTAATTAAACTCTTTCCGAACTTTCTTCTTTAGATTTTTCCGGAAAATATTATATTACAATATAAATAAGTATAATAATTGTAAAAACTTCTAATTAATTACGAAAAATCAAAGTATTACTGCCATCGTAATAACGTCTAAGGCTATTATCAAAAGTACTACGGCGGAAGTTTTTAAAAACCAAATTAAAACTCAAAATGAAACTTAAAAATAAACACAAAACAAACCAAGCCAAAAACCAAAATAAATCTTTATTATACTTTGGAATCATCTTAATGGCCCTTCAAAACCCAATAAACTTTAAACTTCTAAAACAAAAGTCAACATCAAAAAAAAATTAAAAAAAATAACTAACAAGTCCATAAAGCAATAAACTCAGAAAATTACGATGCAAGCATTTTCACTCCAGCCCAGCATGATTGACTTATGGCCACTTGTACCTGTAGCTTTCTTTTATTCTAGACAACTACTAACCAACAAGTGGATCATCCGTCATTGTAGGGCCAAGTCAAAAGCAAAGTCATGCACACAAAACACACAAAATCAGCAAAGCTGAGTACATAAATATCAAAGAACATGCAAAACATGATTAATATTAAAAATAAAATATAAGTATAACAAACATACTTTAAATAACAATAGATCTTTGTTCCATACAAATCCCCCCATTGTTCATACCCAAAGTATATACGTTCCAAGAATTTTGGTGCGAATCCCCTTTCACTTTACGTGATTAACCGGTTTGACAATATTATGACTCACACATAACAGCACATAGAAGCGTGCATAGAATCAAACAAAATCATATTAATTATCTTGAATTTAAGGTGATTCTAAAAATAATCTTGTGTGTCCTTTAATTAGACTAAACTTTCTTTACCACACATTAGTTGTGAGTGGCTAACTTATCTTTTCCTTGACCACACATTAAACTGTGAGAGGCTCCATGTATATAAATATTTGCTCATTAACTTCTAATAATCATGTGAATAAAAATTCACAAACTACTTTTCTTGTTGATTAAGTAACTAATCAACTTAATTAACTTATTTCCTTCTTTATTAACTATTGGCCAACTTTGGCCATAATTCAACATTCCAATTACTCATGACAAATCAAAAATACTATAAAAGTGGAATGTCAAAACAATATGAAAATTATACTTCCATACTAGCATACTTCTCATGCAAATCAACTAAGGAATAATTCATATACACATTCATAACATGTAAAGTCATCAACCAAGCATGAAATCTACTTTTACTTCGCCTTTAGTACTTACGTACCTTGTAAAATAGTGGAAGTAAAGCAATTAACTGAACTTATTCGCTAAAATCATTAACGATTTATTAAGGATTAAAATTGATTTTTAGCAAACTGAACTTTTTTTTTTTATTGAATTGAACTTATTTAGCTGATCTGAACTTATTTTTATTGAATAGAAATTATGGTTGCTGAAAATAAGTAAAATATAAGACGAGGATAACATGGTCTTAGTCTTATATGAGGCTTGTCGTACGATCACCAAATGTTGCGACCAACCAATAACTGAACAAGGTCTTACTATTACTATTACTATTACTATTATAAGAGAATAATAATAGAGAAAAGCCGAAGATGAAGAAACTTGAAGAAGATGATTACAACGGCCTCATATTAGATACCTTGCATGCGTTTGTCCAAACGATCTTGAGAAAGTAGTACTTGAATTCGAAACCCGGATAATAATAATAATAATAATAATAATAATAATAATAATAATAATAATAATAATAATAATAATAATAATAATAATAATAATATTGCCTGAAATAAGATGATGATGATAATGATGAAACTAATAAGAAACTAAAGAAAAGATGAAGATGATTATAAAAGTGTAAAATAAAGAAAAAAATTGTGCTTTTGTATTTATGAAGATTGAAGATGATGTTTAATGAAAAGAAAACTATAGAAAATTTGTGGAATGATTTATGGAAATGCTCTATTTCTTCTCTTGAAAACATCTCTAAATTATCTTACTTTGAAAATTGCTCCAAAAAGTCGAAAAGAAGCCTCCGAAAGGGTGAAAAATGAGGGGGTATTTATAAAGAAAACTTCCAGAAAGGAAATGATTTATGGATGCTTTCTTTGCTCTCCAAGGCCTTTCCTTATTCCTTATGGGAAAAATTATTCCTCTTTCCTATTGGTGAACTTCTAGAAGCATGTACCATATTCATTGGATGCTTTTCTTTCACCAACGCCTTTCTTTAAGGCTTCACTTAACTTGTTTTGCAGAAAGGGTGTTTCCGTGTGTCGAAAAATCGCAATTTTTACTAGAAAAATGCGGAATTTAAGGAAAAAATGTGGAAAAATTCTAGAAAATTATGAAAAATTAAGGAAAATTAATAATGTTTTTTGACTTATTTTTAGAATTTTTAGGAATTTTCGTAATGTCGGGATAATCTCAGGCGGGATCTTTGCACACCTCCCAAGATCGAACTATTAAGGAACATGATATATATCTATCATCGGCCTAATGGTGGGGACAAATATAGGTGTCTACACTTCCTTTCTACTTCTTTCTTATTCCTTTTTTTATTCTTCCGTTTTATGCAAATTCAAGCAGCCATTTAAAGTTTCTCAATTAATTTGCTGAATTTTACTGAAAATTTTGTGGTGACGAAGTGAGATCCAAAAGTTTCGAGATTTGCCCTGAAAAATCCCAATCCGCGTAATATTCCAACAAAGTAACTCATGTTATTGAAGTAAATGACCATTGCGTCTGTGATTATAATACATAACCATAATTATTCTGACAAGTAACCACAATATTACTAATAAGTAACCTAGACACTATTACTAATAGGTAGCCAAAACGCTTCTAAATAGTAACTACCATTGTTCATACAACTAACCATAATATTCTTAACAAGTCAATCACAATTATCAATAAGTAACTATAACTATTCTATAAGGTAACTATCATCATTCAATTATGTACTCCCTCCGTTCCTTGAAGATCATGTCACTTGTATTTTTGTAACTATTCACAAGTGAACAGATTCTTGTAAATAACTATTGATGTATAAGAAAAAATATAGTCATGTGGGGTCTTGTTTGATTCGTGTTAATAAGTACATTATTAATATTCAATTGTTATAATTTTTATACATGTGTAACTAAATATGTAAACGTTATAAAACATGCATTGGGAAGCGTATGAATAGTAATTGGTAGGATCTTCAAGGAACGGAGGGAGTAACCATAATGTTAATAACAAGCAACCTCAACTTAATAAGTAGCTAAGTAACCATCATTGTTTAGCCAAGTAACAAACAATTTTCAAATATATATTTTTTTTAAGGGGAATGTTCAAATAAGTAACTATGCATTATGTTATTAGTAATGAGTAACAACCACTTTATTATTTAATAACCACTACTCTTTTAATTAATAACCATCAAAATTTAGCAAACTAACCTATAAGTAAACACAATTTCAAATACACCTCTATATTTCGAAGAAATAACCACCAATCATTATTTGAATAAGTAATCCATACCAATCCGGAGATTGTGCACCAGGGTGTTTTTTTTTTTTTTATATACATCCTTTTTTGCAAGATAAAACACCAAGTCATTTTTATAAAACAATAAGTCAATTTCATAGAACAAAATTTACAAATACAATTTTTGTAAAATCTTTAACTCATAATATTTACACCAATGTAAAAATATGGAATCAAGTCCTCAAACACTGAATTTGAAGTATTTGAATGAGAAATTGTTGCATTTTCTAGCATATTTATATTTTCATATTCACATAATAAATAAAACATATAGTTTATGTAATAAATATTAGAGTACATGCATTAGTTATTATAAAACATGTAGTAGTAAAGCATACATTTAGTTTTAATAGAACAATAAATAAAAGAAAAAAAATGATCTTATAGATAAAATAAGAGATAAAAATCATATAGCATACAACTAAAGTGGAAAATAGATAAAAATAAACAGTAATTATTAAATATAGAACAAATAGTATTGTATTATAAAACAATAACTTAAAGATATAGAACATGTACAATTATTTATTATATATTGAACATGTAGTAACATAATAACTTATAATTATTATTAAAAAAACATTCAGTATTCATTATAGAACATAAAATATTATCTTATATATTATGAAATATTATTATAAATAAGAAAACATGCATTAATGTATAACAAAATATCTTATTGAACATCTTGTTATATATCATAATACATTTTTTTTTGGTGCTAGGGAGCCACAGGGGCGGGGATGAGAATCGATCCCAGGATCTCCTAGAACCGGGAGGGAAGCTTTTACCACTTGAGCTACCCCTCACTCTCATGTATCATAATACATGAAGTATTATACTATAGAAGTATTGAACAAGCAATAATTATCCTAGAACAATAGTAATACCTTATAAAACATGCATTACGACAGATCATCCAAAAAAACATGAAATTTATAAAACATATAATTATTGAAACAAATATTGTCTCTTAATATGTAGTAATTACACAATTTAAATCATACTAGCCTTTGACTACAATTTCAACCTCTAGATTTAACTATTCATCAAAAAAAAATTTGAAGATTCAACTTCAAATCATTCTTCGATCAATTTATTTATTGACCATTTTGTATCATCAATATCAAGAAAAATTTCCCAAAACATCAATGTTAATTTATTCAAGTGAAAAAATTTATAGGTTAGAGAAAGAAAGAAAAGTTTATTGTTTGCTACATAAGAATAAAGAAAGAGAAACTAGAGATCAGAGAAAGAGGGGGGGAGAATTTTAGTGAGAGAATGAAGATTTGTAAAGTTATGGTGAGATATGAGTCTTATATAGTATCTTCATTAAAGGTCAACAATTTTAAAGATATAAAATGGTAAAATGTTGTTTTATTAAACATTAGGTGTAACACAAAAAACAATGGATATAATCTTGCTATTCACAAAAACATGGTGTTTATTTCATAAAACATTTAGTTTATAAGCATAAATGTACTAAAATCTGTAAAATACATCGAATGTTTTATAAAACACACTGAATGTTTTATAAAATACATTGAATGTTTTATCCGTGTTAAACCGGGTTTGAGATATACATCATTATTGCAATTTACGTAAGTAAGAAGTTGTTCAAATAAGTATAGAACGTGAGTAACCACCATTGTTCAAATAGGTAACATCATTATTCAAATATGCAACCATCGTTATTCTACAAAGTAACCATTGCAGTAATGTAATCCCTCGCATTTTTGAGATTTTTTATTCTAATTATTGATGCTTATAGTTTATAGTTTGATATATCTATTTTATTATGATTTTATGAAGTTTTAATAAATTATTTTGTGAGGCTTTATTCAAAAATCAATAATTATTTCCAAAAGAGGTTTTGAATATTTATTTTAATTTTCGAAAATAGCCAAAATAGCTTTGGCTTTGTGCCATATAAATTTCAAACCATAAGTACCAATTTCAAGGCATTTTCGAAAATTTAGGGTAGAGCCTAGTTAATTTCATGACATAAATCATTTTTAAAAATTGATTAATTAAAAATTTTACAAAAATTTTGTCATAAAAAATAGGACAGATTGGCATCAACAACACAAATTATAGGTTAGGTGCACTAAACACCATGAACTAAAGTAGGTGCACAAAACAACATGAACTATTAACATAATTTCACATGGTAATATAACGAATGAAAGTGGGTACACACAACATCATGGAATATTAACTTAATTTGATTGAAAACTCCATAACATAGCCATTTATGTCGCCAGATGCACCTAAATTAATAGTTCATGTTGTTATGTGCACCCGCTTTACTTCGTATTGTTTGGTACATCTAACCTATAATTCGTGCTATTATAACCAATTTGTCCTAAAAAAATAAATATTTTTAGTATTTCTGATATTTCAATAACCACCAAATATTTATCTAAATTACCAAAATATTTTCTACTATAATTATAGAATTTATAAGAATATAAAAAGAGTTTGAAAATATTATGGACATCATTATACTCGTAATATTCCTAAAAGAGTATGTCTATTGGATGTACCCTTTGAAAGCATTGTACCCTGAGTATTTTTAACTATATGTTTATATTTGTATATCATATCCATAGATATGATATATATAGGAAATTATCAATCATTATCGGTGTTACTTTTACCTTTACTATCTTAATATTTTTAATTTGTGGTTATCATGTTATTCTTAAATTGAATAAAAATATACAATTGCTTGATCTTTACTGTTTTGATATCATATTATGCATGATGTTCATACAATTTGTTTGTGATGTTTTAATCATATTTGATTTTCTTTTTTATACGGACTACTTTCTTGCATGGTTGTTAAATCTTCATAATGAATTGATGGTTATAATAGGGCAATGCCCCGGGTCATTGCGATATGTAATTTTAATCATTGATGTGCTCCTGTCAAATAATTAGAGAGTGGATATACTTTAGCTTGATTGGTAAAAGCTTCCCTCTCGATTTCATAAGATCATATAATCGTTTTTCACTTGCTTGTGCAACTTCTTAAGAACAAAAATTAAACTGAATATCATATAACATAGATGCATGGTTAAAGTATTTGGAGGAGATAGCGATCAACAATACTTTAAATTAATATACATGTCCACATCATTGCATATATTATATGGATTTCTTTTACACTGAGAAAAAAAAGTTAACAAAAAACTAATATATGTATAACTTTTACAAACATTAGTATTTTACACAAGACATCATCAAAACAACTAATAACTTAAACCAAATTATGAATAACCTAATTTAAGCTTTAAATAGTCAATACCAATTAAACACCCATATAAAGAAAAATAGGAAAAAAATCTAGCCGATAATAGAATACATAGCATAATAAGAGTACGTAAACCATGAAAGTTAATTAATGAAGAATTAGGGAAAAAATTACTAAAATTAATATTAACACAAGCTAACATTCCATCTACTTCTCTTTAATTGCTACATTTGCTTTTCCACATTTCTCGATGCACGAGTTAAAACATTTATATCTCGAGCTGCAAGCTTGTAAAAATTGCAAAATTATATGATTGGATAGTACACATTGTGATGAATCACATAAGATCTCATATGACTATATTTTATTATACGTATATACAACTCACGAAGGTTAAATTACTCACGTAAATAGTTGTACTGCTCTACAAATAAGTAATTTGATGAGTAACTTTCTTTCAATAAATTATAAGTAAAGAAGTGGTAGACCACTAACTATCTTGCATACAATACCCAAGATCGATTCTTGGCAGTTGTCTTTTTTTATATAGCCGGAAGAATTACGGCAAACTTGATGCCACATAGATGTTAAATGGTGCGACGTCATTGTACTTGTACACATGGTGGCGACACTTGGCGGATTTCTATACTTCTCCTAAAGTTTTAGTATAAAGGAGTAGATTGGTTTTAAAGTATTATTTTTATTATAAATTTTCAAATTTCTTAGTTAATTTTCAATTACATCAACATGCATACATAATTTCTTAGTGATTTTTTTTATATTTCTTTGTGATATTGTTTCATCTTCGTCAACTTGCATAATTGCATCTATAATTTGGAAACAATTGAGTTTATAGTGTACTAGTATTCATTTTTTCTTGTTTTGTATATTGTTTGATATGTATTTCACATGCATGCATCATTTCCATACAAATAATGATATGTTTTATAGCAAACATACATGCTTAAAGTCAGGGGAGGAGGTAGAGGAGTAGCACGAGGTGACAGGTACTACCCCTCTTTGCGCCACTGGCTAATCGGCCACCATCACTGCCTCAAGCCTCACCGTCTTCATTCATCATCGTTCATCATTCGCATGTCGCACTGTCACCTTCGGCCTTCTTCGTCACTCGATCCCTCGACTACTAGAGTATCAGGCGTCTCCGACTCCACCAGATCCACTCATCGACGTCTTCGTCTTCGAGACTTCGACTCTCCAGCAACTATTAGTGTTTAAGGATGAAGTTTAAATTAAAATCTGATTTTTTTTTCATTTTTAATCTAAGTTGAGTTTATTTAATTTATGTTTCTTCTAATTAGTTGACATTAGATTATGTTTATTTAATCTGTTTTTTTTTATTTATATCTGTTTTAGTTTAAATTTTCGTTTAATTAATTTGTTTTTTTTTTTCTTCAAAATTTCTGATTGTTTAAATAATTAAATTTATGTATTTTTTATTTTTGGTTTATGTTTAATTAATCTGTTTGTTTGTTTTAAGTTTCTTATTTGTTTAAAACTAATTTATTTATTTTGTTTAATCTAATTTAGCGATGTTAATCTAACTTGTTGATTCTAATTTGTTTAACTTGATTAAATTTGCATAATTTGATTAAGTGATGTTTTAATTTTTATTGACCATTGAGACTTGAACTTGACTCATATTGAGTCTTAAATTTTATTATTCATTGTATTAGCTTTAATGTAAGCTTAATTTGCAACTTTTTAATTATGAACCTAATTAATAAATTTGAACCTTTTGTTGTTGAACCGAATCGATAGATTCGAACATTGAAATTTTTAGAGTGCTACACCTATTTGAAATTCCTGGATCCGGCCCTGAATGTACCCTTTGAAAGCATTGTACCCCTGAGTATTATTAACTATATGTTTATATATGTATATCATATCCATGGATATGATATATATAGGAAATTATCAATCATTATCGATGTTAGTTTTACCTTTACTATCTTATTATTTTAATTTGTGGTTATCATGTTATTCTTAAATTGAATAAAAATATACAATTGCTTGATCTTTACTGTTTTGATATCATATTATGCATGATGTTCATGCAATTTTTTTGTGATGTTTTAGTCATATTTGATTTTCTTTTTATACGGACTACTTTCTTGCATGGTTGTTAAATCTTCATAATGAATTGATGCTTATAATAGGGTGATGCCCCGGGTCATTGCGATATGTAACTTAAATCATTGATGTGCTCTTGTCAAATGTTTAGAGAGTGGATATACTTTAGCTCGATTGGTAAAAGCTTCCCTCTCGATTTCATAAGATCATATAATCGTTTTTCACTTGTTTGTGCAACTCCTTAAGAACAAAAATTAAAGTGAATATCATATAACATAGATGCATGATCAAAGTATTTGGAGGAGATACCGATCAACAATACTTTAAACTAATAGACATGTCCACATCATTGCATATTATATATGGCTTCCTTTTACACTAAGAAAAAAAAAGTTAACAAAAAACTAATATATGTATAACTTTTACAAAGAATAGTATTTTACACAAATGTATTTTACACAAGACATCATCAAAACAACTAATAACCAAACCAAAATTTGAATAATCTAATTTAAGCTTTAAATAGTCAATACCAATTAAACACCCATGTAAAGAAAAGTAGGAAAAATATCCGGCCGATAATAGAATACGTAGCATAATAAGAGTACGTAAACCATGAAAGTTAATTAATGAAGAATTAGGGAAAAAAATACTAAAATTAATATTAACACAAGCTAACATTCCATCTACTTCTCTTTAATTGCTACATTTGCCTTTTCACATTTCCCGAGGCACGACTTAAAACATTTATATCTTCAGCTGCAAGCTTGTAAAAATTGCAAAAATTATATGATTTGACAGTACACATTGTGATGAATCACATAAGATCTCATATGACTATATTTTATTATACGTATATACAACTCACGAAGGTTAAATTACTCACGTAAATAGTTGTACTGCTCTACAAATAAGTAATTTTATGAGTAACTTTCTTTCAATAAATTATAAGTAAAGAAGTGGTAGCCCACTAACTATCTTGCATACAATACGCAAGATCGATTCTTGGTAGTTGTCTTTGTTTTATAGCCGGAAGAATTACGGCAAACTTGATGCCACATAGGTGTTAAATGGTGCGACGTCTTTGTACTTGTACACATGATGGCGACACTTGGTGGATTTCTAGGCTTATCCTAACGTTTTAATATAAAGGAGTACTTTGGTTTTAAAGTATTTATTTTTATTATAAACTTTCAAATTTCTCAGTAAATTTTCAATTACATCAACATGCATACCTAATTTCTTAGTGAATTTTTTTTTATATTTCTTTGTGATATTGTTTCATCTTCGTCAACTTGCATAGTTGCATCTATATTTTGGAAAACAATATAGTTTATAGTGTACTAGTATTCAGTTTTTCTAGTTTTGTATATTGTTTGATATGTATTTCACATGCATGCATCATTGCCATACAAATAATGATATGTTTTATAAACAACATACATGCTTAAAGAGTTAAAGTTAAACAAATTAATCTCTTATATCCATGCATAGCTATTATTGTGAATATATATGAGAACCAACATAAAAATGGCATGCAAGTAATAGGAAACATGTAAAGTCATAATTGTAAAGTATCAATGTTGGCATATAATGTTCAGATCCAACTTTGTTATTAATTATCTTATTCTGTAATTTTATAATTTTGTTTTTGTTGTTATATTATTATTTTGAATAGTGAAATATGTCGAATATTGCCAAACTTGAATTTATGGCCCTTAACATTACTGGGATAAATTATTAATCATGGGTGTTGGATGCCGAAATAAACTTGGATGCAAAGGGCCTTGGTGAAACTATTAAAGAAAAAACTCAGGCAACAAGTCAAGATAAAGCGAATGCTATGATATTCCTTCGCCATCTCCTCCACGATGGACTAAAAACTAAATATTTGAGCATAAAAGGTCTACAAATCCTTTGGAATAGTCTAAAGGAAAGATATGATCATTAGAAGACGGTTATACTACCAAAGGATCGTTATAATTGGTTACATTTGAGATTACAGGATTTGAAATCCGCTAGCGAGTATAATTCAACCATGTTTAAAATTACATCTCAGTTGAAATTATGTGGAGAAAAGATAACAAATGCTGAGATGTTAGAAAAAACATACTCCACTTTCCATGCAAATAATATTGTCTTGCAGACATAATATTGAGAAAAAGGATTTAAAAAACATTCTGAATTAATATCTTATTGTTTGATAGCTGAACAAAATAATGATTTACTCTTGAAAAATCATGATTCTCATCCTATAGGAGCCACTCCATTCCCTGGAGCGAATGTGACATCCACTATTGACTATGCCAACAACAGTGGTCATACTCGCGGCCATGGGTGTAGATATGGACGTAGACGTTGATATGGTAGAGGTCGTGGAGGTTATTTTAGAAACTCAACTTCTCATTGGAAATGGAATCGTAATGATAGTAAAAATTAGAAAAATAAAGAAGAAGATGTGACCAGAATTTATTACCGTTGTGGTGGAAAAGGTCATTGGTCTCACGTATGTCGCGTACCAAAGCATTTTGTTGTATTATATCAAGATTCATTAAAGCAAAACGAAAAGAAAGTTGAGATCAATCTTGTGATTGAAGATGGCGATGGTGATAATTCAACTCACTTAGAAGTTTTCGATTTCTTGACATCGCTAGAAGGGAATAATTAAACTCCCATGATTTATGTTTGATCCCTATATCATATAGTACGTGTGTTATGTGTGTAAAACTATGTTTGTATCTTATTACATTGTTTAATAATTTATTGTATTGAGTTGTGAAACTTATGTTTGCAATATGTTTTAATATACTCTTTAAATACTTAGCATTAATGCCATGTAATTTTTTTTATGATTTCGATCTTATTTTAATTTGTGCAATATATATATAGTTACACAATATTATATTTTTCTTGAAGAGTATGAATCCCCCTCAAGTTCATGTAGAGCACATAATAGTGAAGAATTATGCCTTGCAGATAGTGCAAGTACTCACACAATACTCAAACATAAAAAAAATATTTACTCAACTGAATTTGAAAAACATTAGTGTGAGTACTATTTCTGGTACTACAAATATTATGGATGGCTTCGGAAACGCACATATAATGTTACCTTCGGGAACAAAATTTGATATTGTTACTGCTTTATGTTTTCCCATGAAATGTACAGAGATTTAAAGATATTCGTAATAATGGCTATCATTGTGTGAAGGAAATGATGAGTTCCTTCAAATTATAAATATAACTTAACTTATTAAGCATATTTTGGAGAAATTGTTTGCTTTCTCGACTGGTTTGAACTACACAACAATAAGTTCAATTGAAAGTGATACTCTAGTAAACAAGAAGTTAACTAATGATATCTTGTTTGGCATGACCAGTTAGGTCATCCCGGTTCGATTATGATGCAAAGAATCATTGAAAATTCTTGTGGACATCCATCAAAGGCCGACATATTCTTTCAAATAATTTTTGTGTTGTTTTCTCAAAAGGCAAGCTAATAATTAGGCCTTCACCAACTAAGTTGAATTTTGAACCTATTAACTTATAGGAACGTACCCAAGGCGATATATGTGATGTTGATTTTAAGTGGAATTCGTAAATAACACTCAAACCTCACATGTTTTCACAATTAATTCTCCAATCCAAGACTAGATTAGTTATGAGCTAATTAGTTGTTCAATTAGAACTCAACTAACTAGTGTTCTAAACTAAAGATCAACACTAGAACACACAAATTTAGGATTACAAACAAAACTTGATGTAGAAAGAGTTCCTTGTAGGGTCACTTCAATTGAATACGTGGAGAGGGAACTAGAGAGCTACACTTCGGACGGACAGGTGTTGGCTTGTTCGCTTCCTGACGGCTCGGACCTTGGTTCCCGCAAAACAAGGGAACAAAATCGTTATAGGATTTTTTTCCCCTCCGATGCTTAAGTTAGTATTTGTGGGAGGATTATGGTTAAATAATAATAATTAACAATACTAATCTAGAGAGAGATTTTAGAGAGAGAAACTCTTGTATTATGTAAGAATTGTTTGAGAGTGAATGTAATTTAATGAATGAATGAATGAATGCCCCATGGGGACACTTGTCCCTTGGTGATTGGCTTGTGCCTTTATGAGCCATTTTTGGGCCTTTTTAACCTTTGGCTTTTGGCCCATAACATGGAGTAGTCTCTTCTCCTTAAACTGAACACGTGGCACGATCTCAAGGGCGACACGTAGTCGTCTATGCAGTCCATAGACTGGATATGACTTGACAATTTGCATGATAAATGGGACACGTGGCCCAGTATTATGCTTACACGTGGCATGATATGGCGTGCCACATCATTTGCCCCTCAG
This sequence comes from Suaeda aralocaspica, assembly GCA_016808085.1. Classification (NCBI taxonomy): domain Eukaryota; kingdom Viridiplantae; phylum Streptophyta; class Magnoliopsida; order Caryophyllales; family Amaranthaceae; genus Suaeda; species Suaeda aralocaspica. The sequence goes on along the minus strand of PYUH01000245.1, from coordinate 117,135 downwards.
TTGGGTGTTTGGATCCATAATTCATGCCCCAACTAACGTCTCTTTCTCTTCCGGAAGTTATTTTGTAACCTCCATCAGCAGTTATTAATGCCTCAACCACCCTCTTAGGGATCTGTCAGAGGCCACCTTCTTCCCATCTTCAATAACCTTTTTGAGGTATGCTTCCCAAATTCTATGTTCTTCTCCATTTTATTCCAATTATTATTTTTTAATCAACTAACTCTTTGTTTCACTACCCTTGCAGTCTATGTTCCGTCTGGAACACCTGGCCAACTCTATGGATCCATGAAGACTGAAAACAAGAAGTGCATGAAATTCTATGACAAAGCTGCTACTTATGTAGTGGCTCAAACAAACAAGATTGAGGCCAAATGGCAGCACGCAATGAATGCTCTCTCCAGAGATCTCCACAAAACCAAGGAAGACTACCAAGTAGTCTTAGAGAGAAGCAAGGAACTAGATAACGAGATCCATGCTGACAAGGAGATTGTGGAGAAGGCTTCTGTTGTCATTGCTAACCAAGGCCGCGTTGAAAAAGATGCCAAGTATGCCAAGGAAGAGGCCAAAAGACTCAGAGAGGAAGTGGATGAGCTGAAAAAGAAGCTCAAGGAAGCTGAGGAGGAAAAGGAGAAGCTAAAAAAATGAAAAGGAAGAAGCTGAATAGAAGATCTCAACCACTGCTGTTGAGAAGTACATGGAGGGTCAAGTTTTCCTTAGATAAATGTGCTTAGAAGCTTGGGGAATGGGGTTAGAGGAAAATCTAGCCTTTGACTCCTTTGAAAGAAGATTGAACTATGTCAACATGGTTCATACCAAGAAACAAGCTGAAGCAACTCCTCCTCCTTCCTTTTACTATTCAGAAGATGAAGAAATTGAAGAAGGGAGTGAAGATGAAGAAGAAGAGAGTGCTGAGTAGGAGAGGCAAGACAAAGAAGAAGAAGAGAAGAGCAAAGAGGCTTCTGAAGTCCATAATGACAAACATCAAGGCTGATTCTCTTCTTCAAAATTTTTAATGATTGTGTTTGATTTGTTTGAAAAATATTAACTTAAAATGATTTGAACAATAATTTTAGTAGGAACACTTTTCAAGTGTTTCTTGTAATATTTGATCTAGATTTCTTTCAGTGCAGTCTTTGTTTTAGCTCTATTGAATCTTGAAGCTTAATTTCTTGCTTTTTCCTTGCACACAAATTTGCATCACAGGTTTTATGAACTCTTGGTTCATCTTCTCAAGGTTCCCATGGGATCTTAGGAACTTTAATTATGATTTCCCTTAGGAAGTTCATAACTACTCATCCACCAATCTAATAGTTATTGTTCCCTTTGGAGAATACTTCTTCATAAGAAGTGTCTTAAATGTAACTTTGAAATTTTATCTTATTTTTCTATTTCTGATAGGCTTGTAGGGTTCTCTTTGCCCCAAATTAAGCTTTAAGTTTAGCAGGCCTTTTGCTAAGATCCCTAAGTTTACTAGAAGTTCTAGTATTGATTGATCCATCACTCATTAGGAGTGGTGGATCAATCAATCATATTGATTGCCCTTAAACTTAGGGAATCGAAGCAAGTATTGTAGCTTTTAATCTTAATGCCCTTATCATTTTCAAGGACTCTTAGTCACATTTTTAAGACACTTGGTCTAATTGTAAGACCCTTAGTCCTACTTCTAAGACACTTGGTCTAATTGTAAGACCCTTAGTCCTACTTTTAAGACACTTGGTCTAATTGTAAGACCCTTAGTCCTACTTCCTTTGTCTTAAGTCTCTTTTTGCTTAAGTAACAACGTGTGACTTTGGGATCTTGCCCTAATTAGAAAAGTAAAATGCAATAAATTAAATTATCACACATACATAAATAGAGTTTTCAATAATTATGGCCCGTAGCCAAGTTTAATACAAATGTAAACTCAAATTTCTTTAAAAAAGATCAACTTGGACCTTATTTATATGGTCGTAGCCTATTCATCTGATTCCGTAAATCAGGATTACATGTAATATTTCTTTAAGTTATTAGTATTCCAAGTTCGTGGCAGCTCATAACCATCCAAACTCTTGAGTCGATAAGTACCATCTGGAACAACTTCCACGATCTCGTAGGGTCCTTCCCAATTCGGAGTCAACTTGCCTTACTCATTTGCCCTTCCTATGGCTTCCATCTTTCTCAAAACTAGATCTCCAAGCTTCATCGGCCTATGGTTAACCCTTTTGTTGTATTCTCTTGCCATCCGAAGCTTGTACATTTGCTGTCTAAGCAAGGCATTGCCCCTTACTTCAGGTAAAGTGTCCAGAGCAGCTTTCATCAATTCCCAATTTGCATTCTCGTCATAGAGCATTACTCAGAGAGTAGGTTTACACATTTCAATGGGAAGAACAGCTTCGGCCCCATACACCAACATGAAGGGAGTTTCTCTAGTTGAATTCTTAACAGTTGTTCTTATTGACCACAACACATTGTACAGTTCATCAACCCACAGTCCTTTTGCTTTCTCAAGTTTCTTCATCAGTCCATCACTGATTATCTTATTGAAAGCTTCAACTTGTCCATTGGCCCGAGGATAGCCTACGGAAGCAAAGTTAGCAGTGACGCCCTGGTCTTCCAACCATTTTCTCAATTGTGGTGTCTCGAATTGCAGACCGTTATCAAACACAATAGATTGCGGAACTCCAAATCTTGTGATGAGGTTCTTCCATATAAACCACTGTACATCCGAGTGTTTGGTATTCTTCATCGGCTCTGCCTCCACCCATTTGGTGAAGTAGTCCACAGCTACCAGCACATACTTTCTTTGCCCTAAGGCCTGAGGGTATGGACCAAGGATGTCCATGCCCCACTTGACAAAAGGAAGTGGACTAATGATTGGGCTTGAAACATTAGCTGGTTGGTGGTGCAAATTTCCATACATCTAACATCTCTTACATTTCTTGATGTAATTCATAGCGTCTTGCCTCAATGATGGCCAATAATACCTGTGCGAAGCGCCTTTTCAGCTAAGGCTCGTCCCCCTATATGAGACCCACAAAACCCCTCATGAATGTCTTCCAAAACTTCTTTACCTTTCTCGGGAGTGATGCACTTCAACAGCGGATGAGTAAACGATTTCTTGTATAATTTCCCTTGCCATAGCACAAACCACGCATCTCTGGCCTTGACATACTTAGCTTGTCGTGCATCGGCTGGCAGGATTCCATCTGTTTTATAAGCGATGATTTCATCCATCCATGTACTTCCCCTGCTAATGATGTTTACATATCTTTTCTTGTCAATACTCTTCTTTTCCTTAACCTCCCAAAAAACAGTTCGGGGTGAGTCTCCTATAGCAGAACTAGCTAACTTGGACAGGGCGTCAGCCTGATTGTTCTCGGATCGGGGAACTTGCATTAACTCAAAAATTTCGAGATCCTTAACTTCTTCTTGCAATATTTGCAAATACTTGCACATGCCCTCATCACGGGCTTCATAGTCTCCCAAGTATTGACTCACAATCAGTTGTGAATTAGACATAGCCTCTATCTTCCTAGCACCAGTGGCTTTATATATCTTAATTCCTGCAATTATAGCCTCATACTCAGCTTTATTGTTCGAATTTTGAAATTTGAACCTCATTGCATACTCGTAGAAATCTCCTTCAGGAGATTTGCATATGATTCCCGCTCCACACCCATTTTGGGTGGATGATCCATCAACATGCAGTTTCCAGTGATCAATACTTGGCTTCTTGATCTGTGGCCTGGTCATTTCAACAATGAAGTCGGCAAACACTTGTCCCTTAATCGCTTTCCTAGGTTCATACGAAATCTCAAATGAACCCAACTTGATAGCCCACTTAAGCATCCTACCAGAAGATTCTTTAGTTAGGCACGACTTAAGCGGCTGATCCGTGTAAATAATTATTTGGCGGGACAAGAAGTAGGGCCTCAGTTTTCTGCTTGCTAAAAACAATGCTAATCCAAACTTTTCAATCGTGGCATATCTCAGTTTAACCTTCTGGAGAATATGGCTGACAAAATAAACCGGCTGTTGAACTCCGTCCCTCTCAACCAACAAGACAGCTGAGAGTGCATATTCTGATATAGCAAGGTACATATGCAAAATTTCTTTTTCCTTGGGACTCACCACCTTGGGAAGATAATGGAGATGATCTTTTAATTTAATAAAGGCTTCCTCAGTTGATTGGGTCCATTCAAATTTGTTGGCCTTCTTCTTGATCGTATCAAAGAAGAAGTGGCACTTATCTCCTGCCCTTGACATGAACCTTCCCAAGGCTGCTAAACACCCAGTTAACTTCTGAACTTCCTTGACAATCTGGGGGGATGTCATGTCCAACACGGCCTTGACCTTGTCTGTATTGACCTCGATCCCCCTCTCATCAACAAGAAATCCAAGAAATTTGCCTAATGTTACACCAAAGACACATTTTTTCGGATTCAATCTCATCTTATACTTTCTCAAAGTTTCAAAAGTTTCCTTCAAATCTGCTACATGATCTTTAGAATCTTTAGTTTTAACAATCATATCATCAATATATGCTTCCATGTTCCTTCCCAACTGCTGCTTAAATACTTCATTAACTAGTCTTTGGAAGGTAGCTGGAGCATTCTTCAAACCAAAGGGCATTCTTGTATAACAATACAAACCAGTTTTAGTAACAAAGGCCGTTTTTTCTTGATCATCCTCCCATAGAGGAATTTGACGGAAGCCAGAATATGCATCCAAGAAACTCAATAAAGCATGTCCAGTCGTAGAATCAACCAATCGATGGATCTTGGCAAAGGAAAGCTGTCTTTAGGACAAGCCTTGTTCAAGTCTGTGTAATCAACACACATTCTCATAGTCCCATTGGGTTTTGGAACCAAGACAACGTTTGCCACCCAATCAGGATATTGGCATGGCTGGATAAATCCTGCTTCCAATAACTTCTTTACCTCTTCATCAGCCGCTTTGTTATGAACTTCTCCAAGATTTTTTTTCTTCTGCCTGATAGGCCTCATCTCAGGCTTAACATTAAGTTTATGAACAGCTACCTCGGGATCAATTCCCGACATTTCCTCAACTTCAAATGCAAAAATATCTTTGTATTGTCTAAGTAAGGCTCTTATCCTTGCCCCAACATGTTCGTCAGGTGCCTGTCTAATCTTGACTGTTCTATCAGGCTTCATCTCATCCAACACAAAATCTTCATGCTCACCTCCAGGTTGAGGTCTTGGGACTTGATTTAAGCTATGAACATCCATTACTTGGTCTTTCGGAGCTTCTTCCAGTTTCCTTTTCTTACTTGGTTCGCCGCTTTCACTTGACCAAGCTTCTACTTTTAATGTGGTAACATAACACTCTCTTGCCATTTGCTGGTCTCCATGAATTGTTTGCACAACACCATTGTAACACTCATACTTCATGAGCATGAGGTGGGTAATAATAACTGCCCTGACAGCATTAAGTGTTGGCCTTCCAGGATTCACATAGTATGCCTGTAGCTCTTTCACTACAAGGAACTTGATGAACCTGTTTCGAGCAGTCTTTATCTCCCATTCGAACTAGCAAAGTCACAGTTCCCAAGGGATTTATAATTCCTCCTCCAAACCTAATGATGGGATGGTGGATTGGTTCTAACTTCGATGAATCATACTTCAACTTTCTCAAACAGCTGTAACTGATTATATCAGATGAACTTCCTGTGTCAACAAGTATTCTCTTTACCTTCATATTTGCCACTTTCAACTCTACTACCAGGGGATCACCATGGGGTGTTCGAACTTTGCCCCGGTCCCTGTCACTGATCAGTACTTCCTGGAATTTAGTTTTAGCATCTTCCCAGTCTCGGGTGATGATTCCCGGACTAGGCGTCGCACATATTCCTTACTTCCCTTCATAGTAGGACCTCCAGCAGCAAAGCCCCCAGAGATCACGTAGACAACATCTTGTGTCTCATAGCCCTCCTTTGTCACCTCATTTTTAGAGTCTGACTTCTGCTTGGCACCCTTGTCAGAGGATTTGATTAAATGTTGACTAATCTTCCCTTTAGCAGCAAGAGCTTCCAGAGTTCTCCGATGATTGAAGCAATCATTGGTATGATGCCCCACATTTTTGTGAAAGTAGCAATATTTACTTGAATCTCAATCTTCTTTTGCGCTTCTCAATGGGGGTGAATCATCAATGTCAACTTTCCCTCGGATCTCCTTATAGACTGAATGGAGATCCTTAGTGAATTCAACTTTTGGCGTATCATTCGCCTTTCTCTTCCTATTTTGAACATTTGACTTGTTTGATGAGCCAGCCATCCAAGTGGCATATCTCTTCTGATCTTTGTTTTTTGATCCGTGATCATTCTTCTTATCCTTGAAGGTGGAAGCGCATAGCTCCTAAGCATGGATGAAGCATTTAGCCTCCTCCAGGATCCCCTTCAAGGTTTTACAATTTCTTCTAACCACATCAAACTTAAAGGTTCCATCGCGGAGCCCTCTAAAGAAGCTATCAAAAGCAACTCCTTTAGAGAGGTTAGGTATCTGCAATGATTCAAGATTGAATCGCTGGACATAGTTTTTTAAGGATTCTTTTTCACCTTGCACTATCTTAGCTAAGTGCACGCTAGTCTTTTTCTCACGTTTGTTGGCCATAGAATGATGTACAAAAGTTGTACTTAGTTTATGAAAATTGTTAATAGATTGATCTGGTAGGGTATTGAACCACTTTTGTGCTATTCCTTTAAGTGTTGCCAAGAAATAGCGGCACCAGGTTGCATAATCCAAACCTTGAAAATACATCAAGTGTTTATAGGTTGCCAAGTGCTCTTCTGGATCAGTTGTTCCATCAAAAGCGTCTACATTAGGCATCTGAAACTCAACTGGGTGAGGAGCCATCATGATTGGTGCAGCAAATGGGGTTGTCCATTTCATAGACATAGAGCCCACTTTATCCCTGATGATCCCCGTAGGATCATTAGGCACCTGCTTGGCCGTATAAAGCTCCTCAGGTCTCACCCTGTTCTCCTAGTATTGGATGATTTGCTCTCTTTTAGCTTGATCTGCTTTTTCAGCTTTCTTTTTCTCAATCTTGTATCTCAAATTCTCTTCATCATCACACTTATCCGATTCAAGAGTGAATGGATGTGAATCAAACATCTCTTTGGATGTAGTTGAACCCGACGAGTCAGAGCGACTCTAATCACGTTGAGCTCGCTTAGAGTTCAAATATTCTCTTGCATCTTTGCTAGATGCCCTCCTTTCATTGATGACTTCTCTAGCATCCTTACACGAAGTTCTTTTAGCCTCAAGATACTCTCTAGCATCATGAGCTAATGACTTCTTGAATTCAATGAATTCTCTAGCATTAGATGTTGTCGTACTTACTTCAGTGTGTTCTTTTGCCACCTCCTGTTTTGGTTTATACTTAGGAGTGACAGGATACTTTCTGAGTGTGCCCCAATGAGCTTTCAATGGAGTTCTTTCCTTCTTGATTCTTTCAACTTTCTCTTGGAAAGTTAGTCTTCCGTCACCTTGATCTTCCTGATCCATTTTTCCTTTAAGCTTTCTCTGACGAGTATCACCCTCCTCATGAGTTCTCTTGGAGAAATTCTCCCGTAGAGCATCCGTAAAGGACTCCTTGAGTCCTTCCAAGATACTCTTGAGTTGACCCATAGTCACGGGTTGATCCTCTGTTGCTTTCCCCTTAGGAGAGCCAGTTCCTTGTCCGGTTTCATAGTTCCCGGATTGATCAAGGTACCGAGTCTCATCCTCGGTTGGAAGTGAACCACCGGTCATCCTCAGGTGCCCTCCCCTCAGACGACGCTAAATTATGTAGAAAGAGTTCCTTGTAGGGTCACTTCAATTGAATACGTGGAGAGGGAACTAGAGAGCTACACTTCGGACGGACAGGTGTTCGCTTGTTTGCTTCCTGACAGCTCGGACCTTAGTTCCTGCAAAACAAGGGAACAAAATCCTTGTAGGATTTTCCCACCTCCGATGCTTAAATGAGTATTTGTGGGAGGATTATAGTTAAATAACAATAATTAACAATACTAATCTAGAGAGAGATTTTAGAGAGAGAGAGACTCTTGTATTATGTAAGAATTGTATGAGAGTGAACGTGATTTAATGAATAAATGAATGAATGCCCCATGGGGTATTTATAGGCAAGATCACCAAGGGTGCCCTAGGGGTTTGGAGACACTTGTCCTTTGGTGATTGGCTTGTGCCTTTATGAGCCCTTGTTGGGCCTTTGGCCCATAACATGGAGTAGTCTCTTCTCCTTAAACCGAACACGTTGCACGATCTCAAGGGCGACACATAGTCGTCTATGCAGTCCATAGACTGGATATGACTTGGCAATTTGCATGATAAATGGGGCACGTGGCCCAGTATTATGCTTACACGTGGCATGATATGGCTTGCCACATCAAAACTCACAAGGAATTTCGTACAAAATTGAATTCACAAGAAATTTTTTATTTCACAAAGAATAACATATTTTGTTACATTTATTTTTAGGGTATATATAGTAACAAATATCGTAACAACCTGAACAATCCTAATAAACTCAAACTTATCAACAAACAACAACCAACCAAACTTATCTAATAATCCGCTTCCCACAAAGAGATAAGAGGGCTAGGTTTTTGTTAAGCCACAACCAATCTAATTTAGGCAATTTGCTAACAAACAATTCTAACAAACTAACTAAAAACAAGATAAAAATCATAATTCCTCAAGCTTATCCCTTAAAAACACGAAACCCAAGGAGCCCAATATCCCTTTTATTCGTCCATAACACGGCCCCCGGTTGTAGTTCATTTTCTTGATTTTCAATATTTTGCTTCGATCTTCAAGAACCCTTCCAAGACTGAATCTTTTAATCAAGAATCCTTTCAGGAATGAATATTTTAATCAAGAAATACTTCATAGGTAACCTTAAAATAAGACACTAACACCGTGACACACAAATAAAAGCAATAAAGTCCAAAATGAGAAAAATTCCTATCAAGTGAAGTGGGAAAAACCTCATGGACAAAACCAATTTATTCCCTAAATCCACCATCCATCCTGTAAACTGTCAAATTATTATGTCACCCTTCAACACTTCACTTCACCATGAAAATGAATTCATATTAGGTTTTGATTGTGACAATGATGGGTACCAATTATATCTTCAATCCCATCACCATTGTCACCCACACCTATGTTTTACCCTTCTCCGAGCCAATTAGTTCATCATAAGATTAATTGGTTCATCCACAATTAGGTTTGATCTAGATGGCTTTATTCACATCATTCTCCCTTGGTTGAAAAGAATTTTCCCACAAATTCACATCATCATAGTAAGGTGAGAGATCCCCAATGTTGAAAGTAACACTCACATTACCTTATTCATCAGGAAGATCAATTTTGTAGGCATTATCTCTATATGCTTCAATCACTTCAAATAGTCCATCTGCTCTAGGTATCAGCTTATTCTTGTGCCTGTGAGGGAATTGTTCTTTTTTGAGAAGTATCCAAACTAAATCACCAGGTTTGAACACATGTTGTGTCCTATTCTTGTTTGAGCGCCTCCTATACACCTCATTCATCTGTGAAATCTTCTTCTTCACTGCTTCAATCATTTTATTGAAGACCTCCAGACGTTTCTTGGTATCCACATGTTTCTTCATCTCTTGATAATGGTACTAAATCAATGGGTATATAAGAATTAATACCATAAACAACTTCAAAAGGCGAATGACCTGTAGTGGATGATACATCTCTATTGCAGGCGAGTTTTGCATGACAAAAATGTGTTGGAACTTTAGATGATTTTAACGGAATTTCAAGAAACAATTTCTTAACATCTAAATGGGACCTTTTGAATTTATTAATACGTATAACATAATAAAGTTTAGGAACAACAACCTTTGATGCGTGCTTGAATTTCAACCAAGAACTGGAAATAGAGCCTCAGATGTTGCTCCTCTAATTAGTCCATGAGCGACAAATTGGAACCCACGTATTCTAGTACAGAAGAGATAAATCTCTTACTTTTGATGGGAGGGAAAAACAGTAACCTTTTTAGGTTTTTGAGTTTTTACGTGAAAACTGAAATAATCTGTTATTTTTATTATCCTTACTTTCTCAATTTATGGTTATCTTATATAACCATCATTGACTCAGTAAAAACCTAAAATACATTATTACTGGGCTTTCATTATTAAAGTCCAATCTCTCACTCTTTTTGTCGCCTCATAGGATTAAGTTAATAATAGTTGCAAGCCCAATCATATTGGCCTACTAGTCATATTTATTCTTTGGCAAGTAAATATGATTATCTAACTTAACTTAATTATTATTTCCATAATTAAATCCTAATTATATATAGTAATTGCTAATTCATCGAAGGACATTTCCTTCAATCTCCGACTTGTCCGAGATCAAGTGTGCAGTTATAAATTCCTCAAGTCTCTTAATGTCTAAATTGACAATACTTAGTCATTCTCAAATTGTGTTCCTTAATTGCTGAGTTCGAACTGCTAAAATAAGGTTTAACTCTTTAATCCCATTCTGCATGGCCCAGACACCATTCCTGTTAGATAGGAGGACTTATCCACTCTTGTATGACCATAACTCCCACTCAATTCTTAACTCACCTGATTATTGCCTTTATGACCTCCTTTTATGGCACAATGTTTGACAATGTCAAGGTCAGCTAATTACCTTGTGGTTATTAAGACATATTCATGTCTAAGAAATCCACTAAATATAAAACTTCAATTTTTCTTTTGAAAGATAGGTCAAGTCTCAATGTACCATATATCCATATAATTAATTAAACATCCCTATGTTCCCATAGCCCATGGAACTGCGCTATTAATTAATTTTATACTAGTCTCAAAATAAATCACTTATGCCCATTTTAGTGATTTTGACTAGGGACTTTCGATAAGATGTGATTTCCGTTCACTTTATAGAGTTCCATTATCAAAACGTTTTTGATAATCCTATTAGAAATCCCAAATTATTTGGACATTTTATTTAATACTAAACCATGATTAAATAAGGGAAAAAAACTTCATATAAATTGATAAACACCATAACGATTGTCTTTACAAATGTAAACATGAAGTAAACAAATTAAAACCAATCTCCCATATGCCTAAGCCCCATAGACCTAGTATGACTCTCATGCTTAGGTTGAGCAAGCAGTTTAGTCAGTGGATCTGCTACATTATCGTCCGTATGAACCTTGCTTACCCTTACATCCCCTCTTCCAACGATTTCTCGAATAAGATGGAATTTTTTGAGTACATGCTTAGAATTTTTATGTGACCCAGGTTCTTTTGATTGAGCAATGGAACTGTTGTTGTCACAAAATAATGCAATGCCATTCTTAACGCTCGGAACCACACCAAGCTCAATGATGAACTTTTTAATCCAAACAGCCTCTTTTGCTGCATCCGCTGCTGCAATATACTCAACCTCTGTTGTAGAATCCGCGATGGTACTTTGCTTAGAACTCTTCCAGCTCACAGTTCCTCCATTGAGATAAAATATGAATCCAGAATGGGATCGGTAATCATCTTTGTCACTTTGGAAGCTCGCATCGGTATATCCAGTAACAACCAACTCATTCTCTCCACCATAAACCAAGAAATTTTCTTTAGTTCTTCGTAAGTACTTAAGAATATTTTTAGCTGCCATCCAGTGCGCGTCTCCTGAATTTGACTGGTATCTACTACATATACTCATAACATATGCAACACCTGGTCTGATGCACACCATAACATACATGATGGATCCTATCCCAGAAGCATAAGGAACATTACTCATCCGCTTGATCTCATCAGGACTTGATGGACATTGTTCCTTGCCAAGCGTTAAGCCATGTTGCATGGGAATAAAGCCTCTTTTGGAGTTTTCCAATATGAATCTAGCAAGAACCTTATCAACATAAGTCTCTTGACTAAGTCCAATAAGCTTTTTCGATCTATCTCTATCGATTTTTATTCCCAAAATATACTCTGCCTCTCCTAGGTCTTTCATAGAGAAAAATCTCTTAAGCCATTCCTTGACTGACTCAAGCATGGTTTTATCATTTCCAATGAGAAGTATGTCATCCACATACAAGACCACAAAAGTAATACTACTCCCACTTAACTTTTTGTAAACACATGGTTCCTCTTCATTTTTGAGAAAGCCAAATTCTTTGACTGACTTATCAAATCTAAGATTCCAACTCCTTGATGCTTGCTTCAGCCCATAAATGGACTTCTTAAGCTTGCACACCTTTCTTGGATTTTCTGGATCTTCAAAACCTTGAGGTTGTGTCATGTATACATCCTCTTTCAAGAACCCATTCAAGAAAGAAATTTTAACATCCATCTACCATACTTCATAGTCATGAAAAGCAGCAATCGCAAGAAAAATCCTAATGGAATTTAGCATGGCTACTGGCGAAAAGTTTCATCATAGTTAATACCATGAACTTGTTTGTAACCTTTTGCCACTAACCTAGCTTTGAAAACATTAATGTTTCCGTCCTTGTCTGTTTTTAGTTTATAAATCCACTTGCATCCAATGGATGTTACCCCATCAGGCAAGTCAACCAAGTTCCATACTTGATTTTCAGACATAGAATCCATTTCAGATTTCATGGCTTCGAGCCATTTTTCGGAGTCTTTTCTTTTCAAAGCATCTTTGTAGCTAGTAGTTTCTTCTGATTCTAACTTAGTTATTTCAGAATTTTCAGTCAAAAGGAAATCAATATATCCTTTTGAAGGTATTATGGTCCTACTAGACCTACGTAGGGGAACAACAGATGAAGTATCTACCTCATTAGGTTGAGTGATCTCACATGGACTAACATCATGTAAGGTGGCAGTAGAAGCTATGCCAACTGAGTTTACTCCCTCCATAGCATTTTCATGCTGTGCCGCCTCTGACAAGGTGTTAATCTCACTCAATTGTTGCTCATCTCAAAGTTCTTCGAGATATATACTACTCCCACTTGTTTTTCTGGAAATGAACTCTTTTTCAAGAAAAACACCATTACGAGCAACAAACACTTTGTTTTCATTTGGATTGTAGAAGTAATATCCCTTAGTCTCTTTTGGGTAACCCACAAAGAAACATTTAGCAGATTTGGGTGCAAGCTTATCAGAAAGTAAATGTTTTACATAAACTTCACAATCCCAAATCTTGAGGAAAGACATCTTCGGAACCTTTCATGTCCATAATTCATATGGTGTCTTTTCTACTGCTTTGGAAGGTGCTCTGTTAAGTGTGAATGCCGCTGCCTCAAGCGCAAAACCCTAGAATGAAATGGGAAGATCAGCAAGACACATCATAGGTCGAACCATATCTAATAGAGTTCGATTCCTTCTTTCGGAGACTCCATTTAGTTGTGGTGTTCCTGGTGGACTCAATTGTGAGAGAATTCCACAACTTTTCAAATGATCATTTAACTCAATGGATAAGTATTCTCCACCACGACCGGATCGCAATGCCTTAATTTTCTTTCCAAGTTGGTTCTCTACTTCATTTTGGAATTCTTTGAATTTTTCATAGGACTCCGACTTATGCCGCATGAGGTAAACATATCCAAATCTGCTCACATCGTCGGTAAAAGTTATAAAGTAACTATACCCTCCTCTAGCTAATGAGCTAATAGGTCCACATACATCAGTATGTATGAGTGCTTAAAGGTCATTGGCCCTTTCACTTGGACCAGTAAAAGGTGACTTTATAATTTTTTCCATTAAACAAAAGTTAAATACATCAAAAGATTCAAAATAAAATGATCAGAGAAGTCCATCTTTATGAAGTTTCTCAATGCGTTTTGAGCTTATGTGGCCAAATCGACAATGCCATAGATAAGTAGGGTTCGATTCATTTGTTTTGTGCTTCTTGTTATCTATGTTATAAATGTGAGTTTCTAAGTCAAGAACATATAAACCATTTGATAATTTAGCAGAAACATAGAACATATCATTAAAATAAGAAGAACAACAATTATTCTTAATACTAAATGAAAATCCTTCCGAATCCAAAATCGGAACTGAAACTATGTTTTTGGTGATAACTGGAACATACTAGCAATTATTGAGTTCTAATATTAAACCAGAAGGAAAATGTAAACTATAATCTCCTACAGCCAAAGAAGCAACTCGTGCTCCATTGTCTACTCGAAGATTAACTTCACCTTTGCTCAAGCTTCTACTTCTTTTGAGACCCTGCACATTACAAATAATGTGAGAACCACAACCAGTATCAAATACCCAAGAAGCAGATGTAGCTAAATTAACTTCTATAACATATATACCTGAATTTAATGTACCATTCTTCTTCTCCTCCAGATAGGTGGGGCAGTTCCTCTTCCAGTGGCCAATCTTATGGTAGTGGAAGCACTCATGTAGTGCAGCAACTTTAGCCTTAGGAGTGGCCTTTGGCTTCTTTGAAGCATCAGCAGTGGCAAAAGCTTTGCCCTTGTTGTTCTTTTTTGGAACTCCTTTCTTCTTGAACTGTTTACCCTTCCTAACCATTAGAACATTGTTATGTTCAGTTTTGGGCAAATTACTCTTAGCCTGAACTAGCATACCATGCAACTCTCGGAAAGTAGCCTCCCCTCCTTGCATATAAAAATTTATCTTAAAGTTATGATAAGTTTTAGGCAAGGATCTGATCACAATATCAATTGCCAGCTCATTGGGATAAGGAAAACCCAGTTTTGTCATGATCTGAAAATGTCAAATCATATTGAACACATGTCGACCGACAGGTTTCCCTTTTTCCAACTTGCATTCCAATAGCTTACAATTAGCTTCAAACCTCTCTAATCTAGAATTTTTGTGAAACATAGTTTTAAGTTGCTGCATTATGGAGTAGGCCTCCATGTTACCAAAAAGATTTTGGAACTCAGGTTCCATGTAAGCAAGCATTAGACATGTTACTTGCACAGAGTTGGCCTCTAAGGTTTGCCTAGCCCTTCTATCAGCATTAGAAGTAGTCTCTGGCAAGGGTTCAGTAGGGAGTGGATTGTCAAGAACATTCTCTCTTCCTTCGGCTCTAAGGAAAATTCTTACAGCCATTTCCCATTCTAAAAAATTGGTTGCATTTAATTTGTCTTTTTCAAGTACATAGCGCAAATTAAAACCAGCAACATTGTTGTTGTTGTTGTTACTAGACATGATGACTACAACAAAAAAGTAATAATAAAGCAAGATTCAATATGATGTTTAAAACAAAATAACAATTAAACAAACTTCAATTAACTACAATTCTATATTCAAAATCAAATCACCCCCTTGAATAAAGAATGTCACCAAGACCCCCTCCCACTACATTCAAACGGACTCTGGCCCTGCCTTTAAAATATAGTAGTTAAGGTAAGTACACTTTTACTAATAATAACTAATTACAATTCTTGGTAGATAAGTTTAACAACTCTTTATTAATCTTATCTCATAGCTTCGAAATCTAAAACTTTTCTTTTGATGATTTTGTTGAGTTAAACCAGACATTAACATGTAAGTTTCGTAGACCTACCCTACTATCCCCACAATTATGAGTGCCACCCTACTTTAGTAGACCTATTACTCATGATATAAGGCTTTATAGGTATTGTTTGGAAAAGCAATTAAACCCAATATTACATTTGGGGGGTTTACGTTTATATATATGGTTTACATGTAAAGTTAACACATAGCATATAAAACCATACTTAGAAAAAACTTAAGCAAAAAAAATGCATTTAAAATTATTAAGGCATAATTTAAAGCAAATATGATCTAGTATGACCCTTATCCTAAAGATCTAATCTTAATGGACTTCCTCTTGAGCTCTTCATGGTTGAATCGTCATCCCCCCCCCCCTTTTTTATTTTATAACAAGCATTTACATGAATAATAAAAATTAAAACTGTAAATCTTGAATTACAAAAATACTTAACGGTTCGCAGATCGTATTTGAGATACAAAATACATAACAATATGCAAATCGTATTTTCTAACTTTGTTTGGGCCATACTAGTCATCAAATATAACATAGAACATGACAAAATGCTTTAAGTTATTAAATGTAAATAAAATTTGCCACAAAAAATATATATATATATCGCATATCGCACATCACAAATTTTGGCAATCTAAACATTTATATATATATATATATATATATATATATATATATANAAATATATCGCACAATATATATATATATATATATATATATATATATATATATAATATCAAATATTATGTATTGATTTGATTCAATTAATTTAACTAATTATGACATAATCAAATTATGTGATATCAATTATCATTATTTGAAGGAAAAAAAAATTTGCTCAAAAAAACAAAAATTTAAAGAATGAATTAAATAAATAAAATCTTATTATTAATCAAGTAAAACTGATTTTATTTAATTAACAAAAAGAATTTTATTTTAATTGATTACTTTATTATTTAAGAAAGATGATTTGCGACCCTTTTATACCTAATACCAAATCAGTTGAGAGAGAAAAAAAAAAGTCTACCTTATCAACATAAGGTTGAGACACCCGTGCAAAATATAGTGGTTCCTCTTAACTTCTTGTCATCCACATATGAATAATATTTCTTAATTAAGATTTCAGGTTGTAAAATATAGAGGTGTTAACCATATGAAAAACACTAGAAATCTCGACACCCCTGTAAATACCGACAACCACCCCATCTCCTAAACGCCCGCCGCCAAAATCATCGGCGCACACCTCTGTGCGGTCGGAATTCTAGCCGTGTCGCCGCTGCTTTGTTACAACAGCCCTCGTGCTGCGGTGGTCACACCACCAATCGATTTTCCTTTTTTTTTGAGATTTAATTCAATCAACCAACAATTGCTTAAAGAATTTGATTCGAATTAGTTATAAAACACAACAATTTGTTCCGGCCTCAATTGTAAATTCTAACAAGTAAGTCCTTTTTTTTGTTATTATTATGCTATAATAAATTTGAATCGAATTTGATTAGTGAAAATTAGGGTTCTTATATTTTTATTTTCGATTTAAGTTGGGGCTTTTTGGGATGAAATTCAGCACAAATTAAGCAATTAATCTAATTAGGTTTCGAATTTGTGAAAAAAAAATGAAAATCATGCTATTTAAATCAAATATAACCAAAAATTAATGCGACTACTTAAAAAAATTTCGAATAGCATGAAAATCGAAAAAAAAAAAAATTCGAACAAATTCGAATGGAGTTATTCAATTTTCCTCCTTTTTTTTTTATTTTAAATTTTTCGATTAATTTTTATTTCATTTTTATTTTTTATTTTTAATTTTTAAAGCTAAATTAACGGTTAATTCTTTTTTGTTTTTCTTTCCTAAAAAAATATAATAAAATGAGAATTTAAACATAATTAATTCCTCCTCCTAATTGAATCAAAATCACCACTGTTGGAACTTTAGATGATTTTAGAGGAATTTCAAGAAACAATTTGTTAACATCTAAACAAGAACCTTTTGCATTTGTTTATACGTATAACATAATAATGTTTAGGAACAACAACCTTTGATGCGTGTTTGAATTTCGACCAAGAACAAGAAATAGAGCCTCAATTGTTGCTCCTCTAATTAGTTCACGAGCAACAGATTGGAACCCACGTATGCTAGTACGGAAGAGATAAATCTCTTACTTCTGATGGGAGGGAAAAACAATAACCTTTTTAGGTTTTTGAGTTTTTACATAAAAACTGAAAAAATCTGTTATTTTTGTTATCCTCATTTTTCTCAATTTATGGTTATCTTATATAACCATCATTGACTCAGTGAAAACCTAAAATACATTATTACTTGGCTTTCATTATTAAAGTCCAATCTCTCACTCTTTGTGTGACCTTATAGGATTAAGTTAATAATAGTTGCAAGTTCAATCATATTGGCCTACTAGTCATATTTATTCTCTAGCAAATAAATATGATTATCTAACTTAGCTTAATTATTATTTCCATAATTAAATCCTAATTATATTTAGTAATTGCTAATTCATCGAAGGACATTTCCTTCAAAACGAATATCCCAATCCTTCTAAGTCCTACTCACAAGCCCACGCAGCAATGCACCCAAGGTTCTGTTGGTGACCTTAGTTTGACCATCAATTTGGAGATGATGAGAAGTACAAAAAGGCAACTTAGTACCCAACATTCTCCACAAACACTTCCAAAAATGACGAAGAAATTTCGAATCCCTGTCACTCACCACACTTTTAGGAATACCATGTAATCTAACAATCTTCTTGAATTATATGTCTGCAACATGTTAAGCATCATTAATCTTTGTTCATTGCGGTGAAATGATCCATCGTTGAGAATTTATCAACTAAAACCATAATTGAATCACGTCCTCTTTGAGTTCTAGGCGATCCTATGATGAAATCTATACTCACACTATCCATTGTCTTATGTACCCCAAAATAACCTGTTAAAGCTCTAGAATGTGCCTCTCTAACCAGTAAGTCACAAACACCACTCTGAGGAATGCATAGCTTGTTGTGACGAAAAACAAATCGATCCTGAACCATAAAATTTCAAGTGGGATTTACTATTTCCTTCGAAAAGTCTAGATCACTAGCATATAATTCCTTCAGATGTTCAAAACCCAGAACCCTGACATCTACCATAGCTAACAAATAAGCTCTCATGGACAAGGCATCTCAACAACACTGTTCTTCCCTTCTTTGTACCTAGAAGACAAAGTAAAAGATCGAAGAAACAACCCATTTAGCATGTCTGTAATTCAACTTCTGCTGACCATTGATGAACTTCAAAGCTTCATGAACAAAGTGTAGAATAAATGGTTTTGGCTTGAGATAATGAGACCAATAATCTAAAGCACGAACAACAACATAAAATCTTGAGGTTTCTTAAGACCTATGATAGAACACAGAAGTGGGAGGAGCAGGTCAAAGGGAATGGTGAGGAACTGAACTCTTTCACGATCATAGTTGTAATAATTCAACTTGGTGCTACTCAGTTTCTAATTGAAACAAGAGACTGGACGTTTTTCCTGAACCAATACTGAATAATTTATCAAAATTAGGCTAAGCAAGTATAGGTGCATTGCATAGTCTTTGTTTAACATCTCCAAAAGCCAACAGAGCCTTTTTATTCCATTGAAATTCACCTTTTTTCATCAATTCAGTTATAGGAGCCCTAATGGTAGAGAAATTTTGAATGAACCGTCTATAGAATGAAGCTAAACCATGAACACTACGTACCCTCATGCACGTGGGTGGGTGGTTTCCAAGAAATCATTGCTTTACCTTTGATGGATCAAACTTAACTCCTTCATGAATCACTATGTAACCAAAAAAAGGAACAATTGGACGGGACACGTGCCGAACGAAGATCGCAATATTGTACTTCATAAATTTACATTTTTTGATATTGGCATACAATTTATGATCACATAAATTCTCAAACAAAAGTCTCAAGTGTCCTAAGTGCTCATGAACGTCTTTGCTATAGACAAGAATATCATCAAGGTAGGCAACAATAAACTTGTTTAAGAAAGGTCGGAGTACCTCATTCATTAATCTCATGAAAGAACTAGGAGCATTGCATAACCCAAATGGCATGACCACCACTCATAGAGACCTTGTTTAGTTTTGAAAGCAGTTTTCAACTCATCACCCTCCCTTTTAATCTCCTTAATAGAAAGAAATAAACTAATTGCCTTTGTCTTGTAAATTATTTTGGGATTTGCGTTATTTGGTGGTAGGGGTAGCAATTCAATTCTTTTCTTTCCCATGACCAGTGACTAGACATTGGAACAACCATCATGCCTACTTTCGTATCAAATTGCCAAGTGTCTTCAAAGTAGCAGTTGACAAACACCCGTAGGAACAACATCACGCCATAACTCATCTTTGAACTGACCAATTTCGAAATTCACTAAGGCTTGTTTCCTTACCTCCACTCCTTTTGAATCTTCTAGCTAATTCAACTTGTAAGGTTTGATATGGTCACATTCCTTCAATTTCAACCTGTACACCAATTCTTAAGATGCTACATTAGTGCAAGAACCACTAACAATATAAGTGTGCAAATATAGGGACCAATCCTGCATCTGGTGTGGAATAGATTCTCCCTTTGCTCCATGTTAGGCGTCTCTTCTGCATGCAACATCCTCCTAACCACGAACACCTATCCATCTTCTTCTAAAGGTGGTTGGCATACTGATTCTTCTTCCTGAATTTCCTCTCCCCCTTCAGAGTTAACGATGTCCTCATCATTGGGGAAAAAAAAAATTCCTCTTTCTCCTTTTGCCACTAAGTAATAGCATGAACGAACAAAACACGCTTATTAGGACAATTAGAGGATATATGACTTACACCATGAAATTTGAAACACTTTCTGCGTTCTTGAAACTCAGCTTTAGAAACCACTTTGGTAGGTTTAACAATTCGTTTTCCTGTATTAGATTGTTCATCCTTTTGTATAGAAGTTTTGACAACATCTTTATTCAGGGATGAAGAATAGTAGGAATTGAAAGTCTTCTGCTGGGACACGAATGGGTTTTTTTGAAATCTCCTTGTTCCTTTGCTCTACTTTCAAATCAAGTTTACAAAGATCATTAAAACTGTGGTATTGAGCCAAATCGAGTTCCTTAGCAATTAATCTTTGCAATCCCTTCTAGAATCTTGCAATATTCATATGTTCTTTCTCTTCAAGATCACACAATGATGCCAATTTCTCAAATTCACTTATGTAGTCACGCATAGAGAGAGTACCTTGATATAGTGAAGTTAGTTTAATGTAATTTTGCTGATCAAAGTCAAGAGGAACATACTTGTCATGCATATTCCTCTTAAGTTGCATTTAGGTAGTTATTTTAGGCTTATCTTGTCGTTTTCTCCTTGCTTTCAAACCTTCAAATCACAATCCTGCATTCTTAGTTAATCTGAGATAAGCAATCTTGAAAGTATTTTGATCATCAAAACCTTTATACTCTGAAACTTTCTCCACTTGGCGTGTCAATTCAAGAAATTTTTTAGGAGAATCTTGACTAGTGAAATCTTCAAGTTTAATTCCATGATTATCAATCTTATGTTTTCCTCTAGGATGTTTCTATATTGCATCACTCGAATCACTATCATGAACATCATCATATTCGTCACTTTTCTGACAATAATGCACTGAATTTGGATCTGTTTTGCGTTGAAGCTCTTGATGGAGAACGTCAATCCTCAAACTAGTTTGTTGTTGGCATGCATCAATAGCTCTAATTGCATTAAAAAGTTCCTTAACTGAAATATCATTATTATTGCTTGAACCTGTCATTAGGATCGAAATTGCTGAAATCTGATACCAAATTGATATGGATTTTAAGTGGAATTCACAAAGAACACTCAAAACACACATGATTTTACAATTAATTTCTCCAATTCAAAACTAAAGTAATTATAACCTAATTAGTTATCCAATCCATTACTCAACTAACTAGGGTTCTAAAATTGAGATCAAAACTAGAACACATGAATTTAGGACAGAAAATTTCAAACAAAACTCACAAGGAATTTCGAACAAAATCGAACTCACACGAATTTTTTTATTTCACAAAGAATAACATATGTTGTTACATTAATTTTTAGGTTATCTATAGTAACAAATATTGTAACAACCTCATAACAACCTAAACAAATCATAACAAACTCAAACTTATCGGCAAACAACAAACAACCAAACTTATCCAAAAATCCGCCTCATAGGCAATTTCTTAACAAACAGTTCTAGCAAACTAACTAAAAACAAGATAAACATCACAAATCCTCAAGCTTATCCCTTAATAGCACGGAACCCAAGGATCCCAAATCCCTTTTGTCCGTCCCAAAACACGTGCCCCTAGGTTGTAGTTCATTTTCTTGATTTTTCAAGATTTTTCTTCAATACTTAAGAACCTTCCAAGAATGAATCTTTTAACTAAGAAATCTTCAAGAAACCATTCACAATGCTTCATAGATAACCTTGAAGTAAGACACTAACACTGTGACACACACACATAAATGCAATAAAGTCCAAATTGAGAAAAACCTTATCAAGTGAAGTGGAAAAAACCTCATGGACAAAACCAATTTATTCCTGAAATCCACCATCCATCCTGTAAAGTGTCAAGTTATTAAGTCACCCTTCAACACTTTACTCCACCATGAAGATGAATTCATATTAGGTTTTGATTGTGACAGTGATGGGTACTAATAGCATCTTCAATCCCATCACTCTCCACCATTGTCACCCACACCTATGTTTTACCCTTCTCCAAGCCAATTAGTTCATCATAAGATTAATCGGTTCATTCACAATTGGGTTTGATCTAGATAACTAACTTGTGTCCAAATTCACATCAATATGCGGACCAATTCATCCTCCATGTGGACCATTTAGATATTTTATGTTTTTAATCAATGCATTGACTAGATTGTCATATGTATCTTTGTTTTCAACTCGCAAGATTTCTTGCTCAATTAATCAAATTACGAGCACATTTTTTAGATACT
This sequence comes from Suaeda aralocaspica, assembly GCA_016808085.1. Taxonomy (NCBI): domain Eukaryota; kingdom Viridiplantae; phylum Streptophyta; class Magnoliopsida; order Caryophyllales; family Amaranthaceae; genus Suaeda; species Suaeda aralocaspica. The sequence continues at coordinate 94,652 of PYUH01000245.1, read as the reverse complement.
CCTATAAAGGCTATTCGTCTTGATAATGCTGGTGTATCTACAACTCAAACTTTCAATGATTATTGTATGTCCATTGGGATAAATGTTGAGCATCCAGTAGCACTTGTTCATACACACAACAGTCTATCAGATTCACAAATCAAACGTCTTAATTGATTGCTAGACCATTGCCTATAAACTCTAATCTCCCAATTTCAGCTTGGGGGCATGCTATATTACATGTTGCATTACTAATTTGCATCATGATGTAGTGTTTATTTGTTTCTATTTTTCATAGTTTGTTTAGTTAGTTTAGTTAGTTTTTCTTCCCTTTTTATGTATTTTCCCTTTCTCTTATTAGTTTCTAGTAAATTCCCGTTCCCCCTATACTTATCATATTATGCTCATATTTGTCTTATTTTGCGTGTCATCTCCATTTTGTAGGATTTTTCGATGATGTTCGTAAACTAAGTCAACATTTGTACAAGGTCTTATGGTGTATGTAGCAAGGAACGAGTTATTATGGTATTGATTTTCATGTCTTTGCTTAGGCAATTTGATCTTTTGCTTTGCGTCTCGCAACGTCGCAAGCCATGGCTCGGCGACGTAGGCAAAGCCCCTAGCAGCCCAGAAAAGAAGACCTCTCCTCTTTTACACCAACTTAACTAACGAAATGAAGTAGGGGAAGTACATAACAGGGATTGTGGCCACATGCCCCTGCTTCGTACGAAATTGGATTTCTCTTCTTACTCTTCCCCTTGCTTGGGTCTAAGTTTGTATATATATTTCAGTTGTAAACTATTGTAGGAATAATTAGAAATTAATGGATATCATTAGAATTATTAAAACTCCCTAGATTAATCTCTTTATTCATAGAACATTAGTTGCTTAATTACTTAACAATTCGAAATAGTTTGTAATTCAATCTTTTAAATAATTCAAGCTTGTTCTTAAGCTATTTGGTTTACTAGTTCTTGATTGATCATCACTTTTTCAAGGCTATTGAGTTCACCATTGTTATAAAGGATCATTGGAATTGCACTAAAGTTACATCTTTCAAGCTTCATAGTAAAACTCTCAACTCTTCTTTAGTATCCACTGCAATTATCTTACTTTTCTAATTGCCTTTTTATAATTTCTAGCTTTTGTTCTTAATTCTTCTCAAGTTAATATTTTCCTTGTTCTTTAGTTTCTATTGCTTTTTGTTCTTACTTTCTTCTCAAGTTAATCTTGTCCTTGTTCTCACTTTTCTGCTGCTTTTGTTTTAGTTTTCTAGCTTTTGTTCATACTTCTCCTCAAGTCATCTTATCCTTGTCTTTATTTCTCTATTTCTTTTTGTAGTTTTCAATAAATCACTTGCACATCTTACTTCTTTGCAATAAATTGATAAATAAACAAAGCCCTTTTCTTTTGATAGTTTGTTTAATTTAGATTATAATCCATTGTCATAATTTATTTCTCTGCTATAACTTGTAATCATGAATAAAAATATGTGTTTAAATAATAAAATGTGTAGTGAGTAGTTTTAGTGCTAGGGTGTGGGTGAAACCCTCACCACCTTCATGACTTAAGTAGTTTCTTAGTAAAAACCGAGCTTGGGGGTGACTATAGTCGTTACATGGGGTTATAAAAAAACGTAACCTATGACTTGCTTCCATAGATGTCGTCTTAGGTTCCTCAACGAAGGATCAAGAGATGAAGTTGAGTGAAGACTCCCCATGTTTGATTAGTTTGATAACCATGAGAATAGGTGTTCAAGTTAAGGGACGTTACTAGTCCTCGTGAATAAAGTGCTTAGGAGCCGTTTTGTGCACACACCATGAGAATAGGTCGTGTTCATAGTTTTGCTCGTCATGCTAGCTCGAGAGAGTAGACATGGCTCTTAGAACGACTTCCCCTTGACTTTTCCCTCTATGTTCGGTTTGACCTAGGAATCCGTGTCTTCATGTAAGAAGTGAGCGGTGGATCCCTTACCTTAGTCATCTTAATCTTAGGCTTTAAGTTAATAAAATCAACGTTAGTGACAATCTTGCTTCCTAAAGAAAATCGGATTGTGTCCGGCTATGGTTGAAGATCACTGAAAAATGTTGAAGGGGGTGGCCCAGTTCTCGATGATGCTAACTTTGAAGTCGAATTAAGCCCGACTAATCAATGAATTTGCAATGAGGCACCCCCGATAATCTTTGAAAAGGAGCAAGCTAAAGCTCTTTTGAAACCTCATGTTCCATCACTCCCTTTCCCCCAAAGGGTGGTATAACATAAGCTTAATGACGAATTTGCAAAATTTCTCGGGCTCATTAAAGGATTTTAAGTGAACATCCCCTTTTTTCATTCCATGTCGCCAATGCCGGCATACGCAATATTTCTCAAGGAACTCTTATCTAATAAGAGTCGCCTTGAGGAAAGTGCTACTATCTCCCTTCCTTTGGAAGTTAGTGCTATTCTTCAAAACAAATTGCCAGAAAAGCATGACGATCCCAGAAGTTTTTCTATTTCGGTGAAAATTAGTGATCTTGAATCTAAGAATGTACTTGTGATCTTGGTGCTAGAGTTAGCTTGATGCCTCTTTCTATAGCTGAAAAAAATGAATTTTGAGGACATGAACCTACTAGGATGTCTATACAACTATCCGATCGCTCAGTTAGATTGCCTCTAGCCGTCTTAGAGGATGTCTCAGTCCAAGTTGAATGTATCTTTGTTCCATGTGACTTTATCATAATGGATATGGAGGAGGATGCTAATGTTCCTCTTATCTTAGGCCGTCTATTCTTGAAAACAGCCGGAGTTGTTATCGATGTTAAAGACAGTCGTTTGACCTTGAATGTTGGTGACGAGAAAATTACTTTCTCTTTCACCAAAACTATGAAAATGCGTATGATGCATGAGATTCATCGCATTGATACTCTTGGTGACTGCATTAATTCCTTCTAAGTAACAGAGGAAATAGATGACCCTTTGGAAGCTCTTATAACGGATAGACAACTTCTAGAGAATGATGAGGCTAAGGGGTATGAGCTTATTCTTGACCGAACCCCGGTTCATATCACAAATGAGTTGGACGTCCTACATATCGAAGGGCAAGAGGAGAGTGTTATGCTTCCTCCTAAGGTTGAACTAAAACTCCTTCCTTGTCTTCTAAAATATGCCTTTTTGGATGAAAAGGAGTCTTGTCTAGTCATAATTAATGCCAAACTTAATGATACCTCGATCGAACTACTTTGTGTATTAAGGAAATAACAAAGTGTTATTGGTTACACCATTGCGGACATAAAGGGAGTTAGTCCCTCTTTATGCATGCATCGAATTCTTTTCGATGATGCCAATGCTTCATCAATTAAGGTTGAATCCAAACATGAATGAAGTAGTGCGAGTTGAAGTGCTCAAATTACTTAAGGCTAACATCATTTTCCCTATTTCTAATAGTAGGTGGGTGAGTCCGGTCCATGTTGTGCCTAAAAAAGGGGGCACAACTATTGTTAAAAATGACAAGGAAGAATCGATCTCTACTAGATCAATTATTGGGTGGCGTATGTGTTTTGATTATTGCAAACTTAACAAAGCCACTTGGAACGATCATTTTTCTTAGCCATTTATTGATCCAGTACTTGAGCGTTTGGTTGGTTATTCCCATTATTGTTTTCTTGGGTATTCTGATTTTTTTCAAATCCCGATTAATCTCGAGGATCAGGAGAAAACTACCTATACTTACNGACTTAAGTAGTTTCTTAGTAAAAACCGAGCTTGGGGGTGACTATAGTCGTTACATGGGGTTATAAAAAAACGTAACCTATGACTTGCTTCCATAGATGTCGTCTTAGGTTCCTCAACGAAGGATCAAGAGATGAAGTTGAGTGAAGACTCCCCATGTTTGATTAGTTTGATAACCATGAGAATAGGTGTTCAAGTTAAGGGACGTTACTAGTCCTCGTGAATAAAGTGCTTAGGAGCCGTTTTGTGCACACACCATGAGAATAGGTCGTGTTCATAGTTTTGCTCGTCATGCTAGCTCGAGAGAGTAGACATGGCTCTTAGAACGACTTCCCCTTGACTTTTCCCTCTATGTTCGGTTTGACCTAGGAATCCGTGTCTTCATGTAAGAAGTGAGCGGTGGATCCCTTACCTTAGTCATCTTAATCTTAGGCTTTAAGTTAATAAAATCAACGTTAGTGACAATCTTGCTTCCTAAAGAAAATCGGATTGTGTCCGGCTATGGTTGAAGATCACTGAAAAATGTTGAAGGGGGTGGCCCAGTTCTCGATGATGCTAACTTTGAAGTCGAATTAAGCCCGACTAATCAATGAATTTGCAATGAGGCACCCCCGATAATCTTTGAAAAGGAGCAAGCTAAAGCTCTTTTGAAACCTCATGTTCCATCACTCCCTTTCCCCCAAAGGGTGGTATAACATAAGCTTAATGACGAATTTGCAAAATTTCTCGGGCTCATTAAAGGATTTTAAGTGAACATCCCCTTTTTTCATTCCATGTCGCCAATGCCGGCATACGCAATATTTCTCAAGGAACTCTTATCTAATAAGAGTCGCCTTGAGGAAAGTGCTACTATCTCCCTTCCTTTGGAAGTTAGTGCTATTCTTCAAAACAAATTGCCAGAAAAGCATGACGATCCCAGAAGTTTTTCTATTTCGGTGAAAATTAGTGATCTTGAATCTAAGAATGTACTTGTGATCTTGGTGCTAGAGTTAGCTTGATGCCTCTTTCTATAGCTGAAAAAAATGAATTTTGAGGACATGAACCTACTAGGATGTCTATACAACTATCCGATCGCTCAGTTAGATTGCCTCTAGCCGTCTTAGAGGATGTCTCAGTCCAAGTTGAATGTATCTTTGTTCCATGTGACTTTATCATAATGGATATGGAGGAGGATGCTAATGTTCCTCTTATCTTAGGCCGTCTATTCTTGAAAACAGCCGGAGTTGTTATCGATGTTAAAGACAGTCGTTTGACCTTGAATGTTGGTGACGAGAAAATTACTTTCTCTTTCACCAAAACTATGAAAATGCGTATGATGCATGAGATTCATCGCATTGATACTCTTGGTGACTGCATTAATTCCTTCTAAGTAACAGAGGAAATAGATGACCCTTTGGAAGCTCTTATAACGGATAGACAACTTCTAGAGAATGATGAGGCTAAGGGGTATGAGCTTATTCTTGACCGAACCCCGGTTCATATCACAAATGAGTTGGACGTCCTACATATCGAAGGGCAAGAGGAGAGTGTTATGCTTCCTCCTAAGGTTGAACTAAAACTCCTTCCTTGTCTTCTAAAATATGCCTTTTTGGATGAAAAGGAGTCTTGTCTAGTCATAATTAATGCCAAACTTAATGATACCTCGATCGAACTACTTTGTGTATTAAGGAAATAACAAAGTGTTATTGGTTACACCATTGCGGACATAAAGGGAGTTAGTCCCTCTTTATGCATGCATCGAATTCTTTTCGATGATGCCAATGCTTCATCAATTAAGGTTGAATCCAAACATGAATGAAGTAGTGCGAGTTGAAGTGCTCAAATTACTTAAGGCTAACATCATTTTCCCTATTTCTAATAGTAGGTGGGTGAGTCCGGTCCATGTTGTGCCTAAAAAAGGGGGCACAACTATTGTTAAAAATGACAAGGAAGAATCGATCTCTACTAGATCAATTATTGGGTGGCGTATGTGTTTTGATTATTGCAAACTTAACAAAGCCACTTGGAACGATCATTTTTCTTAGCCATTTATTGATCCAGTACTTGAGCGTTTGGTTGGTTATTCCCATTATTGTTTTCTTGGGTATTCTGATTTTTTTCAAATCCCGATTAATCTCGAGGATCAGGAGAAAACTACCTATACTTACCCTTTTGGCACCTTTGCTTATCGAAGGATCCCTTTTGGGTTATGTAATGCCCCATCTACATTTCAATGATGTATTATGGCCATTTTTTCCGATATGCTTGAATCTTCCATTGAGTTATTTATGGATGACTTTTCGGTTAGAGGATCATCTTTTGGTCAATGTCTATCTAATCTCGTTCTAGTATTAGAACAAATATCAAAAGGCGAACTTAATCCTCAATTGGGAAAAATGTCACTTCAGGGTTGAAGAAGGCATCGTGCTTGGCCATGTCACGTCGTGCTTAGTCATGTCATCTCAAAACGTGGTATTGAGGTGGATAGAGCCAAGATTGAGGTCATTGAACGCTTACCACCGCCTATTAATGTCAAGGGGGTAAGAAGTTTTTTGGGGCATGCGGGTTTCTACCGCCACTGCATCAAAGACTTCTCGAAAGTGGCTAAACCTCTCACTCAGCTCCTTAAGGATGCTCCATTTGAGTTTTCTAAAGAGTTCCTTATAGCATTTGATCACCTTAAGGACGCTTTGATTTCGGCCCCCATCATATAAGCTCCCGATTGGAATCTTCCATTCGAACTTATGTGTGATGCTTAAGACTTTACCGTTGGAACTGTTCTCGGCCAACGGAAAGATGGGAAGCTGCATGCCGTTTACTATACAAGTAAAACATTAGATGAGGCGCAACGGAATTATAGTACCACCAAGAAACTTCTAGCCTTTATGCATACAATGGAGAAGTTCCGAACTTACTTAGTTGGCTATAAGGTCATCGTTTTTACTGATCATTCAGCTTTGAAATACCTTCTCTCAAAGAAGGATGTAAAGCCGAGACTTATACGATGGATCTTGCTCCTCCAGGAGTTTGGTCTTGAAATATGTGACAATAGCGGGGCGGATAATGTAGTGGCAGATTACTTATCCCGCTTGCCTTTAGTTGATGGGGATGAGATCACCCCTATGGATGACTCTTTCCTTGATGAATAACTAATGGTGGCTATATCTTCCCCTACCCCTTTATCTGCGGATTATGCAAATTATCTCAGTCCTGAGGTCATTCTGCCTTATTGGAACTACAAACAGAGGCGAAAGTTCTTACATGATGTTCAGAATTACTATTGGGATGATCCTTTATTGTTCAAAAGAGGAGTTAATGGCCTCTTTCGACATTGTGTTCCCGATTCTGAAATTCAGGACGTCATTTTCATGTGCCACTCATCTCCTTGTGGCGGTGGGCATATGAGTTTTAATACGACCTTAGCCAAGGTTTTGCAATGTGGCTTCTTTTGGCCAGGCATGTTTAAAGATATTTGGTCTTTTGTGAGATCTTTTGACCGGTAACAATGCACCGGGAATCTTTCGAGAAGGCATTAAATGCCCCTTAACAACATTTTAGAACCTGAAATCTTCGATGTTTGGGGGATGGACTTCATTGGGCCTTTTCCAACCTCCTCAATATATATTGGCTGCTGTTGATTACGTATCAAAGTGGATAGAAGCCTTCGCTTCTCCCACTAATGACTCAAAGGTGGTTATAAAACTCTTCATGGAGATCATTTTTCCGAGGTTCGGAGTACCTCGGTTTGTTATTAGTGATGGGGGGTCGCATTTTGCCAAGCGAACTCTCCGAACACTCCTTGCTAAGTATGGGGTAAAGCAGAATGTTTCCTTAGCTTACCATCCCAGACAAAAAGCAAGTTGAGATCTCAAATCGAGAGATCAAGGTTATCCTTGAAAAGGTCGTTGATAGGTCTAGAAAGGATTGGTCTACAAAGGTCTACAATGCCTTACGGGCCTATCGAATTGCTTTTAAAACTCCAATTGGCACAACTCCCTATAAACTTGTGTGTGTGAAGTCGTGCCATCTTCCTATGGAGGTAGAATACCATGCGCATTGGGCCATAAAAACCTTACACTTTGATTTGCAAAGCGCCGATAAGGCATGCTTGATCTTCATGCCTCGGAAGAAATTCGGTTGGATGCTTACGAGAATGCTCGTATTAATAAAGATCGAACTAAAGCATATCATGATAAACATATCTTAAAAAGAGACTTTAAGGTAGGCGATAAGGTCCTCCTTTTTAATTCACGAATGAGGTTATTCCCCGGAAAAATTAAATCGCGTTGGAGTGGACCATTTGTTGTCCGCCAAGTAGAAATTGGTAATGATGGGAAGAGTCATTCAAGTTTAATGGCCAATGCTTAAAAACTTACCTTGATAGCTCTTCTATTAATGTTTGTTTGATTGTGCATCTATATGACTTCGATGTAACTTCGATCACATCTTAGTTCATGTTTCTAGAGGATGCGACAGGCTCGGGACATTAAACAAGCGCTCACGGGAGGCACCCCGCGTCACATGTACATATTTAAACAAGTTTTGAGCTCATTTTGAGTATTTTTGGCTCCTTATGAGCATTTTTTGTGAGTTTTGGGATTTTAGTCATCCCATTACCCTTGATGAACCTTAATGCCAAGGAAAACCCTTGGACATCATTGGGTTGCTCTTTGGAATTTACAAGACTGAGTAAAAGAAATTCATTTAAACATTAGACGGGTTTTGGGTGCAAATTCTATGATTTTCGGAATAGACATCGTCCCGAAATGTTACACATGTATGATGGATTGTGTTTACATATGTCAACGAGTTCCTTATACCCTTGTTATGCTCATAAGCCTCTTTAAGCAAAAAGGTTCAAAATATAAACTTTTAAGCTTCAAAAGGAGCAAAATTGAGCAAACACAGGAGGTATGTGGCCGCATCCCCCCCCCCCCCCCCGTGCGGCCGCATATGTGGCATCTTTTGCCGAGATTGGCAAGGCATAAAAATCCAATGCTCAATGCGGCCGCAACCCCCTCTATGCGACCGCATGCCCTCAACCATGCGGCCGCAACCCACGTTTTTCTCCCAACCTATCTTTTTGGTCTTTGAATTAATATATTCGAAAAAAGGGCCATGCGGCCGCATATCATGCACCATGCGATCGCAGCCCCCCTCCCCTGCGGGCCGGGTTTTATTTCATTTTTCATCCTCCTTTTGCTTATTGATAAGTTAATATTTAACATGTATTTTACCCCCGATCCCGATTAATTTTTAGCTCTAATGTGGCTCTTTTGAGCCATTTCTACTAACTTTTGCTATTTCGAGTGTTTGTTGTGCTTTTTATAAGATTTTACAGGAATCGATCGTTTATCGTTGTTTTCCTAGCCTTTTGAAGCACTTGAAGAAGTTAGTGAAGAGTTGAAGTTATTTGGGAAGCTCTACTATGGATTAGGAGTATTACAGAAGGAATTAACGATGTAATTAAAGAAAAACGAGCAAAGAAGTCAAGAAACGAAGCAAAGGAGCCATCCGCCCGAGTTGGGGTTGCTCGCCTGGATCCCTCCGGGCGGGTCGCTCCGAGGGCGTTTTTCCACGCCGTCTTGCTTGTTTGGCCTTAGTATATGTTTTTTTGTACTCCTAAAAACCTAATTACGCGTTCTTTATCATTGAAACATAGTTTTGGCCCTAGTTTTCTCTCGAAGTTGTGAAATTCTATCAATCATTCGATAAAATTCAGGTTTTTGTTCAATCTTTAATTCTAGTTTCTTTTATTCATGTTTAATTTTAGTTTTAATTTATGTTTTTAGTTTTAGCAGTTTCATGTTTAGATCTAGTTTTTTAGTATTTGTTAATTTATTAGTTTTAATCATGTTTTTAGTTTTGTTTTTTATTATTGATTTAGTTTCTTTAATTTCCGTCATGTGTGAGTAGTTTTCTTTCTAGGACTAGGGGATCTATGGATTGTTCTTGATGTTTTGTTCCTTATTGTTAAGTTGATTGTTAATGTTCTTGAATTCCTGTTGTATGAATCATAAAGTTTCAAAGGGTTTTGATGAGGTTTTGGATTAATAAATAATGCTGTGAATTTTAATTATCACGTGTTTATGCATAATAAAAATATTAACACATGAAATAATGGTTTATAATTATTTTAAGGCACCAAATCATCACATGATGATCCTAGAACATAAATATATTGTTTTATGGTCAGATTATGATGTTTAAAAAGGTTTAAAAGAGTTTTTAAGTAACTTTTCAAAGCTCCCATTTTTAGAAACATTATCGAAAATCAAGTGTTTCAAAAAAGAAACTATAAAATAAAGTACGGAATTGAATAGATACCATATAGGGAAGGTTTTCGACGAGTTTCTAACATAAAAAGTCGGATTAGAGTTGTTGTAGAATTTAGTCCATAAGGTTTTTAATTAGTTTCGACTTTTCCTTTGTAGGAGACTTAGAACTAAGCGATTTCTAGAAGTAGTGGTGGATTACCGTTATAACACAAGGTACGTAAGTACTATAGGCATGCATGTAATTAGAATTTATGCTAGAATAGTTTAAGTTCAGGCTAGATTTTATAGAAGTGGTGGTTATTGATTCATTGACTTGCATGAGAAGTTATGTCGGCATGATTGCATGAAAAAGTTGCATTGACTATTAAGTTTGACATTGCATTTTATAGCCTCGTTATTACATCATTGATATTGGAATGTTAATTATTCTGAAAGGTTTTGGCTAGTGATCAATAAGAAAAGAAAAGCGGTTAAGTTGATTAATTACTTGATCAGCAAGAAAGGTAGTTAGTGAAATTTATTCACATGCTTTATAGAAGGTTAATGAGCAAATAGTTAGCCACACACAGTTTATGTGTAGTGAAGGAAAGTTTATATAAATAAAGGACCAAGATTTAATATTAGGATCACGTGATAAACAAGAAAATTAATATGGTGTATGATGCTTGTTTATGTTGAATGTTCTTGTGTGATTTTATGAGAGTCATGACAATTATTAAACCTAATAATCACGTAAAGTGAAAGATAATTCGCACCAAAACTCGTGGAACGTATATACATTGAGTATGAATAAGGGGGGGGGGGGGAGTTATGGGAATAGTAACTGTAACTTCTAATCAGGGTACAAGACGTTGTACTCATTTATATTTATAAATGCACTAAAATTTTGTCACTTCAAGTGACATAGGTAATATCTTCTTCGAGTTGCTCCCAAGTTGGTATCCAATAGGGCGAATGTTGAAAAAGGAAACCCGTTCGATGCGAAATCCACAATTTAATATCATAAACAATCTGTAATGTTGATGAGTCTATGTATAGGTACGTGGCTGTGGTAAAGGTAAGAAAATATGTGTAGACACCTATATTTGCTCCCACCTAATGGCTGATGATTAAAGAATACCACCTCGCTACAAGTCCAATGTCTAAAAATTGATTTCTTGAAAATCGCCTAGTTTCGTGTCGGAAGTTAGTCCTTCACCTATTTGGTCCCCACTCAAAAATCTATACGGGGTCTCGCTGTCTGGTCAGGGAGTCGGGGTCTAGGGGTGAAATTCCCTAGTTAGGGGTTTAGGGGGGCAACGGCCCCCCAAACTTTTTGGAAACTAGAAAAACATTGTCAGAATAACTGATGATGAGTTATGATGTCGAAATGCGCTTAAATTATTTTTCTTATATTTTATATTTCTCTTTTATATTTATTTTTATACTTCATTTTTTCATTTTCATTTTCATTTTATTTCTTAATTCCATTTTAAATTTCATTTTGGAAAAATAAAGAAATTAATTCAAGCATATGAATGTGACCGAATTCGACAAACCTTCTTAAAGGGTTTGTTCGATTTATGCAAACTCTAATTTATGGAAGTGAATAAGCCGGATTATGGAAGTGAATTTCGCATTATTTCATAATATTTCGATTTATGGTAATGAATATACGAATTAAGGAAGTTTCGGAGATTCACCGCGTGAAAATCAAGAAATCGGGGGCTCGAGCGTCAAGTGCAAGACGTGCGCCATAATGCCCATCCTGTGCCCTAGCGCTCACCTTGAGCGCTTAGGCGCAGGTGGGACACCCTGGCGCTCACTCTTGAGTGCTATGGTGCTCCTCCGGCGCTCTGGCGCTCTCTGACATCACTTCCGGCCCTTTTAATCAACAACTCATCATCAATTCTCACAGTCACATTCACCCAGACACTCTCTCTACCTCACGACTCTCTCTCTCTAAAAAACTCTCTCCGTTTTCGTGCCTTACTTCAAAAACCATGCTTTTGTTCATCACAAAACTTATAACTTATTATAATAATAAATATTATCATCATTTATTAAGGTTCTTCAAGCTCTCGGTTTCAAGAAGTTGTCGATGATTGCATGAAAGGTGCTTCAAATGAGGCCAATAACATTAAAAACTCCATCTAGAGTTCGTCAAAGAGTTAGTTTTGCATTTCTATATGATTTATTTGCTTTATTAGATAATTGACATGTCTTAAAATCAAATTCATTCAATATTGACTAACTAATGATTCGACTCTTACTTAAAATCAACTTTTAAGTAGAAACATGTTATAGGATTTATATGATCTTCATCCTAAGTGTTTAATGCTTTCAATCACCTAGAAATCATGTTTAGCTCAAAAGACCTAAAAATCATGTATCAACTAGTCAAAGATTAAAATGAACTTAATCCTAAAGCGATCACCCATGCTTGATAAACCAGAAATTATGTGTGTAGTAACTAAAAACCCGCCTAGCCTTATTTTTATGTGTTTGTAGGTCCAATCCAGAAATGTGAATGCTATAATTCAATATTATGATTATGAAATCACACATGTATACAAGTAGAGGCCTCTATACGCGGGGGGACACTACGGCCGACAGTCGTCCTTACGCTCATCCTCGAATCAATAGATATTATACTTTCTTATCTTTGGCTGTCATTTTTTCCCTTGGGCTATGACATAATGGGGTTCCGTTAGCTCCCGAATGGAGGACGGTGGCGACTTCTCTACTTGGGTTTTGAGCTTCTAGACTCACTCCCTAAGATAAGCTTACTCACACTATGCAATCAAACTAAAGACATTCTATGTCCGTAAAAAGGTCACGTGGGTCCCGAAAGCCCCGAGTCCATAGTTGGCGACTTCATTGGGGATATTCCTTTATATTTAAAGGAGAGTGGACGAAGCTCAAAAAGTCTCGTAATTTGATAGTTATAATATTGAATTGTACTTGCTAGCCATAATGCATGAAATTCCCACGTGAGGGTCTTGCTTTAGGATACACGTCTCTTGAAGTATGTTCTATACTTGAGACACCCCTAGGGGACCAATGTTAAGGATAATTAGGTGACCTACCTAAGGTCGTTCCTTAATTGAAGTCCATCCCAACCATGACGCGTGAATCATATGACCTATGTGATTCATAATTGATTTCCCACTTAGATCACCACTAAGTTGTGGTGTAGATAGTTGGACACACCATAGTCATGGTATCGTTTTGGACACCTAAAGTCTTACTTCTAGTTGCCTTTTTGATCTGGATTTTAATGGGTCTCCAATAAATTTCCGGACTCTAATGATTTGTAGTTTAGTTTTTCCTAATTTTTATCAAATTTGAGTGGATCTTTATGATTGAAAACTAAATTAAAAGGATATGAAACAATTAACCCCAACCAAGACAAATTGTAACTAGGATTTGTAGCCTTCTCGGCAAAGTAACATATGCAATTCTCTTGCTCACACAACTCTTACGAATTGGTCAAATATAACAAAATTGAACACAAATTTTATTCATGAAATTAAAGCAATTTATAGGCATACATCCCATGCCACTTAGGATAACAGATAAAATAACCTTAATAATTACCCCAAATATATCTCAATATTAGATAATAATTAGAATATTTATCAAAATAATTTTACCTACCTAACTAACCTCATACGTAACTTTCTACAACATAATAAACAAAGAATAATTCCTAGTTAATCTTCAGCACACCTATTTTGGAACAAACATGCATAATATTAATTTAGCAAATAAATACCATATTCTATTAATTCACGCGTGTCTTTCGGATTGACGAAACTCAATCTCATGGATAATAGACGACTCAACATATATTAAATAACACAATAAAACTTTGTATTTGCCTTGACCTTATTTCGCATCATACTCCCCCTCTTGAAAAAAAAACTTGCCCTCAACTTCCATCCTTGAATCAAGGAACCAAATTGGCCGACGTCAAAGTAGCACATACACCATTGCTTAGTAAGACTTTGAACGTTTCACAACCCAACTTTTTCTCGATCTTGAATGGACCCTCATCCATAGGCTCGCCATGCTTATGATCAATATGGACCTTTTGAGCACTCAAGCTTAACCAAACATAGTCACCTTCTTCCAATGTAGTCCCTCGGCGCATATGTAGTACTTGGTCACTTTGTTCTCGCTTAAATGTGGTAGTGTCTAGTAGTTCATTATGGCGCGAAGTTACACAAGCATGTTTTGAACTCTCACCTGTTACCTTGGGTGAATGGATTCTTGGTGGTAATGGTTCCAATATCACACGTGTATCACCAATCAAAACAGAATATTCATTCGTTCGACCATTATGAATGACATGACGATCACTTTGCCATGGACGACCTAGAAATCTGTCATAGGAACTGCATCGCACGATAATTCTTCCGCGTAACTCCCCACCTTAAAACTAACCAAAGCTTGTTTGCGTACCCAAACTCCTCCATCATCATTCAACCAATTTAATTTGTAAGTATGAGGGTTTTTACCCATAGGCAATTGCAATGAGTCGGCCTTTGTCAAAGCACACATATTGGTGCAACTTCCACTATCGATGATAAAAGGAAAAACCTTATCGTTAATGACACATTTGGAGTGGAAAAGGTTACACCTTTAAGGGCCAAAATCATCCTCTAAAAGGGAAAGCAAAGAGCGTCGCAAAATAAATATTTGTCCCTCGGATTCCGGAGCGCATCTTGGTTAAGTATCCCACAAATCTGAAGTCGTAATATCGTCCGAGTGTAGTTGCAGTTTTTGCTATTCGTCAATAATAATATCATCCATATTATGTAGCAAAAACATGTAATATTTCTCTCTATTAACCATTGATCGATTGGGGAATTGTTTGGCAACATGACGCAAACCTTGGCATCGGTAACACACCGTCTTCCTCGTCGGTTGCTGCGAGAGTTGGACCTCTTCAAGCTTACCTTTTAAGACAGCCACGAAGTCAACTTTGGATGCTATCTGCGGGTCAGATTCGTGGGTAGGAGTGGCAAGAGTTGGCTCAGCTTTCGGTGTCAAAAAGTGGCCATAAACAAACCCTTATCCCTTGCTCTGTTTTTCCAGCTTCGTCGCCAAAGAGCAAACGTCATCAAAGTTTTTTAGAGGTTGCAATTCAACCTGAAAACGCAGGTTAGTGTTAAGGCCAAGAACAAATTTAGCAATTTTTTTGCTCTTCCTTATCCTTACAGTCACATGCTATGTATAATCTCTCGAACTCCTTGATGCAATTATCGATGGTCATGTACCCTTGTTCCAATGAGTTGAGCTTTAAAATCAAGTCTTTCTTATGGGATCGTGGCACAAACTTCTTGCACATGTTCTGTTTCAATTCTGTCCAGGTAGCAAGTGGCAATTTTCCATCTCATTCACGTTGGTTTTTGAACGATTCGAACCAAAGTGATGCATACTTCGTTAGTTTTAGGATGGTTTATTGAAAACTCTTAGTGTCATCTAGATGCTTGTGCCCAAAAAGACGATCTAACCTTCGCTCCCAATCAAGACATGTCTCCGGATCACCATCACCTTCGAAGGTGGGTAAATCAGCAAGCTTGAATTCATCATCCTTATATATTATTGACAAGTACGTGGAGGTGAGTCACCCTTGGTATGATCCTTTAAGTATTGCTGCAACTTCATAATGGTCTCATCCCTTTCTGCAAGGTTTTCTTCTGCCTTATCCATACGTGCATTGAGGTTCTTGAATTTATCAAATAATGAAGCAAATTCTCCTTGATTCACCATGTTGAAGTGGACTAATACACACAGAGAAGTAGTCCAGAAGCCGATTTTATAAAGTGCAAGGACCCAAAACCATAGCAAAACACTTCGGAAATGTCTGAAATTTTGTGTGACTCTAGCCCTATATGTCTACAAGACTCGACCAAATTAAAAAATCAGCCAAAGTTTCCGATCCAATTGGTTGCAGCTTGTAATTTTGTCAAAACAGGCAGATTAGTTCGATTTTCTGACCACTTGCAAAAAACGAACCCTGTTTAATAGCTGTAGTGCTCGATAAATTCCAATATTTTTAGGAGAAAATTGGACAGAAAATTAACCAATTCAAAAAAAAAAAAAAAGAATCACCGTAAAAGTCTGAGTAACGAAGGAGAACGAAGCCGATCAATTTGACCTTCAAAACTGAGTTTATTACCCGGTTTTTCCAAATTCTTTTTTTTTTTCTGTTACTGTTAGATCCTTTCACCTAAAATTATAAACGACACTATCAAGAACTAAACCTTTCCCCTC
Organism: Suaeda aralocaspica; assembly: GCA_016808085.1. NCBI lineage: Eukaryota > Viridiplantae > Streptophyta > Magnoliopsida > Caryophyllales > Amaranthaceae > Suaeda > Suaeda aralocaspica. The sequence continues at coordinate 78,444 of PYUH01000245.1, read as the reverse complement.
GTCAAACAGTAGCCACACCAATTTGTTGCGGATTTTAATGGGTCTCCAATAAAAATTCGGACTCTAATGATTTGTTGTTTAGGTTTTCCTAATTTTGATCAAATTTGAGTGGATCTTTATGATGGAAAACTAAATTAAAAGGATATGAAACAATTTAATCTAATAAAGATCAAATTGTAACTAGGATTTGTAGTCTCCTCGGCAAAGTAACATATGCAATTCTCTTGCTCACACAACTCTTACGAATTGATCAAATATAACAAAATTCGACTCTAATATCATTCATGAAATTAAAACTATTTATACGCATACATCCCATGCCACTCAGGATAAAAGATAAAATCACCTTAAAAATTATCCTAAATATATCGGAATATTAGATAATAATTAGAATATTTATCAAAATAATTTTATCTACCTAACTAACCTAATACGTAACACTAATCAACATAATAAACAAAGAATAATTCCTAATTAATCTTAAGCACACCTATTTTGGAACAAACATGCATAATATTAATTTAGGAAATAAATACCTGCATGTATTAATCCACGCGGGTCTTTCGGATTGACCAAACTCAATCTCATGCATAATAGACGACTCAACATAAATTAAATAAAACAATAAAACTTTATATTTGGCTCGACCTTAATTCACATCACTTTTTAAACCTTGTCTAGGTTTGGACTTGACCTCATGCTAGGTGTGATGATGTGCCAACTTGTATACTACGTGTTTAAATGATTAACTTGGGTCCTATTTTCGCATGAATCTTTAAATTCATTAGAATAGTGAGTTTGATATACAGCATTCTTGCTCCGTGGTAGTCAAAAGGTCAATCTTGTCATGCATATAGAACCTCATAGGTTGCGTTTTATTCATTCAATAATTGTAAAAGTACCTTTATCGTCTAAAAGAGGTAAAAATAAAAGCAATGTAAAGACGATAAGGTATCTTACATTATATTCATGTATTCATTTACGGCAAGGAGTGACCATGTTAAGCCATGCATCGTGTCTAGTTCAAGGAAGTAAACCATGAGTCATTTTTAAAAAAAATTCTAATTAAGCCTCTGATGTGTCGAATATTTATGTTATTTCTCTCGCTAATTGCCTAATAATATATGGATTGACTAGGCTCATTGGAACAAATTTTCATACTAATAGTGTTCTTTTATTGTTTTGTCTGGTTTTGTAGGAAACAACCAATTTTCGGTTGATTTTACTACCTATTTTCGGCACGTGAGAGATGAAGATCACTTATGATCATTTGGAGAATGATTAGAGACTTTTTACAACTCATTGGAACAAATTTTACGTCTTACATGACAAGTTAGAGAAATTTTAGAAGTAAAAGTGAAGAATTAAGAAGTTTAGAAGTGAAGTTTTTGACCACTATCCACTATTTTGATCGTAAAATTTGCATTTAAGCACATTTTGCATTTGCATTCCATATTTGGTTGGGCTGTGAGAGTAAGAGCTTCATTAATATAAGCTAATCCTTAAATGTGCGGAGTGACCACCCGTGAGCTACTCTAGTCATCGGTCTATTAAACTTGCTTGATTGGTTTTGTTTGACTCATATGCAGGAAGGATGGTAATTGGGTGTTTGATTGGTTGGCTTTGATCCATGTGTCTTCGGATGTTCACTTGAGTTATAGTGGTTATTATGTTTTTATGGGGTGTAGTCAATTTATAGTGTTTGCTCGAGACGAGCAAAGGTTTTGGTTTCGGGGAGTTTTATATGTTGAATATTTATGTTATTTTTCTCCCTAATTCCCTAATGATTTAATATCATAACCTGATGATTGAACCTTACTGTATCTTCATGATATAAGCATTTCGATTCAATTTCTCCGTATAAAATCTCCCCAAACTCATTCTTGATTTTATTACTATAATACCTAGAAATGCCACAATAGCTCACATTCGTATAAGTACCATTTTACTTTTTATGGACAAAGGCGTTGCCCTTTCTATCATTTCTAGTCATCATGTTTTTATATTATTTATTTTTCTGTATAGCCCCTGGATCCCAGGGTTATGGTATTCCCTATACAGGCAAAACGCCAACCCATAGAAAATTCTTGATTTCTTTATTCCCCTAACGGGTGTCAATAAAGAGGGGTGTATTTTACACAGGTAAAACATAGAAATTTCTTTATTCCCATAAAGGGTGTCAATAAAGAGGGGTGCATTTTTGGACTAACTGGGCTCATTGGAGCAAATTTTCATGCTAATAGTGTTCTTTTAGTGTTTTGTGTGGTTTTGTAGAAAATGACCAATTTTCGGTTGATTTTACTACCTAATTTCGGCACTTGAGAGATGAAGGTCACTTATGAGCATTTGGAGAATGATTAGAAACATTTTATAACTCATTGAAACAAATTTGACGTCTTACATGACACGTTGGAGAAATATTCGAAGTAAAGTGAAGAATTAAGAAGTTTAGAAGTGAAGTTTTTGACCACTGTCCACTATTGTGAACGTATCTCACTATCTTTACATCAGATTGAACTGATTCTTGTTGCATTGGAAATTAGACTCAAATTTCTTTCCAACGGTGGGTCATACACCTCGTGGAACGTCTTTAATCAAAAGTTAAAGTGATTTCAAATGATCCTAAAATTTCAGAAGCTACTGTTTCGTAGTGCTGGCGCAGGGAACAATCACATTTTGTGGGATGCGGGCGCATGAAGCCCGGTTTGCTCTCCGGTGCTTAGTTTTGAGATTTCACGCGTGGGCTTTGTTAAATTAAACCCAATGTTAATATAGATAGGGGCTATTCTTAAGGACGGTCATAACTAGCTTTTTAGCACTTTTTACATTTTAGAATCCGAATTAGCTCTTCAATCACTTTCTCCCTCTAGAATTAGTAGATTAGTTTTGTTAACAACTTTGCAATTCAATTCAATTCTAGCTTTTATTTGGTAATTTCTTTCCTTTCTCTTTTCTTTCTAGTTTTATTATTTTAGTTTTGTTTCTTAGTTTTGATTATTGTTTTGTTTATGTTAATTAGTTTTAGTTTCTTAATTAATTCTTGATTAATAATTTGTTAATTATTGTTCGTATTTGTTTATGATCATGAATTTAACTTTGTTTATTGTTTTACTTTTGATAATTAAGAATGATTAATCTATTGTCTAGGGTTTAGGGGATACATGAACTCATTAATGGACTAGTTTAATATTAATCAATTAATTCCTGATTAGTAATTAAATTCCTGTTATTGATTTATATTGATTGCAATTAAATTGTGGCCAGATTTAGTTGTGAGTTAGGTAATTGTCAAATCGAGGCCGAGAGGTAAGATTACCACAATAAGACTACTGAATAATAGGCAAAACAAGTTTATGCGAGCGAGAGCCGGTATAAAGGAGTTTTGAGGGAGTATAAGCTCGACAGAATTAGTGTGCCCTAATTTAATGAACATTAGTGAATTAATTGATTTTTATTTTATGAATTTATTGATTGTTCATGGTGAACCGATTGCCCTAGATTTTTATAAAGTGAGTTTCAATTCGTATTTTTCCGTTGTTTCTTTTAGTTGTCAGTCAATGAGCTAAGAAATTCAGCAACGGCCCATTACACAATATTTACTTTTTAGAACTAATAGAATTTAATAGCTTCCTTGTGGATTCGATCCCTACTTCCCTAGATATATTAATTAGTGTTGTTTTATTATTTTTGAGACGTGAGCGACAAACTGCATCAGCCTCATGAAGGATAAAGTCATCAACTTATCTTGTATAGGGCCGACAGTTGAATAAAGCAACAAATCTTATACCTTGGGTCAAAGGACGTGGTTCGACTTATTCATCTGGCGCTTGAGTCTTCTCAACATAACGTGCTCATCGGAAGATCATTCCGAGATCAAGATTCAAAACATTCCTTCAACAATGTCAGGTGAAGATATTATGGTTAAAGTAAAACAAATGGAAGCCGACTTGGCCAAAATAAATGAAATGTTTTAAACTTTCATCATCGAGTTGAACAAACTTAAGAAGGAAAAGACCACCATCAAAGATTTTGAAAAGTTGTGAAGCGGATCAAAGACGAAGATACCTATAGCTCAATCGAGGACTTGCCAAAAAGTTCTCAATCGAGGACTTGCCAAAATTCAAAGAAATTGAAAACCCTCGGTTCTTCCTTAGGGGGTTGAAGTTCTATATGGATACGAAGACAGTTGATCCAAAGCTTTACCCAAAGATCTTTCTATTCTCTTTGGAACCTATTTGCCAAAAGTGGTTATTTTCTCTTCCTGACAAGGAAACCACAACGTGGAGGACATCATTCATGCCTTCATTACTCTCTAAAAGTGTAATACTTAAGTATCGACTTCCGAACGTGAACTTAAGATTCTCAAGAAACAAGAGAAAGAAGGATTTACCAAGTATCTAGCTCGTTGGAGATAAACCGTTCCACAAATTGTAACTACTCCTCCCGAAAAGGAGAAGGTGAAAATCTTCATTTCCAACCTTTTGCCTATATACAAGAATCACCTTAAGTACTTTGGGTTGGAAACATTTCAAGAAGTCTACAACATTGGTATTGAAATCGAAGATGACTTAATCAAGGGGTAAAAATTGAACAATAGCTACAAGTAGAATTACAAAGATGGCTCATTGGAAGAGGATGAGTACAACCTACAAGAAACATTCAAGATCAATGATGAAAGGCAGTGGCATCATTCATATTCTTCTTTAGGTCGAGTCAGAGAGTCCCTCCACCTAAATTTATGTTTCTTTTCTTTTCACATGTTCGAGTCTATGTCATTAGAATTAAGGTTGTTATCACATCTTAGCCTTTATTTTGTTGCTTTTCATCTTAATTAATAAAATTCCATCTTTCCTCTTAGCCTATTTCTTGTACTTAAACTGACCTCATTTCATCAAAAAAAGAAAAAAAAAGAAACCGAAAAAAAAAATTTTTAAAAAATATTGGACATGCTCTAAAAGCCTCAAACAAAACCATTTCCTTTCCTCACACCCATCATTTAGCCTTTCGATAACATTAGATCAACTATCTTCTCCCTCACCTTTGTTAACCCAATCATAGTGCGTAGGAAAAAGACGTATGCTAAAAAAAGAAGAAAGTTTGAAAAAAGAAAAAACTTTCAAGTCAAAATCAAAAGTCAAGTCAATTTCAAAATCAAAAGTCAAAGTACATATCTTCACCTATGAGTTAAACCTTTGCTCTTTAACCATAGCTCATACCATAAGTCATACTAAATCCCAAATCTACAAAGCCAAACCTCAAGGCCAAAACCAAATTCAGGATTCCAAAACTCTATCAAATTCCAACCCAAAGCAAATGTCGAACCTTAAGTCCAAAATACAAATCTTAAAGATCATGACCAAAGTCCAAGATCCAAAACTGTTCAAAAGCAACGCCCGAATCCCCCTAAAACTTCAAGACTAACACCCTCTTCGAGCATGTTCGAAGCCCACTAGGTTGAAAACCCAAAGGGCTGCCTAGGCAAAAGTTAGGGAAATCACATCAATCACACACATTCTCACGAACTACGAGGGTCTTATTCCTTAAGGATACATAGGTAGCCTCACCTCGAGGTCGACCATACCAATGACATTAATGAGGTCATATCCATTGAAATTTGAAGCATAATTATTTAGTTTAGAACCTGACATAGACTCGAGTTTGAACCAACTTCTGTTAGCCAACTACATCTCATCATCTTCACTCATGAGTCACAAATTTGACCCATTTTTGTTTTGTTGATCCTTAGCTTTTCTTTCTACACCCCTTAACGACTCTCCTATTCTTCATTTATCATCATCATGGTCTAACTCTTGCTCATCAAGCTCGACTCATGTAACAACAAGCCATGCAATTTTTCTCTCCAAGAATGGGGGTTTGCGTCGTCATAAGGGTCTCCATCTTTCACTATAAAGGCACATGTTCAAGCGACCAACTTGAACAATCACATTTTAATAAAAAAAGAACGTGATAGTAAAGGTATAGTTTTCAACCTTGGGGGGCTTTACCATTCAAAGAGTTCCTAAAGTTGATAAGCATCACATAAATTTTCAATTCAAATCGAGCAATGATCGCTGAAAATGCTTTATCGGCCCTATCCTACGCACTAATCAAATCATCCATTGGGGGCTTCTGTCATTACAAATGTTCTCATTCACTCTTTTCATTCCTTCCTCAAGGGGGCGACATGCTCAAGTGTCAAAGTGCAAGTGGCACTCAAGAGGGGGGTGAATTGAGTGTTGTAAGGTTGTTGTAAATTTTTCGATTGATTATCAGAAAAGTTAAGAACCAGTTCTCAAACAGCAGGAACAATAATGCAATAAAATAAGCAACACCAAGATTTAACGAGGTTCGACTTCTAACAAGTCTATGTCCCCCACTCACTCACTCTTTTATTAATCAACTCAGAATAACAAAAGAATTACTCTCAATTAATTATGCACCTATGCACAATATGATTCCCAACCTTCCAACTATGAAATAAGTTCAACTCAACCTTCAATTATAAATGTTCTAATGAAGATGTTCCCTGATCAACTTCCCCTGTAAACTGAACTCACAGAATGCTCAAATTACAACACTTTGTCTCTGAATAACAAGTAGCTTAAACGCTGACAAAAGAGAGTATATTAAGACCTTAATGTGGTAATCGGGTTTATGCTAGGTTGAGACTTAGAAAGAACTTTTGCAATTCGTGTTCTTCAATTTTTGTTCTTGCACAAGTGTCTTAGTTGTATGCTGGCAGATATCCATAAATTAGCCTTTGGCTAGTATGCTATGTAATATCGTGAGAGAATATTTTCCTTAAAATATAATTCTAAGGAAAATATTCTCACTGGTTTTATTTGAGATCAAATAACACACTTGCCATACTTAAGAACATATACCTTGCATAACAATCCAAGCATCCGCATAATTTTTTAAAGCAATTTTGCACGGAAAGGAACTTTCGTAAAATACGGATGTAAGAAGTAAACTCGAGAGTACTGGTTCAACACTGTTCCCAGATTGTTCCAATCAGCCAAGTTTACTTATAATTATGCATGACAAGTATTTATGTTCCTTGCCATCCATAATTGATACATCTCTATAATCTTAACCTTTATAGTGCATCTATAACCCTTCATACGACTTACATTGCATCTAAGACTTAAGAGTTAGACTCTATGAGCTTGGTCTTCATGCAAACTTCAAGATTTGGATTCTTGAGCTTCTTCTTGTCATCCATTGAACTTTTTTCTTTAGTACCTGCACATGCAAACAGAAACTTGCATGTAATATAATATTTCAATGTAGTTTGTCATCATTCAAAACATAAGCTAGGAACTCAACAAATTCCCCCTTTTTGATGATGACAAACCATGAAGTTCCCCCCCTGCAAATAATGTCATTTAATATTTGGAACTTTTCAAAAATTTTGAATTCTTTAGAATTCGATGAACTGGTCTCATACTGTTCCTACAGATTAAGCATCATTTACAAGTAAACAAGTTCACAACTAACTGACAACATTTTAAGAAAGAGTTTCTAAGTACCCAGGGCAAATACTAATTACACATAGAGCTCTTAGACTTAAACATGGATTCACAATAAGAACATCAGTAAGTTCATCAGACTTGTTTCCAAGCCGTTGGGATGATAAGAAGTAAAATGCTTTGAATACACTTACTTCCAGACCATGCAGGTCTGTCACCACTAGCAAGACTTTTAATCTTCCTTCTAGTTGCTGCAACACACACAGATTAGTAACATTCATTTGACCTGCTTTCCCTTGAGATAGCTAGAAGAGATCAGAACTTCACACCTGCTTCCCCCTTTTAGAATCATCAAAACAGTTAATGAATAAAGGCATGTAAACAACTAAACAAAATCAGCAGTTAAACCACTAATTATATTATGTTACGCTAATACAAGTAGCTCTAACATCATTCTGGAGATGTTGATTCTACCATTATTCCTGTCAAAAGTTCCAAATCTACTTGTTCTGAATAGTTATTACAGACCAGCATTAAACAAAATTACATAATAACAATGTCTTTGAAAATGGGAAAGGGAAACCAGAATAAGAGTTCAATCAATAGGAGGGGTTAGCAGCAATAAGAGAAGATAAGAAGAAATAAAGGAAATCAATTAGCTCCAGAGTCATTTTCAGTCTCATTATCTTACTCTTCCTTTGAAGCACTTGCATCATGTTCCTCATCATCCTCTTCTTCATTCTTCTCAAAAACCAGTTCATCATCCTCATCATCAGCATCACTAACTGCTTCTGATGTCTCTTCCTTGTCTTCAGAATCCTAACCACCAGTTATACCAACTTTATCAAGACGAACCTCAATTTTTTTGTAGGATTCCTGAAGTGCAGCACATAATGTAGTGACACTGTTGACCATATTCTACATGAGTTGATTCTGGTCACTTAGCTTCTTTACCAAGGCATAAGTTGCTTGAACTAATTCTGTACTGGTCCCAGCAAGACCAACATCACTCCTCCTCTCATCCTTCATTTTTAACACACCACCTACTTATGTAATGCTCTTTTGGTCAATTATCTGATTGTTGAGATGAGACATGGTGCCATAATCTCCCACCATAAGAATTTTCCAATGCCCAAATACTAAGGTCAGCCAGTCTCCATAGAGCAGAGCATGGTTTGCTTTCTCCACACAGCAGATCATATGGCCTCACTAGTAGAAAAATAGCTTATTAGTATTGTTTTTTTTTTTTTTACATATTTTTATCGTTTTACACACGATACAATTGGAGGCGTAACAAATAGGAAATCCTATTTGTATCGTTTGTTAGAAACGATGCTAATGGTGTCTATTTGTATCGTTTTTTTTAAATGATACAAATAGACATTCTATTTGTATCGTTTTTGTGAAAAACGATAATAATAGTGGTTTTTTAGTATAAAAGAATAGCTATTAGTATCGTTTAATTTAAAAAAAAACGATACTAATTGCGATTTTTGACAAAAAAAAAAAATTACAATTGTAATGAAATAATAATACTAGTAACCAAAAAATAAAATTATTATAACAAAGACTATATTAAATTAATGAATAACAATAATAAATTGTTACAAATACATTAATGGTACATAAAGGGGCATAAATCAACTTCACCATAACAAAATGAAAATGAAACCTCACAATGAATACCCCTCGCAAAAAATTAGTTATCATATGAGTTTTATCCCTAATCCTTCACAACAGTAATAATTTAGAAATGGTTCTCCCTTCAATATTTTGGAAATGGTGTTTGCTAACAATAATAATGGATCTCCCTTCAATAACTTGAAGTCACCCAAAAAGTCACACCAAACAAACCCGTCATGCCAAGTACATTTTCAGCTTGAGCTGCATCCCTTAGTAAAATACAAACTGTCACTTTTGCTCTGTTGTTTAGACAACATCATTCGGATAAAGTATATGTCATTCATTTGAAAAGGAAAAGTATAAACATAATAAGGTAATTTACTAAACACTCACCTTGTCGCACCATTGACAATCAATACTATGGAGATCATCAATGTTCCATTTAAACCGAAATATACCAGCCTCTTCTTCCAAATCCGAAGTCAAAATTTTGAGCAAAGTTTTGGAAAACAGTAATTATTCCATCACCATAGGAGACATAATCGTAAGAAACATCATTCATTCCGTCCTGCCATATACACACAACCATCAATACAAAACTACAAATTCCGATGCTTCCTATTCGAAAACAGATATGCCACATCTTTATTAATATTGAGCAATATATATGTAGAAAGGGGTTACTTCACATAGGGATGCTTCTGAAATAAAGAATAACTGAGTAATTACCATATTCCAACCACTAATTGTTCGATCTTGAGCCAGTCCATCGTTTGGAACTGCTACAAAGCAATATATTTTACTCGTGAGTTTATGCTTGCAAGTTCTGCTGCTGCTAGAGTTTAAGAGGAAGTCAGGGAACCAGCTAAGTAACTCAAAATCATACCATAACTTTTTTCCAGCTCCGAAGTGGAAGGTGAATGCGATTGAATACTATCGCAACCATCTGACACCCCAGTCTCCACTGAACCATTCTGCAAAATTCCTTAGAAAGTAAATTTGTGATCAAGCCAATATAACAACAAAAAAAGAAAACATAAACATAACACATGGAAAATAACAGCATACACTGTATGGTGATTCTGGGATAGAAGAACTAGTATGACTAGTTCCAGGTGGAAAGCCACCGGGACAGGAGATTCTTATCTTTATGTTAAGTGATGAATTTTCAGGTTCAACACTATCTCCATTCATATGACGTTGCTCTTGAATAATTTTGTCTGATGTAGCAACAGAAACCTCTTGTTTGTGAGCTGATGCGTCTGTTGAATGACTTGAATCTTGTTGGGTCTTCAATGTTGAAGAGTTTCTGAATTTAAGATCATCTGCAAATCAATCATTTATGAATTTTCTCGTCAACAAATTGAAGCATAAACTACCAAGATGCATAAATATGAGCTGAAATGATCAGAACTAATCTGGTAAACGGACCAAAATAGATCTGATCAAATCTGGTTAGTCTTTCTCTTTTCTTTTCATTTCTTAATAAGGGTAATATTGTAATTTACGAACATCGTCTTTCTTCTTATGAGACCGTTTCACGAAACATAAGGCTTTGTTCATTTTTGTTTATTTAAAGTTTGGTTCATTTAAATCTAGTTTAGTCCATTTCATTTCGGTGAAACCAAGTTGTAACTAAGCTTCTAATTATGTGCTCTCTTCACATGATTTGAAACCAAGTTGTATTAAGGAGTATCAATAAATAAGGTAATATAGAGTTAGACAGTTGAAACAAATTGTTGATTTGAGGCAAAATCAATAGTCAAAGTTATGGTATCATGCATTCATACTACTAATGATTCACTGAAAGAATATACTGAATGTACAATTTGTAGTTGAAGTTTTCTCAATATAGGCTTTATTCATGTATCTAATACTGCATGTTTTGCTTTCAATTTAGAGGTCAAGGTGTTATATTCAGTGATTTTTAGGTCATTCCGTCTTTGAACTGATTTTCAGCCATCCAATTTCAGTGATTTACTTACAAAGTCAAGAATACCCCATTTCCAAAAACAGAAATTTCATCCGATTTCAAGAAAACACCTTTTGTTCTGATTCACTACCACATCCAAAACAGACCTAAACTGATCTGTGGAGCTAATTAAAATTGAACATGAATTAGGTAGACACGAATAGGTTAATTAGTAAAACGATAAAGGAGCAGTGATTTGTCCACCAAACAACTACAAAATAGAGAAACTCGCTGGTAGTTCAATCAACTACCATCAAGAAAATATGACTACTTTTAGTTTTTGCTTACAAAATTATCCCCAGAATCTTGCAGATAATTTTCAGACATAGAAACACTATAAAACCAAGCTATACTTAAAACCTGATGTAGAACTACATACACGAAGTTATCGATTACCACCTATAGGTCAAGAATAGGTATCAGTGTATCACTAGGCAGGCAAAGGTCATAAAAAAGCAATGAGGGGGCATCTTGAAAGATGTTGAACATGTCCAGTATCGTTGTAATCACAACTATATAGCAGTATACTTATTTAACATTTCAAAACCAAACATACATGCACAAAAAACTCACATAACATGCTATAAAAATCCTTGCCACTTCACCAATCAAAAATGATGTACAATGCAAATTATTGTAAATTGCATGGATAAGGAATGAATCCAAAGGGTCCCTCATCACTCCAACCTAACCCATCATTGCACGTGCAATCTCACTAGCAATTTTGTGGATCATTTTTAGTTATAAAGAAAAATATACAAACTTATTCAAGTAATGACAATATTGGTGATTGTTTTTCCATGCTCCACATATTCAAGTATATAATCAAAGTAAAACCTCAAAATTATGTAAATATATAGTGGAATACCGAAATTGGTAAAACGAATATTATAAATGGCATTGTAGCGATAAGCTTATTAATACAATTATAAAGGGCATTAAGTAACTATTTAAAAAGTCAACATGCAGCACAATTAAAGAGCAATAGAAAATGTTATGCTTTTAAACCCTCCAACACCATTTATTCCCCATTTTCTTTTTAATTTGACTAGCTCCTTAACTCTAGTTGAAACTAGGTAAGCCAAGGTAATCTTATTCCTATGGAGATTTCTCGTAACTTCAACTTGTTTTTGGCGGATCTTCGTGTCTGTGACGAACAACCCAGTTTCAAAAGACATCCGTATATACTATACTCAGCATAGGGCGGTTGGGTACTCTATCAAGAAAGGAAGCCTGACTCCATATAGTTTATAGTTAAGTTTCTAGACTAGCAAACATAAAATGCTATCCTAATTTGCGATTTTTTAAATCAAGCAAAAGTAGCAATCGCAAACATCAAAGTAAATTAAAATTGGTATAAAGAAAAGGTACAAAAATCACATCAAAATTCCACTAACACGAAATAAAATTCAGCATCATAATATTAAGCTCAAAACTCTCAAAATTGACATCAAACTTTACAATTCTCAAAATTAAACAAATAAACTTAGTAATCAAATCATCAAATATAATTAATGCTGAACTAACAAAAACTCCAATGACACACAACACTAAAATCTGAAAAACAAAAAAAATACTTCATTTTAATAGCTTAGAATAGCTTTTCAATACTTCATTTTTTTATGAATCAGAACTAAAATAAATTCCAAGTTCATTGCATAAGCTAATTTCCAAGCCCTAAATCTCAAAAACAAAAAAAATAAAATAAAATAAAAATTACAATACGATATAATTGATTCATAGTACAATACAAAAATTCCCACATAATGGCATTCAATTGTTGATAATACTAATTTAATAAATAAAAAATACCCAAAAATAAATCAGAAAAAAGGGGGAATTAGTACCTTAAATTATATTGTGTTCTTTTAATATCAACTGCAAAAAAGCACAGAAAATAATTAATATAAATTTCAATTGTATTAAATTGAGTAAAGTAATATACTTAATGTAATTGAGTAATTATGTTAATGCATGCAATTGCAATTGAATTCGCAGCTGAAAATTTAAAAAAAAAAAAAACACAAATTACCGGAAAACAGAGCAAAGACGATGACCAGAGCAGCTACGACGACCAGAGTGAAGGACGAGGAATTGTAGAAAAGAGGAGCTTTGTAGAAAAGGACGGTCAAATTGAAGAAAAGGCCGGAAGAATTCAAGGAGGAGCTTCGGCCGGTGAAATTGACGTTGAGCTTTCTCCAGTGAAATTGAAGATTAAAAATTACAGATTGAAGAATGAAGATTGAATGGAGGAGAAGTAGTCTGTATTGCAGAAGTAGCTTGAAAAAGAAACGGTAGTGTATATATTGTATGTACATATCTAATTAAGTAGGTAGTTATTTAAAAGTATTTTTTTTTAAATGTTATATTGGTATCGTTTTTGAAGACAAATGATACTAATGACAACACATTAGCATCGTTTTACCCAATAAATGATACTAATCAGATTATGTAGGGTTTTGCTCAAGGTCAAGCCATACCATTAGTATCGTTTTTCCCAAAAACAATACTCCCTCTGTTTTTATTTACTTGCTACATTGGACCAAAATATGTGAGATCTTTTTGGTCCGTATGTAGCAAGTAAAAAAAGACGGAGGGAGTACTAATAATTGAATCATTACTATTGTTTTTTCAAAAAACGATACAAATACAATATTCATTAGCATCGTTTTTTAATAAAACAATACAGATAACATGTTATTAGTTTTATTCTTGTAAAAAACGATACTATTACACTACTATTACTATCGTTTTTGGAATAAACGATACTATTGGGGCGTCACTAATACCCAATTTTCTACTAGTGCCTAACATCATAGCAGGGAGGTTGACAGAAATGTGTTCAATGAGGCAGTAAATGAGAACACTATCCATCAACTGTACACTCATACGAGCTTGTGCTCTAGGACATATAATCTTTGAGCCTATGGTATGAAATATGCTCATGCTTGGCTCCTTTAGTTGGCCAATGGTGTACCCCTGCTTGCTATCAGGTGGACAGTAAAAAACCTGGTCTGGATCTATTCTGCTATGACTCCCTTGACAGAAGTCCAATTTTCTCTATAATATACATCAAGTCCCTTAATTGGAACTTTGAGGATTTCAGCTAGTTTCTTTTCAGAAAAATTAATGGGAGTATCTTAAACAAAGTAGAAATAAGATCCATCATCTTTTGTATGCAGGTGTTCCTAAAATTGTTCAACCAGTGGCATGAAAACATCTAGATCTTTAGCAAACAACACATACCATTTTTCAAAATCTAAAGCCTCTTTAGCCTCAACCAAGAATTTTTGTGCAACCCAAATTTTTGCAACAGAAAATCCTACCAAAATTTGTCTATCTTTCGGATTATATAGAGGTTGAGGGGTAGTAGACTTAATTTTCTTTGATTTAGTACTTGAAGAGATCACAATAGCAGATTGCTTTCTTTTGCCTTGTTGTGGGATGATCTGGTTGTGCTTCACGCATGATAGCCTTTCCTTTGGACGCCTCAGCACCCTTTCTGGCAACCAATTTCACACGAGCACCCTTGATTGCTATATTCTTAGTGCCCTCTTTCTCAGTAGCTATCTCAACTTCCTCTTCATCTTCAGCAACTTCCTTGTTCTTTGATTTCTCCACTGGTTTGGGAGTGGTATTAGGCATGGGTGTTTTGGATTTTGTGGTTGGTGGTTTACTGATCTTCCTCTCAACTTTCTTAACCGATTTTGATGATGATTTCTTGGTACTCACTTTTCTTTTCCTACAATTCTTCTCGCATGGCTGTGACTACATCCTCCTTGGGTTCAAGTTCCTTCTCTTCTAATACAACTTCTTCTTCCTCAAGTTCTTGTTCATCTGACTTTGATTCGGACTCAGATTCCTTCTCTTGTTTAGATTCTTCAGCAATTTCAGGTTCTTTGGATTTAGAAGTCTCCACTGGTATAGGTGTGGATTATTTGGATTTTGATGTGGATGAGTTTTTGGCAGTAGTTGATTTTGTGGATGTTGGTGTAGAAGATTTGGTGGTTTTGGCGGTTAATTTTGCAGTAACCACTTTTGTGGTGGTTGTTTTTGTGGCCGATTTTGGTGTGGTAGACTTTATAGTGAGAGCTTTTGAAGTTTCTGGCTTGGCGTTCCTTCGAATCAATGGCACTTCTTCCTCTTCATCAATTTCCTCCTCCAACACATCCTCTATCACTGACTCAATTACTTTATCAACCATCTTCTTTGATTTCTTCATTTCAATTTCAGGAGATTCACTTACTTCTTTCTCAACACATTGTGTGCTTCTTCTCTTTGACATGATGAGACTGAATTTTTTCTCTGCTTTGAGCAAAAAGAAAAACTTTAAACAATGTGAGTGAGAGAAAGAAGAAGAATTTAGACAATTTAGGTTTTATGTGAGAAAGATATCATCGAGAGAATATATAAGAAAAAATATGAGATTAAGGAAATGAAATGAAGAAGGAAAGTAAGATCAAGATCATATATTTATAAAAGATTTAAATCAAAATGGTTTTCTTCAAATATTTGAAACATATTTTTCTGTTCAACCAAAAAAAAAATGTTGCCATAAATATAACCGTCATTACTTTTATTTCCAAAAATTTGAATTTTTGAAAATAAACTGTTTGACTAAAACAACCGCACCAAAGATCTGGTTCCCTAATGGTCTGCAACTGGTGTGTGCCAACTTACTCTTTACAAGATTATGCTAAGGTACTTGAGTACTAAATTTGATCAGGTCAGCATTGCATAAGAACTTTGAGACACCTAAAAAGCAGAAAAGAAAAGAAAAATAAATACAAAATGACATCATTTTACTAGCAAAAGGGACAAGTCAAGACCTAAGAGCTCATTGTCTAATTTTAATCATACCCAACAACGTACGAAGCTTGATGAACATTTTTGTGCTCAAAGGTTTTGTAAAAATGTCAACTAGTTGATCTTCTGACCTGCAAAACTCCAATTCTACATTACCTTTTTCAACATTGTCCCTAAGAAAATGATGCTTAATCTCGATTTGCTTGGTTTTAGAATGTTGGACAAGATTTTTTAAAATATTGATTGCACTAGTATCATCACATAAACAGATTATAGAATCCTTTAGTTGTAACTTTATCCACAAGAGCTGAGCACAACATAAAGCATCTGCAATGTACTCAGACTCTACTGTGGATAAGGCCACATAATTCGGTTTCTTAAATCCCCATGAGATAAGGCAAGAACCTAAGAAGTGAGCCATTCCAGAAGTGCTCTTCCTATCCACAATAATACCAGCAAAGTCAGCATCTGTGTATCCTATAAGATTCATACTGCTACCTTTTGGAAACCACAAACACAAATCATGAGTACCATTGAGATATCTTAAAATTCTCTTAACAACCTTTAGGTGAGATTCTTTAGGATTGCTTTGAAATCCTACTGAAAACACTATATCTAGCCTACTGGCTGTTAAGTAAAGCAATGAGCCAATCATACCTCTATACAAGTTACCCTCAACATCCTTTCCCTTCTCATCAAGGCTCAATTTTGTAGAAGTTAGAATAGGTGTTTCACAGGATTTGCTGTCTTGCAAGCCATAGCTGTTCAGCAACTCCTGGAGGTACTTCTGTTGATGAATCATAATTCCATCCTTGGTTTGCTTATTTTGATGTCCTAGAAGGAACCCAATTTCTCCCATCATAATCATCTCAAATTCACTTTTCATCAAATCTGCGAACTCATTACACAACTCAGGATTAGTAACTCCAAACAAAATATCATCAACATATATCTAAACCACTAGCAGATCAGTTCCCTTTTCTTTTAAGAATAGTGTCTTGTCAACTGAACCTCTCTTATATCCATTTTCTATAAGAAAACTGGAAAGTCTCTCATACCAAGCTCTAGGAGCTTGTTTGTGACCATAAAGAGCTTTGTTAAGTTGAAAAACATGGTTTGGCAAGTCAATATCCTCAAATGCAGGGGGTTGTTCCATATATACATCTTCTTTCAAATAACCATTGAGAAAGGTTGTCTTAACATCCATTTGAAAGAGTTTGAAGTTCATATGAGCTGCAAAATCAATTTAAATCCTGATTGCTTCAAGCCTAGCTACTGGAGCAAAGGTTTCATCATAATCAATTCCTTTCTGTTGATTAAACCCTTTGACCACTAGCCTAGCCTTGTTTCTGACTATAATACATATATCTTCTAGTTTATTCCTGAACACCCATTTAGTTCTAATAACAGACGTGTTTTCCTTCCTGGGTTCAAGATGCCAAACTTGATTTCTCTCAAATTGATTGAGTTCATCTTGCATGGCTAGAACCCAAGCTAGATCCATTAAAGCAGTTTTACAATCAGTTGGTTCAACATTTGAATGAAAAGAATAGAAAGCACAAAAGTTTTGTAAAGAAGAATTCCTGGTTTGCACCCCTTTGTTAATGTCGCTGATGAAAAGATAAGAGGGATGAGCGGACTTATACTTAAAAGATTTGTTCATATCAAGGTTTACATTGGTGCCTTCTAATGTTAAATTGGTTCCTGTACTGGTCCCCCCTGTTTCGTTGTTGCTTCGAACAGGTGAACCTAGTTCCATAGTGGTCTCAGCTGCATTGTATTCATGTGGATGAGCCTCTGAGTCACTATTTCCTTCTCTTACCTCATCTGCTACTTGATTTTGGGCTTGACCAAACTCTTCCTCTCTAGGAGAGTTGTGTGGTGAGTCTGGTTCAGCACTTTCTACTTCTTTAGCTCCTGTAAAGTTTAGTATGCCAATTTTTGAATTCATCATCATCATCTACCTGCACATACTTGCTAAAAATATTGGTTTCATCAAACAGAACATATACACTTTCTTTAACACACAAGGTTCTTCTGTTGAAAACTTTGTATGCCTTGATGTGTGAAGAGTATCCAATGAAACAGCCTCATCACTTCTGAGATCAAATTTGTCAAAACTTGATTTACCATTGTTGTGTACAAAGCATTTGCACCCAAAAACGCGTAAGTGTGCAATGTTTGGTTTTCCTCCCCTAAGGAGCTCATAAGGTGTTTTCTTTTGTATAGGTCTCAACGTGACCCTATTTAAAATATAGCAAGTAGTACTCACAACTTCAGTCCAGAAGTTTCGAGGTAGACCACTCTCTAGAAGCATTGTTCTTACCAATTCTTCTAGAGTTCGATTTTTCCTTTCAACCACTCCATTATGTTGTGGAGTTCTGGGAGCTAAGAAATTGTGAGATACACCATGATCATTACAGTAGGTAATGAAGCTGACATTGTCAAATTCAGAACCATGATCAGTCGGATAGAGACCAGTTAATGATTAATCTTGTTTTGGACCTGTTTTATCAAGATTTCAAATTCTTCAAAATTTTCATTTTTAAACTTAAGAATACTATTCAAGTATAATGAGAGTAATAATCAACTAACACAAACACATAGCTATGACCATTTCGACCTTCTACACGCATAGGTTTACACAAATCCATGTGCACAATTTCGAATGGTCTAGTAGTGCTTACAAACTTCTTTCGCTGAAAAGAGGACTTAACATGCTTACATTAGCACATTCATGGCAAATATGTTCTGTAATGAACCTAAAGTTAGGTAGACCTGCAACTAAGTCCTGAGATCGTAGTTTATTCAGCAAGGAAAAACTAACATGTCCAAGTCTCTTGTGCCACAACCAATGATCATCCTCCATAACATTGAGTCAAGTGGCACTGGTCTTAGGAATCTGACTCAAAAATGTTATGTAAACGTTATTGTGTCGGAACCCCTTACAGACCAGTTCCCTTGTTTCAGTATTAACTATTTGACATAGATTTGTTTCAAATTCAACATGGTATCCTTTGTTACATAGCTGAGATATGCTCAAGAGGTTATGTTTTAAACCCTTAACAAAATATATATTATCAATTGCTTGAGAAAGTTTCTTACCAACTTTACCTATACCCTTGAGCAACCCTTTAATATTATCTCCAAAGGTGACACTTCCTCCTTCATAGGCTACGAGTGAAAGAAATTGACTTTTATCTCCTGACATGTGTCTTCAGCAACCACTGTCCAAATACAAAAATGGCTTTCCTTTCACTCTAACATGCACAAACATGTCAAGGTTTAGTTTTTGGAACCCAGATTTTCTTAGGTTCCTTGTTATTAGGAATTGGTTTGATACTGTCCTTTCTAACCCAGATTTGTTTCCAATTTGTCTTTCTTGTTTTATCATGTTTTCCATTTTTAGACAAATTATGTGTGTGACTCTTTTGATTATGGACCTTTTGAACGTGAGACTGATTTTTCTTATCATGTTTTTGCTTGGTCCAACAAGTTTCAATAACATGTCCATTCTTACCACAATAAGTGCATACATGCATGCCTTTTTGTAGAAACATACTTACCTCCCTTGAATTAAGAAATCCAAGTCTCATCTCTCCCCAACTTTTGGGGCTATTGGGAACTACTTCCAGAATACCCTAATCCAAACCTCATAGGATAACTAGATTGTGAGGTCAGGATGTTTAGAGTACTTTGAGCATCAAGCAATCTGTTCATGTGTCTGAGGCAGTCACTGAAATCAGGTTCCTTGATTTCAAGTTTCTTAAGCTGAGCTTCCTTATACTCTGCAGTAATGGAAAGATCCAACTTTGCCCTATGAAGCTCATCCATAAGTTTTGAAACCAATTCATGATCTGGTTTAGGAGTGGTCTGCATATTCTTGCCGTTCTTTAGTTGGAATATTTCAGCTTGAAGATCACAAATTTTAGTTTCATATTCTAAATGTAAACATTCAATATTAACAACGTGATTATCTGAAGCAACTTTAGGGTTGATATCCTTTTTTAAGTCAGATATTTCAGGTTGTAAGTCACAGATCTTACCCTCATATTCCAAACATAAGTTATTGACATTAACACTAGAACCACTTGTGCTAGCAAGAGAAGTTTTTAGATCTACATACTCTTTAAACAATTCTGCCACATCATCAACCATATAATTATAGGCTAAAATCAATTCAGAATGTTCTATGGTGAAGAATTTCTGTTTAAGTAATTCGAAATTTATACCTTCAACTTCTACCTCCTTAAGCTTACTAAAACCTCTTTCATTATTTTTTTAATAATCAGTTTTTGAAAAGGTTGATTAACTGCATCACAGGTTCTATATTTATCTGATCCACACTTATTTCAAGCTCTGAAATTTTTTCCTTTAGTTCTGTACAAATAAGTTCAAGCTCAACAGAACGACACTCACTAAGGTCTAGATTTCGAGTTACTTCTCTTAGTTTCTTTTTGTTAGTCGTATAAGCAGCATTTCCTTTAACATTTTTTTCAATAGCAAAATCTGTAAAACTTAGTCACTCATCTATATCACAATATCTCATTTGTTCTTGCATATTAGAAATAGTTACCTATTCTTCATTAGAAGAGATGCTTCCTGCCATGAGACACATGTGTCCCTTCTTTTCTGAACTGGTTTGTCTCTGGTCCACCTCTCCCAATAGTGCAGTCACACAAACTAGAGCTTCGTCCTCCTCACTTTCACCACTTGAGTCAGAATCACCCCAGGCAGCAAGCATGGCTCTCTTTGTCATGTTTTTCTCCATTGGTCCTCCCTTTTCAGTCTTCCATGCCGGACAATCCTTGATCATATGACCAGTTTCTCCATATTTAAAGCAACCAGTGCCGGTACTGGTCTTTTTTGTGTTGCCTTTTTTTCTAGGATTTTCCTTTATATTGAGATCTGAGACTCCTTTCAAACCTTCTTGCCATGAGACCTCTTTCATCCAGATCTTCTTCATTTTCTTCTCCCTTCAAGGCCAGCCCTCGGCTTTTGGTTGTGCCTTCCTCCTTTGTGCTTACTAACATCTCATGAGTCATTAATGACCCAATAAGTTGTTCTGCAGACAAAGTGGATAGATCCTTGGTTTCTTGGATTGCAGTTACCTTAGGCAGCCATTTACTTGTCAATCTTCTCAAAACTTTCCTAACCAAATCTTCGCTGGTGAAACTTTTTCCAAGAGATTTTAGTTCATTAATAATTGACATAAAACGAGCATACATATCTTTTATATTTTCATCTCGATTCATATCAAAAGTTTCATATCTAGACATATGCATATCAACCTTAGTTCTCCTGACTTAACTAGTGCCTTCGTAGTAGAGCACGCTAAAGTACAACTTACCTCATTATCAACAATACCTTGTTGAAGAAGTGACATAGCCTTATCGTTCTTCTCGAGTGTCTTCAGATCTGTGCTATTGTATTCACTCTCCTTCTTCTCTGTTCATTTAGTGTTGTTAGCCACGTTCTTCGGTCCATTTTTTATTATCATCCACCACTCATAGTCAGTACCAATGACAAAGTTCTGCATGCAGTTCTTCCACCAAGGATAATTTGTTCCATTAAATTTGGGCAGCCTTGATCTAGAATTCCCGTTCATCATCTCTTGAGTATTCATCTTTTCTTCCTTCTCTAAATGTTACCCTTTCAAGAAGTTAGGCTTTGATACCATTTGAAAGTGAAAGTGACGCTCAAGAGGGGGGTGAATTGAGTGTTGTAAGGTTGTTGTAAAATTTTC
This sequence comes from Suaeda aralocaspica, assembly GCA_016808085.1. NCBI lineage: Eukaryota > Viridiplantae > Streptophyta > Magnoliopsida > Caryophyllales > Amaranthaceae > Suaeda > Suaeda aralocaspica. Next base: position 56,825 of record PYUH01000245.1, on the reverse strand, counting down.
AATTGATTATAAGAACAGCTAAGAACCAGTTCTTAAGCAGCAAAAACAATAATGCAATAAAATAAACAACATCAAGATTTAATGAGGTTCAACTTCTAACAAGTCTATGTCCTCCACTCACTCACTCTTTTATTAATCAACTCAGAATAATATAACATAATAGTTCAATGTAATTTGTCATCATTCAAAACATAAGCTAACAACTCAAAACAGTGACTAACTTGAGGAATCATACATAATCATAGCTTCTTTTACCTCCTACATACAAATCAAAAAACTCAATTCACACCATAAATCCTCAAAATCAGAGCCATGTAGCTCCCGATAATCACTTGTGTTGACTTTTGACCCTACAAATGCCCAATGCGGCTATCACTTTAGCTCAAACCATGAAATACTACTCATATTCAAACATTGGAGGCTATCATCACATGTTGGGGGCTCGATGCCCAATAACCTTCCCATACGCCCAAAGCAGCTCTATCTTACACATTATTTAACATCAAACCATCATATGTCTACTTCCTTGGTCATGATTTGCATTACAGTGAGTCTAAGTGCATTCTCCTCTTTTCGTCTTTTTTTTTTTTAGGAGAAAGAGTCGGTACCCCTCCATGGAATATAAGTTTTGCATTTATCACATTGTATATAGGATCACATGGATACATCAAGATCAAAAGTTAAAGTCAAAGTCATGCATATAGGATTAACCTACACATGTAATACTAGGGCCCACCTATGTGCAAGTTAAAAATGTTGCACGACAAAAGAAGTTATCAATTTGGGGCTCTACCCAATTTATCAAGCATTGCTTCATATACTAGTGGCTTGATCAATCTCTCATGAAGTACAAGTATCAAGTAAACATGGGTGAAGTATCAATCAACCAGTCAAGCAAGCATTCACATCAACAATCCATTCAATGCTACTAGGGGAGTAGCCTAACAAACAAGACATTGGGTGAACTAGCCAACTCTCAAGCATATCCATGACAAGGGGGCTAACCCATTAATCTCCGCAAAAAGCAACCCTTACAAATACATAAACTCCACAAAAAGCCTTGCTCCAAAGCGTAGTCTAAACACATTATCAAGCCAAATGCACCTCCAAGCCAAATACAACAAATCAAACTCAAAAAATTACATCACCATCAAACTAATGTTTCCCTACGACCAAAGCATATCTAAACTAGAAACCAACTTTATTTACATCAGCGGGTGATAATCATTCTTTAACACAACTTTCATTAACACATTTCCCTATGACTGAAGCGTGTCTAAAGTGGAAAAAACAGCAAACAAGTGATCATATCACACTTCTCTTCGGCCAAAGTGCGTCTAAAGTGGAAGGAATTCACATTAATCATCTTATACATCACCAGGTGATGCACACTATCTTCGAAAGGCCCTTGGGAAATCAGTCTAGGTCAACATCATCAAAAAGCCCCTAGAAAGTTAACCTAAGTCCAAGTCAATGAAGCCTACATTGTCCGACATTTATGGCATCATCATTCACAATAGACACCGTCAGAAGGTTTTGACATCATCATGAAATAGCTTCCTATACGACCAAAGTGTCTAAAGGGAGTAAACACATCTTCATGAATTTCCCTATACAGTTAAACAGAAGACACCTGAAGGGATTAAACACATCCACATGAATTTCCTCTACGGTTAAGTTGAAGACACCTGAAGGAAATCATAAATACATCCTCATAACCTTCCCTATACGATAGGGACACCTGAAGGGAGCTTCTTAACGATCGAGGCGCATCTAAAACAAGTTAAGCATACACACTATCATACATTTCCTATATGGTTAAGGCATCAAACAATGATCATCATGCATCCCAATAATCAAGGAGCATTCAAGGGAACTTCACTTCAACGGAACGAGGCGCTTCCTAAGGAGATCACACAGGTGCAGGCGAGACTAACCTTTGTTTTGTAGGTATCGAATACTTTGACTTTCGTCTTATGAGACTAGTCGTCTTTAGTTAACTCCTAGTGTTTGTTTTGAATAATGACAAACCACATTGTACTATTACATTATATGCAAGTTTCTTTTTGCATGTGCATGTACTAAAGAAACAAGTTCAATGATGACAAGATAAAGCTCAAGAAGCCAACTCTTGAAGTTTGCATGAAGATCAAGCTCATAGAGTCTATCTCTTAGGTCTTAGATGCAATGTAAGTGGTATGAACGTTTACATATACAATTTAAAGATTGAGATTATAGAGTTGCACTAATAATGAACTACAAGGAACTTAAGTTACTTGTCATACATAATTATAAGTAAACGCGGCTGACTGGAATAGTCTTGGTACAGTGCTGAACCAGTCCCCTTGAGTTTACTTCACACATCCGTATTTTAGGAAAGTTTATTTCCACACAAAATTGTTTTTCAAAAATGACACTGATGGTTGGATTGGTATGCAAGGCAAATATCCTGAAGTATGGCAAGTATGTTATAAAATATTGTGCTGATTTTATTTTATTTTATTTGATATTTCAAATAAAATCAATGAGAATATTTTCCTAGGATTATTTCCATAATTCCAAGGAAAATATTCTCTTGCAATATTGAATAACATACTAGCCAAAGGCTTATTTAAGGAGATTGGCTAGCAGACATCCAAGACAACTTTTGTACGAACTAAAACATGAAATCACGATTTGCAAAATTGCTCTCTATGTCTCAATCTCGCATAAACCTCATAACCACATTAAGGTTTTAATTTTCTCTCTACTGTAAGCATTTAGGCTAATTGTTATTGAGAGAAGTAATTTGAGGATTCTGATAGTTCAGTTTGTTGGGGAAATTGATTTGGGATCATCTTCATTTGAACCTTCATAGTTGAGGGTTGACTCAAACTTCCATAGGTGGAAGTTTGGGAATCATATTGTGCATAGGTGCATAATTGATTGAGTGTAAACCCTCTGAGTTAATTAATAAAAGAGTGAGTGAGTGGGGGACTTAGACTTATTAGAAGTCGAACCTCTTTATATGTTGGTGTTATTTATTTTACTGCTTTAATATTTCCGCTGCTTGAGCACTAATTCTAAACTGGTCTTATAATTAATCGAAAAATTTCCAACAACTTTACAACACTCTATTCACCCCCCCCCCCCCCCNNNNTCCCCCCCCCCCCCCCCTCTTGAGTGTCACTTGCACTTTCAATTGGTATCAGAGCCTAACTTCTTGAAAAAATATCACCTAGAGAAGGAAGAAAAGATGAATAATCAAGAGATGATGAATGGAAACTCTGGATCAAGGTTGCCCAAGTTTAATTGAACAAACTATCTCTGGTGGAAGAACTGCATGCAAAACTTTGTCATAGGCACTGACTATGAGTGCTGGATGATAATAAAAAATGGTCCTAAGAAGGTGGCGAACAACGCCGATGGAACAGGGAAGAAGGAGAGTGAATACACTAGCACAGATCTTAAGACACTTGACAAGAACGAAAAGGCTATGTCACTTCTTCAACAAGGTATTGTTGACAATGAGGTAAGCCGTATTTTAGCATGTTCTACTACTCATGAAATATGGGAAACTCTGGAGTTAAGACATGAAGGCACTAGTGAAGTCAGGAGATCTAAGGTAGATATGCTCATGTTTAAATATGAAGCCTTTGATATGAATCGAGATGAAAATATAAAAGATATGTATACTCATTTTATGTGAATTATTAATGAACTAAAATCTCTTGGAAAAAGTTTCACTAGTGAAGATTTGGTCAGGAAAGTTTTGAGAAGTTTTTATAGGTAAATGGCTGCCTAAGGTAACTGCGACCCAAGAAGCGAAGGATCTAACCATTTTGACTGTAGAACAACGCATTGGGTCGTTAATGACTCATGAGATGTTGGTGAGCACAAAGGAGGAAGGAACAACCAAAAGTCAAGGGCTAGCCTTGAAGGGAGAACAAAATGAAGAAGATCTGGATGAAATAGGTCTCATGGCAAGAAGGTTTGAGAGAAGCCTCAGATCTCAATACAAGGGAAAATCCTAGAAGAAAAAAGGCAATATGAAAAAGACCAGTACAAGCACTGGTTGCTTCAAATGTGGTGAAACTGGACATGTGATCAAGGGTTGTCTAACATGGAAAACTGACAAGGGAGGACAAATGGAGAAAAAGATGACAAAGAGAGCTATGCTTGCTGCCTGGGGAGATTCTGACTCAGGTGGTGAAAGTGAGGAGGAAGAAGCCCTAGTTTGTGTGACTACATTGTTGGGAGAAGCAGACCAAAGGCAGACCAGTTCAGGAAAAAAGGGACACTTGTGTTTCATGGCTAGAAGCAGCTCTTCTGATGAAAAACAGGTTACTATTTTTGATATGCAAGAAAAAATGGGATATTGTGATAGGGATGAGTTAATTAATTTTATGGATGCTGCTTTAGAACAAAATGTTAAAGGCAATGCTGCTTATAAAGCTAACGAAAGGAAACTAAGAGAAGTAACTCAAAATCTAGATCATAATGAATGTCGTTCTGCTGAGCTTGAACTTATAAACAATTGAAAGAAAAATTTTCAGAGCTTGAAATAAGTTTGGATCAGAAGAACATAGAACTTGAGATGCTAAAACCTCAATCAGTTTTTTCAAAAGCAGATTTTTATCAAAACAATGAAAGAAGTTTTAGTAAGCTTAAGGAGGCAGAAGTTGAAGACATAAATTTCGAAGTACTTAAAAATAAATCACTTTCTCTAGAACATTCTGACTTAATTCTAGTATATAATTATATGGTTGATGATGTGGAAGAATTGTTCAAAGAGCATGTGAATCTAAAAACTTCTCTTGCTAGCACAAGTAGTTCTAGTATTGATGTCAATAACTTATGTTTGGAATATGAAGGTAAGATTTGTGATTTACAAGCTAAATATCTGAGCTAAGAAAAGATATCAACCCTAAAGTTGTTTCAGACAATTAAGGTGTTGATATTGAATTCTTACACTTAGAATATGAAGCTAAAATTTGTGATCCACAACCTAAAAAATCTGAACTAAGGAAAGGCAAGAATACTCAGACCACTTCTGAACCAGATCCTGAATTGATTTCAAAAATTAAGGATGAGCTTCATAGGGCATATTTGGATCTTGCCATTGCTGCTGAATATAATGAAGCTCAGCTTAAGAAACTTGAAATCGAGGAACAGGATTTGAGTGATTGCCTTAGACAGATGAACAGGTTACTCGATGCTCAAAAGACGCTAAACATCCTGACCTTACAATCTGATAACTCTATGAGGTTTGGATTAGGGTATTCTTGAAATAGTTCCCAATAGCCCCAAAAGTTGGGGAGAGATGAGACTTGGATTTATGAATTCAAGAGAGGTAAGTATGTTTTTGCAAAAGACATGCATGTATGCACCTACTGTGGTAAGAATGGACATGTTATTGAAACTTGCTGGACCAAGCAAAAACATAAGAAGAAAAATCAGTCTTATGTTCAAAGAACTCATAATCATCAGAGTCACACACATAATTTGTCTAATAATGGAAAACATGATAAAACAAGAAAGACAAATGTAAAACAAATCTGGGTTAGAAAGGACTACATCAAACCAGTTCCCCTTAACAAGGAACCCAAGAAAATATGGGTTCCTAAAACTAAACCTTGTTTTGTTTGTGCAGGTTAGAGTGAAAGAAAAGCCATTCTGGTATTTGGACAGTGGTTTCTCAAGACACATGTCTAGAGATAAAAGTCAATTTTTTTTCACTCGTAGCCTATGAAGGAGGAAGTGTCACCTATGGAGATAATAGTAAAGGTTTGATCAAAGGTATAGGTAAGGTTGGTACGACGCTTTCTCAAGCAATTGATAATGTATATTTTGTTGAAGGTTTGAAACATAACCTCTTGAGCATATCTCAACTATGTGATAAAGGAAACCATGTTGAATTTGAAACAAATCTATGTCACATAGTTAACACTGAAACAAGGGAACTGGTCTGTAAGGGGTTCTAACACAATAATGTTTACATAGCATTTTTGAGTCAGATTCCTAAGACTAGTGCCACTTGACTCAATGTTATGGAGGATGACCATTGGTTGTGGCACAAGAGACTTGGACATGTTAGTTTTTCCTTACTGAATAAACTACGATCTCAGGACTTAGTTACAGGTCTACCTAACATTAAGTTGAAAGCTGAACATATTTGCCATGAATGTGCAAATGTAAGTATGTCATGTCCTCTTTTCAGCCAAAGAAGTTTGTAAACACTACTAGACCATTAAAAATTGTGCACATGGATTTGTGTAAACCCATGCGTGTACAAGGTCGAAATGGTCATAGCTATGTGTTTGTGTTAGTTGATGATTACTCTTGTTATACTTGGACAGTATTTCTAAAGTTTAAAATGAAACCTTTGAAGAGCTTGAAATCTTGATAAAACAAGTCCAAAACAAGATTAATCATCAACTGGTCTCTATCCGATCTGATCATGGTTCTGAATTTGACAATGTCAGCTTCATTACTTGCTATAATGATCATGGTGTATCTCAAAATTTCTCTGCCCCCTAAACTCCACAACAAAATGGAGTGGATGAAAGGAAAAACCGCACTCTAGAAGAAATAGCAAGAACAATGCTTCTAGAGAGTGGTCTACCTCGAAACAGTACTGCTTGCTATATTTTAAATAGGGTAATGCTGAGACCTTCACTAAAAAAAATTGCCTTCTGAGCTTCTTATGGGAAGGAAACCAAACATTGCAGATTTGCGTGTTTTTGGGTGCAAATGCTTTATACACAATAATGGTAAATCTAGTTTGGACAAATTTGATCCCAGAAGTGATGAGACTGTTTTTGTTGGATACTTTTCACACAGCAAGGCATACAAAGTCTTCAACAAAAGAACCTTGTGTGTTGAAGAGAGTATCCATGTTCTATTTGATGAAAGTAATATGTTTAGTAAGCATGTGCAGGTTGATGATGATGAATTCGAAATTGGCATGCTAAACTTTACAGGAGCTAAAGAAGCAGAAGGTGCTGAACCAAATTCACTACACAACTCTCCTAGAGAGGAAGAGTCTGGCCAAGCACAAACTCAAGAAGCTCATAAAGTAAAAGGAGGAAATAGTGACTCAGAAGTTCAACCACATGAATACAATGCAGCTGAGACCACAATGGAACCAGGTTCACCTGTTCAAAATAACAATGAAACAAGGGGAACCAGTATAGAAACCAGTTCAACATTAGAAGGAACCAATGCAAAACTTGATATGAAAAAATCCTTCAAGTACATGTTTGCTCATCCCTATGATCTTATCATTAGTGATGTTAACAAAGGGATGCAAACAAGGAATTCTACTCTACAAAACATTTGTTTTCTCTATTCTTTTCTTTCAAATGCTGAACCAACTGATTGTAAGACTGCTTTAATGGATCCAGATTGGGTTTTGGTCATGCAAGATGAACTAAATCAGTTTGAGAGAAATCAAGTATGGCATCTTGAAGCTAGGAAGGAAAACATGTCTGTTATTGGAACTAAATGGGTGTTCAGAAACAAATTGGATGATGCATGTATTATAGTGAGGGACAAAGCCAGACTAGTGGTCTAAGGATTTAATCAACAGGAAGGAATTGATTATGATGAAACCTTTGCTCTAGTTGCCATGCTTGAGGCAATCAGGATTTTAATTGCTTTTGCAGCTCATATGAACTTCAAACTCTTTCAAATGGATGTTAAGACAGCTTTTCTTAATGCTTATTTGAAAGAAGAAGTATATGTAGAACAGTCCCCTGGATTTGAGGATAGTGACCTGCCAAACCATGTTTTTAAACTTAACAAAGATCTTTATGGCCTCAAACAAGCTCCTAGAGCTTCGTATGAGAGGTTTCCCAGTTTGCTTTTAGAAAATGGATATAAGAGATGTTCACTTGACAAGACACTATTCTTGAAGGAAAAGGAAACTAATCCGCTAGTGGTCCAGATATAAGTAAATGATATTTTGTTTGGAGCTACTAATCCTGATTTATGTAATGAGTTTGCAGATTTGATGAATAGTGAATTTAAAATGAGTATGATGGGAGAACTTGGATTCTTTCTAGGACTTCGAATCAAGCAAACCAAGGATGGAATTATGATTCATCTGTAGAAGTACCTCAAGGAGTTGCTGAAAAGATATGGCTTGCAAGACAATAAATCCTATGAAACACCTATTCCAACTTCTACTAAATTGAGCCTTGATGAGAAGGGAAAGGGTGTTGAGGGTAAGTTGTATAGAGGTATGATTGGCTCATTGCTCTACTTAACAACCAGTAGGCCAGATATAGTGTTTTCAGTAGGGTTGTGTGCAAGATTTCAAAGCAATCCTAAAGAATCTCACCTAAAGGCTGTTAAGAGAATTTTAAGGTGTTTATATGGTACTGATGATCTGTGTCTGTGGTATCCAAAAGGTAGCAGTATGAATCTTATAGAATTTTCTGGTTTTATTGTGGATAGGAAGTTTACTTTTGGAATGGCTCACTTCTTAGGATCCAATCTTATCTCATGGGGATCTAAGAAACAGAATTTTGTGGCCTTATCCACAGTAGAGTCTGAGTATATTGCAGCAGCTTTATGTTATGCTCAGCTCTTGTGGATAAAGTCACAACTAAAGGATTTTAGGCACTATTTCGAAAGTGTTCCCATCTTATGTGATAACACAAGTGCAATCAATATTTCGAAAAATCCTATCCAATATTCTACAATCAAGCATATTGAGATTAGGCATCATTTTCTCGGGGATAATTTTGAAAAAGGTAATGTAGAATTGGAGTTTTGCAGGTCAGAAGATCAACTAGCTGACATCTTTACAAAACCTTTGAGTAGAGAAATGTTCATCAAGCTTCGTACCTTGTTCGGTATGATTAAAATTAGACAATGAGCTCTTAAGTCTTGACTTGTCCCTTTGGCTTGTCAAATGATGTCAATATGTACATGTTTTGTTTTGTTTTGTTTTTCTCTATGCTTTTTAGGTCTCACAAAGTTCTTATGCGATGTTGAGCTGATTAATTTATTACTCAAGTGCCTTAGCATAATCTTGTAAAAGGTAAGTTGGGACTGACCAGTTCAAAACCATTCAGGAACCAGATCCATGAGGCGGTTATTTTTAGTCAGTAAGTTTATTAGCAAAATTTCAAATTTTTAAGAAAAAAAATATTGACGGTTGTATTTATGGCAACTGCCTTTTTGGTTGAACAGACAAATATCTTTCAAATATTCTGAAGATAACCGTTTTGATTTAAATTTCCTACAAATATATGATAATGATCATACTTTTGTTCTTAATTTCATTTTGTTATTTGCTTTATCTTCCCTATATTCTCTCGAATTTTTTTCTCTCACACAAAAACCTAATTCATCTAAATTCTTCTTCTCACTTTTTCTCACATTGTTTAAAGTGTTTCTTTTTGTGCTCAAATCAAAGGAAATATTCAGTCTCATCATGTCGAGAAGAAGAAGCACAAGATTGGTTGAAAAAGAAGTTAGTGAATCTCCTGAAATTGAAACAAAGAAGACAAAGAAGATGGTTGACAAGGTTATTGAGTCTGTGATAGAATATGTAATGGAAGAAGAAGATGTGAACGAAGAAGAAGAAGTGCCATTGATTAGAAAGAACCCCAAGGCTGCAACTTCAAAAGATCTTACTATAAGGCCTCCCACACCAAAATCCACCACAAAAACAACCACTATGGTGGTTACACCAAAAAAACCTGCCAAAACCACTAAATCTTCCACGCTTACATTCGCAAAATCAGCCATTGCCAAAAAGCCACCCACACCAAAATCCAAAGAATCAACTCCTATACCAATAGAAACGTCAAAATCCAAAAAACCAGAGATTGTTGAAGAATCTGAACATGAGAAGGAATCTGAACCCAAATCCAGGTCGGATGAAGAAGAAGTTGAGGAGGAAGAAGTTGAATCAGAAGAAAGGGAAATTAAACAAATGGAGGATATTGTTACTGAAGAAGTGAAGAAAAAGAAAGTCGACACTAAGAAATTGTCATCAAAAACAGTTAAGAAAGTGGAGAAGAAGGCTACTAAACCACCAACCACAAAATCTAAATCACCCACACCTAAAACCACTCCCTAACCAGTTGAAAAATCAAAGAGCAAGGAATTTACTGAGGAACAAGAGGAAGTTTAGTTAACCACTGAGAAAGAGAACACAAAGAAGATAGCAAGCAAGGGTACTCGTGTGAAAACGGTTGCTAGAAAGGGTGCAGAAGCGTCCAAGGGGAAGGCTATCATGAAGGAAGCACAACCAGATCAAACCACCAAAGGGAAAAAGAGAAAGCAATCTGAAGTTGCTATCTCTTCAAGCATGAAATATAAGAAAAGTAAGTCTATCACTCCTAAATCTCTATATAATCTGAAAGATAGACAAATTCTGGTACGATTTTCTATTGCAAAAAGTAAGGTTGGACAAAAATTCTTAATAGAGGTTAAGGAGGCCTTAGATTATCAGAAATGGTCAGTGTTGTTTACAAAAGATTTAGATGTGTTCATGCCCCTAGTTGAAAAATTTTACTCACACCTGCATACTAAAGATGATGGATCCTATTTCTCCTTTGTTAAAGAAACTCCCATAAATTTGTCTGAAAAGAAAAATTGGCTGAGATTCTCAAAGTTCCTACAAAGGGACTTGATGTTTACTCCAGAGAAAATTGGCCATATGTAAAGGGAGTCACAGTAGAACAGATCTAGACCAGACTCTTTAATGGTCCACGTGACAACAAGCATGGGTACACCATAGGCCAATTAAAGGAACCAATCATGAGGATATTCCACACTATAGCCTAAGATTGTGTGTCCTAGAGCATAAGGCCGTGTGAGTGTACGATTGATGGATAGTGTTCTCATTTACTGTCTCATTGAACATATTCCTGTCAACCTCCCTGCTATGATGTTAGGACACATGATTAGCTGTGTGGAGAAAGCTAATCATGTTCTGCCATATGGAGGATGGCTGACCTTAGTTTTTGGGCGCTGGAAGATACAAATGGTGGGAGATTATGGCACAATGTCACATCTCACAAATCAGATTATAGGTCAAAAAGGCATGACATATGCAGGAGGTGTTCTAAAAATAAAGGATGAGGGGAAAAGTGATGCTGGTCTTGCTGGGACCAGTACAGAAACATTTTAAGCAACCTACGCCTTGGTTAAGCAGCTGAGTGATCAAAATGAACTAATGAAAAATATAATAAATGGGGTCGCTACACTATGTGCTGCACTTCAGGAATCCTACAGAAGAATTGAGGTTTGTCTTGACAAAGCAGGAATACTTGGTGGAGAGGATTCTGAAGACAAGGACAATACATCAGATGCAGCAGGTGATGCTAATGATGAGGATGCTGAACTTGGATCTGAGAAGGATGAGGAAGAAGTTGAAGAAGAGAATGTTGCTAGTGCTTTAGAAGAAGAAGAAGATGATGAGACTGAACAAGACTTTGGAGCTGATTGATCTCTTTGCTTTCTTCTTATTTTATCATACTGCTGCTAACCCCCTATTTTATTGATTTCTTATTCTAGTTCCCCCCCCCCCCCCCCCTTTNCCCCCCCCTCTCTTTTAAAAACATTCTGTAATTTGGTTTGGTACTGGTTTGTAATAACTTGCAGGACAAGTAGGTTTGGCACTTTTGCAGGAACAGTTGGTAGAATCAGCACCCGTAGAATGCTGTTTGAAATAACTATTTAGCTACAACTTTATATAATTAGTAGTTTGACTACTGGTTGTGTTTAGTTTTTGTTTTCATTGCTTTTATGTTTTGACTGTTTTGGTGTTGCCAAAAGGGGGAAGAAGGTTAAATGAATATTACTAACTTGTGTGTGTTGCAGCAACTAGAAGCAAGTTTGATAAACTTGCTAGTGATGACAGACCTATAAGGTCTAGAAGGGAATGTATTCAAAGCATTTTACTTCTTATCATCCCAACGGCTTGTTTACAAGTCTGATGAACTTACTGGTGTTCTTATTGCGAATACATGTTTAAGTCTAAGAGCTCTATGTCTAATTAGTATTTGCCATGGGTACTTAGCAAACTCTTTCTTAAATTGTTGTCAGTTAGTTGTGAACTGATTTACTTGTAAATGATGTTTAATCTGCAGGAATAGTATGAGACCAGTTCATTAAATTCTGAATAATTCAAATTTCTGAAAATTTCCAAATGTTAAATGATACTATTTGCAGGGGGAACTTCATAGTTTTTCATCATCAAAAAGAGGGAATTTGAGCTCATAGCTTTTGTTTTGAATGATGACAAACCACATTGAACTATCACATTGTATGCAAGTTTCTGTTTGCATGTGCATGTACTAAAGAAACAAGTTCAATGATGACAAGATAAAGCTCAAGAAGCCAACTCTTGAAGTTTGCATGAAGATCAAGTTCATAGAGTCTATCTCTTAGGTCTTAGATGCAATGTAAGTGGTATGAACGTTTACAGATGCAATTTAAAGATTGAGATTATAGAGTTGCACTAACATTGAACTTAAAGGAACTTAAGTTACTTGTCATACATAATTATAAGTAAACGCGGCTGACTGGAATAGTCTTGGTGCAGTGCTGAACCAGTCCCCTTGAGTTTACTTCACACATCTGTAGTTTAGGAAAGTTTCTTTCCGCGCAAAATTGTTTTTCAAAAATGACACGGATGCTTGGGTTGGTATACAAGGCAAATATCCTTAAGTATGGCAAGTATGTTATAAAATATTGTGCTGATTTTATTTGATTTCAAATAAAATCAATGAGAATATTTTCCCAGGATTATTTCCATAATCCAAGGAAAATATTCTCTTGCAATATTGAATAACATACTAGCTAAAGGCTTATTTAAGGAGATTGGCCAGCAGACATCCAAGACAACTTTTGCACGAACAAATACATAAAATCACGATTTGCAAAAGTGCTCTCTAAGTCTCAATCTCGCATAAACCTCATAATCACATTAAGGTTATAATTTTCTCTCTTCTGTAAGAATTTAGGCTAATGGTTTTAGAGAGACAAAGGATTGTAATTTGAGCATTCTGATAGTTCAGTTCGTTGGGGAAGTTGATCTGGGATCATCTTCATTTGAACCATCATAGTTGAGAGTTGAGTCGAACTTCCATAGGTGGAAGTTGGGGAATCATATTGTGCGTAGGTGCATAATTGATTGAGTGTAATTCTTTTGTTATTACGAGTTGATTAATAAAAGAGTGAGTGAGTGGAGGACGTAGACTTATTAGAAGTCGAATCTCGTTAAATCTTGGTGTTATTTATTTTATTGCTTTAATATTTCCGCTGCTTTATAATTAATCGAAAAATTTACAACTTTATAACACTCAATTCACAACCCCCCCCCCCCCTCTTGAGTGTCGCTTGCACTTTCAGTCGCTACAGACTCAGTCAAAGTGGGGGCAAACTGTAAACACCTATATGTGGTCCCACCTAATGGTCGATGATTAAAGTGTACCACGTCGCTATAAGTCCAAATTAAAAATTGATTGCTTGAAAAACGTCAATTTTTGTGTCAGAAGTTAGTCCTTCACCTATTTGGTCCCCACTCCAAAATTTACACAGGGGTCCCACTGCATGATCAGTGGGTGGGGGTCTCGCTTCCGGCCGGTTAGCAAGTAGGGGTCCAGGGGTGAAACGTCCTAGTTAGGGGGTTAGGGGGGCAACGCCCCTGAACTTTTTGAAAACTAAAAAAACATTGTCAGAATAACCGATGATGACTTATGATGGTCGAAATGCACTTAAATTATTTTTCTTATATTTCATATTTCATTTTTATATTTATTTTTATACTTCATTTTCTCATTTTCATTTTCCTTTTATTTCATAATTCACTTTTTAATTTCCTTTTCGAAAATTAAAGAAATTAACCTAAGCGTATGAATAAGACCGGATTCGACGAACCTTCTACAAGGGTTTGTTCGGTTTATGGAAACTCTAAGTTATGGAAGTGAATAAACCGATTTTTATGGTAGTGAATTTCGTATTATTTCATATTATTTTGTAATATTTCGATTTATGGTAATGAATACACAAATTAAGGAAGATTTGGAGATTCACCTCATGATAAACAAGAAATCGGGCGCTCGAGCGTCGTAGCGCAGGATGTGCGCTCGCTCACTCAGCGCCTAGGCGTAGGTGGGGCACCCTGGCGCTCACCCTTGAGCGCTATGGCGCCCCTCTGGCGCTCTGGCGCTCTCTGACGTCACTTCGGGCCCTATAAATACCCCTCTTCTCTGACCTTTTCATCAACAACTCATCATCAATTTTCACATTCACGTTCACCTACACATACTCCCTCTACCTCACGACTTTCTCTCTCAAAAAGAACTCTCTTGACTTTCGTGCCTTACTTTAAAAACCGTGCTTTTCCATCACAAACCTTTTAACTTACTATAATAATTATTATTATCATCATTGATTAAGGTTCTTCAAGCTCTCGGTTCTACGAAGTTGTTGACGATTGCATGAAAGGTACTTCCAATGAGGCCAACATCATTGAAATCTCCATCTTGAGTTCGTTAAAGTGTTAGTTTTGCATGTTTATATGATTTATTTGCTTTATTAGATAATTGACATGTCTTAAAATCAAATTCATGCAATATTGACTAACTAATGATTAGGCTGTTAATTAAAATCTACTTTAAGTAGAAACATGTTTTAGGATTTACATGATGTTCATGCTAAGTGTTTAATGTTTTCAATCACCTAGAAATCATGTTTAGCTCAAAAGACCTAAAAAGCATGTTTCAACTAACCAAAGATTAAAATCAACTTAATCCTAAAGCGATCACCCATGCTTGATAAACCGGAAATTATGTGTGCATTAACTAAATACCCGCCTACCCTTATTTCTCTGTGTTTGTTGGTCCAAACCGGAAATATGAATGCTGTAATTCAATATTATGATTATGAAATTACACATGAAAACAAGTAGAGGCCGCTATACCGGGGGGGGGGGGGAACTATTGTCCTTACACTCATCCCCGAATCCAGAGATATGATACCTTCTTATCCTTGGCTGTCATTTTTACCCTTGGGCTATAACCTAATGGGATATCGTTAGGTCGCGAAAGGAGGAAGGTGACGACTTCTCTACTTGGGTTTTGAGCTTCTAGACTCACTCCCTAAGCCAAGAATACTCACACTATGCAATCGAACTAAAGACATTCAATGTCAGTAAAAAGGGCATGTGGTCCCCCAAAGCCCCGGGTCCACAATATGTGATGTCTATTCTTTTGTTAAGTTGTTCATGTTGTTGTACATAGTCTTTAGTGTTTATGTACTTAGCTTTGTTGATTGTGTGTTTTGCATGCATGGCTTTGTCTTTGACTTGGCCCTACGACAACCCATTTTGATGGCGAGTAGTAGTCTAGAATAAAGAGAAAGAAATAGATACAGGTGGGCGTGCTCATTCAGTCGAGGATTAAGTGTTGAGCGCTTGCAGTTGTTGCTTTTGTTACTTGTGTTGGACATATTGTTTATTTGGTTTTGAATTTTGATTTTGAAGTTTTAAAAGTTTGGTTGGTTTTGAAGGGTCGTTGTTTCGGTTCTGAGTTGTAATAAAGTTTTACTTGAATTTGTTTTGAAAGTTTATTTGAGTTTATACACTGTTTCGTTTTGATAATAGCCTTAGCCGTTATTAAGGAGGTGGTAATACTCAGGTTTTTCCTAGTTAAGTAGGAAGCATTTTCATTGTTTTATTTATTATTATTTATATTATGCTTCCTAGAAAAAACTAGGAGGTAGTTAGGAAATTCCAAGGTGTTACATTTATTCATTTGTATAAAATTATTTAAATCACAAGTTATTAAGCTTTATTTTATTATCACAATTGTTGTTCATAATCTGTTACATGCTTTTGGATTTTAAAATAGTATTATTATTATTGATCATTAGCGATTTTTTTTGCGGTAGTTGATCAATCTTGTACTCGATTTTTTAAAAAGGTTTAGTTACCAAATTAACAAAATATTTGTTTTCTAAAAACTTAACCGAATCTACTAAGATATTATATGGATATGTTTTCTCGTTTATATTATCAAGAATTTAAGAATCAAGTATATCTTTCCTTGTACCCTTTATTTCAAACGTTGCAAACATAATGAAATGGAGGATGTTGATATTAAAAGGCGTTGTAAAGCATGTTTACACACAAGGTGACACTCTGCTAAACTCAAAAAAGAGATAGAAATATGACTTTTATAAGAATTATCCTATGACCAACAATAGTAAGTTAATTGTTGAAGCATCTTTTTTTATGAGGAAAAAACATAAATAACACATTATAATTCAATAGAAATAGTATCGAGCCATAGTTGTTATGTGCAATTATTATTACACATCTATTAAACTCGCTACCAAAGGCATCGCGTAGGGCCAGCCCAACTGGTGTGGTTCGGAAAATTAGTTAAATGTGATTTTTTATACTATATGTTAAAAGGTGTTGTGAAGGATCTTGACACATTCTTGAACTCGAAAAAGAGATAAAAATATGAATTCTATAAAAGTTGTCCCTGTAACCTACAATAGTAAGTTCATTGTTAAACGACTCACATTATTTTTATTACAAAGAAAATACATAAATAACACATTATTTTTATGTTAAATAGAAATAGAAATAGAAATAGAAATAGAAATAGAAATAGAAATAGTATCGAACTATTACTTTTATGTTAAATCATTATTACACCTCTGTTAAACTTGCTACCCAAGGTATCGCCAAAGCCCAACAACTAGTGTGATTTGGAAAAGTAGTTATATTTGATAATTTGTTAATACGATGCCATTTGATAAAATTATTAAATAATTAGATAAAATATAGACACTAATCAAATTAAATGCAATAACATTTTACAAGAGACAATTGTTTAATTGATAAAGCAGCCAAATGAAACACTTATTCCATAACTTATGAATAATTGATTCATTATGAGTTTATGACATGGTGTTGTTTGGTTGATAATAATTTCCCTACTGTAATATCTAGTATTTTTAGGTATTTCATAAATTAAATAAATACTCATAAAGTACATTTTTCGTATTTCAAAGAAGGAAATAAAGTTTTAATATTATGAATTAATTAATTAAAGAGCCAAAATATTTATTTTGAGGTTTTATAAATTTTATAAAGTATTTTATTGCATTTTAATATTTATTGAAGGGTTTTATAAGTTTCCAAATCGAGTTTTAAAGAGCCAAAATATAATTTTGGGCCTGTAAATACCCCTTTAAAATAGAAAATTCATAATTTATTTTGACGAAAAGTGTTTTTAGGTTTTTGGAGAGAAGAGAGAGAAAAAAATACAAAACCCTAAACCTAACCCTAACCCTCGCGGGCCACTTGCACTGCCGACCAACCGGGGTTGCCGGTAGCGAGTAGTAGGAGCATGCACCGCCGGCCACCACCACCGATTACTCCCTCCTTTTCGTCATTTTGCAAGGTTTAAAAAAAAACTTCTTCCTATTTTTGTTTCAATCCTTAATTAAAATCATGTTTTATAAATTTGTTTATGCATGATTTTACTACTTATGATCTTGTTTAACATTTTATAATCATGTTTCCAAAGTTGTTGATGAAATTATATATTAGGGTTTGATAAAGTTCATGAAATTATTAGGTTTCATGATTTTAATGTTCTAAATTGTTACATTATGATCACAAGTTATTGTAGTAATGATTTATGATGAATTTATAAAGTTTAGAATGTTCTTAAAAGGTTTTAAAGTAAAAAAAAGAATTGCTTTAAAATTATTCTAAGTATGAATAATTATAGTAGTAAGGTTAAGTTTATGTTCTAAAGCATGTATAAGGGTTTTTAGTGTATAAAACTATTATATGATGATCTTATGATGTTGTTTATGATTTTTTATATTCAAAAAATAAATTTTAAGTGATTTTAAGAAGTTTTGTAAGCAATATATACATTGCTGTAATTTTAATAAAATCATGAAGATTAAAGGGTTTCAAATAGGAATTGATTGGGTAATGCATGGAATTGATAGAGGTGATATAATAGGTGTTCTAAATAACTTTTGAGTACCTTTAAGTAGTTTAATCTTGCTATAAACTTTAGCTAAGGGGGTTTTTAATTAAGTTATAAACATTGCTTTGTAGGAGACTTCAAATCGGTGAATTCTACTAGTTGTGTTTGATCACAAACATTATACAAGATACGTAAGTACAAGGAGCGGTTTCATGTGCATAGTATCATGCTTAGGAGTTGTTCATGTCCTTTCTTAAGTCATGATTGATATTAGAATTCTTGAAATAGTTATAAAATTAGCTATAGTGTTGTTTGATCTTCTTGACATGTTAATTGTTGTCAAAAGTTGTTTATACATGATAACATAAATATTCTTATGTTTAGAAGGTTTTTATCATGGCAATAATTTATTTGGTTTCAAGATTTATTTCAGTGGTATTGAGCAAGTTAATTTATTATGAAAGTTATGCGATTATGTTATATCTATGAAAACTGTTCTAGAGTTTAATTATGGAAACCATGATTTTAAAATAATCAAGGAGGGTGCATATTTGGGTTGACGCAATCGGGTTTGGGGCATTTCAATTCAGGTTAGTGTCGGTCGTTTTGTTCTATTTGTTCAATCCAATTCAGTTTAGGTTATTTTGGGAACAGGCTAAAACAGTTTGTCCTAATTCGGGAACAGTTCAATCCAAGCTCGGGCCATTTTAGTCAGACCCGTTTCAATTCAATCAAAAACGGGTCAGGAGAAGCGCCAACTTAGCGAGAGGTTGCTATCTTTTACGGGTTGTCATCGGGTTATAAGAAATTCTTGTCGGCAGTCAAAAGTTTCGCATATTTGAATGAAAGTTGAAAATTGTGCGATGATACTTTTTATCAATTTGATTAAATTTGTTCAAAATATTGTCCTATGAACTCCTAGCGTTTGTAAAGAAATGCGTCTATTATTAGTTGGAAATTTTGCTTATTTAATATATAATAATGTTTATTAAAAGTATATTAACAAAATTGTTACATATTAATCTCTTGTTGTGCTATTATGCAACTTCTATTTTAATTTGTGAATCTATGATAGATAATAACTTTATCAACTATTCGAGTAAATTATTCAAAGATGGTAAAAGACAAATGACAAATTGATATAGAATAATAGTTTACTCTCAATTCATTTCGGGTTAGGTCAGGTCAATTGTTCAAACGGGTTACTTCATATTCAATTCAGTTTAGTTTGATACGACGTTTTTTCAGGTTTTGTACAGGTCAATTTCAGTTTGAGTCTTTTTCAGTCCAGGTTCAATTCAGTTCAATTCATTGATTTATCGGTCAAAAACAAATTAGGTCACTTTCAGTTCAAGTCATTTTCAAGTTATAGGTCAATTTCAGTTCAGTTTATTTCAGTTCCGATCAAGAACAATTCAGTTAACCCACCGGGTGCTAACCCAAACTAACACCCTTACTAGTACATAAGCAACAAGCATAGGTAACGGGCATATGATACCCGTTACTTATACGCCTAAACCTCCAAGGTTACGGACAAAACATTTTAGGTTACGGGCACTATTTAGCCTGTAATTTAAATATAATCACTAGTACAAAAATTACATTTTGTTGCCCCTTATTTGCTGCGGTTTTTTGGGATTTTATAAAAACCGCAGCAAATAAGTAGCTGTTTTTGATAAGGAGTATTATTTGCTGCTGTGTACGAGTATTTGCTGCGGTTTATAACCGCAGCAAATAAGTTGTAGATTTTTTTTTTCTTTTTCTTTTTTTTTCCCGTTGGGACTTTCTTTTTCTTTTCTTATATTTTCCTTCTTTTTTTTCAGTCTATCGCACTTTCTTTTTCTTTTCTTTCTCAGTCTTTCTTCATGCTCTCAAACCTAATTACTCCCTCTCAACTCACACTCAAGCACTCACACTCAAACCAAAAATCCCTAATACTTTCTTCCTTCTTCGTCGCCCTTATCTGTCGCCGTCTCTAAGCTTCCTCGTCTCCAAGCTTCCTCGTCGCCGTCTCCAAGCTTCCTCGTTCGCCGTCTCCAAGTTGTTTTTCATTTGCGGTATTTTTTCGGCAATCTCTTTCTTCATTTTCGCTAATTTCACTTCATCATTTGATGTTTATTCGTCTTAATTTGCGGAAAATTGAGTTTGTGTTTAAATTAAATTGATTTTGAAGGTAGTTCTTTAGTATTTAGTTGATGTTTGATATTCTTTTTCGACATTTTAGGTTTTGGATGTAAAATTGTAAAATGCATGACATTATTTCTCTTATTTTTGCTGTTTAATTTACTGTTGTTTCTTTAGTTTATGTTTTTGCGGTTATTTCTCTTAGTTTGTGTTTAATTTACTGTTATTTTTGCTGGAACATATTTATGTTTTGTTAGAATTCTAGGTTTTTGATGTAGTTGTTTCTTGATTATTGGAAATTTTAGGGCTTTTTTGTTTCAATTTGTTCTATTATATAGAATATGATTGCATACAATTTAGATCAGAAATTGAGGTTAAAATTACAAGTTTCTATATTAATTTGATAATCAGGCCCGCCGCAAAGGTATATGCAATATGCATAGGTTATGCAATAGATCATCACTTGAGTGTAAATCTCAAATAAATAATCAAGTACCAAAACTAAAAAAGACTGCAAAAAGTAAGGTTAATTAATTGAGTTTACAACATTTAACCAAGCTATTGTCTCTCTGGAAGTGGACCAAAAGAGGCTTTCCTTATCACTATTACAAGTAATGATTTCACCACTTCTCATTTATTCAATGGAGTATTATTTAGAACCTCCTTCCTCTAAAGATGAGAACATTTGACTATCTATCAACCGCTAGTTGTCTTGTATTCAATTCCCTGCATCATTTTATAACTTGTTACCATTTTTATCAACATTGTGCGTAAGGCGTTTTATTCTGCTACTCGCCGTTTCATTAAACCTTTTCGCTTGAATTTCTATAGGATGAATGTTACGATCACTGCCCTACTTGTTACTAACTCAACTCTATTCATTCAGCAGACTAATATGAGATTGCCCATTGAAAGGAGTCCTGTTTATTTTTCGCAGTTCAATACTCTACATTTAGACTTTAGCTCTTAAGTTTTAATGAAACTCAGACATCCCAATAAGCCGTTCCTTTTGTGAAGTTGCAATAGATGATCTTTTCGTAGTACAATCAATTGTTCATGTTTTTGTTCATGATTTTTTATTCAATTTTTATGTTTAATTGTTGTTGTTTTTGTTCCCCAGCCGTCTCCTACCTTCCTCGTCAGTCTTCGTCTTTGTTTTTGGTCCTTCGAAAACCCAAACTGGTATTTTGAAAACCCTACTTTATTTTTGATTTTTTGTAAACAATTGTAATTCAGATAATGCTGTTTACTAAGGCTTATTTACTCTATATGCTTACAGTGTATGTTTGAATTTATTTAGTTTCAATGTTGTTTGGACCGTTTGCTTAAAGTCCTTTGTGGATTTGCTTTGTTCACTTACGTTTTAAAGTTTCAGAACTAGATTTAGGTTTAAGGTTTAAATGAATTTCGAACTAGGTGGTATCTTATTTTGGTTTTGGTCAAAACCAAGGGTACCTATAGTAACCAAAAAAATTCAAAACTTGGAAACTCAAAATCCAGCTAAGCTGGAGCTCCATTTAATACTAAGTCAAAAGTAAATCAGTATTTCAGTTTAACAGTTAGAAGAATGTACTTTTCATTCATTCAAATAAAAATTACCATTACTAATCCACACTAATACCTCACGAGTGGGTTTTGGTTCACCCTTTCTATAGTATGGAATGGGTGTCGCTATTATGACGAAAAAGATGAAAAAGTTGGAATCATTAACCAACGGTATAGGATTCCAAACCTCCCTTGTTAACATAGAGCGATGAGCCGAACAACTATAAAAAGAAACGGATTTTCACTCCATACTCTATGGTTCATATTCTCATTCCACCCCATTCCAGTTTTTGAACCAACATGCTCTTAGTCGCTACTCACACCTCGAAGGCTATTGAAAACAAAACCAACCTCCCAAACTAACAAGTGTACATGGAATCTGAAATTCCTTATGATCTCCACTACTACGTAATTTGCTTCTTCAATTATAGTAAGCAATTGCTGAACGATAACTAATTAAATGTTTTATAAATCAAGAAGCACATTTTGAAAGAATTATACACAACCATATATTAAATTTACTATGTTATTGTACTGAATACCTTCAATTGTGTGTTGTTAGTTGGACAAGGTCAAAGGATCGGTCATGGATGTACAATTGCCTGATAAGGCGAAATTTGTAGAAGGGGTGTTTGAGTTTTGTGAGCGTGCAGAGCATATTCACAAACTCAAAAAACCAGGGGGTTTTACTGTCCATGTTTCAAGTGTGCCAATGATCGTAAGTTTGAAAGTATTGCTGAGGTCAGGCTGCACCTACTTCTTCATGGTTTTCGACCTGATTATTATGTGTGGAGTTATCAAGGTGAGACAGGAGTCCATGACGGTCCTTCTTCGCGTGGTAATCATCAACATGATGATAGTAGTCATCAACATAACAAGGACTATACTCATGCAACCAATGATGATGTCTATAGGAATGATGATTACACGCGATGAAGCGGATCATAGAGTCGAAGAGATGGTGGAAGGCCTTGACAATGGACGAGCTTTGAATCCATTCAGAGGCCTCTCGAAAGCCTTTGTACCCCAGTTGTACTAAATTGACCATTCTTGTTGCTGTGATGGAATGGTTTAGTGTCAAGTCAGAAAACAATTGACTGATAGAAGTTTCACCAATGTTGCTAGAAAAGCTGAGTGGCATGTTTCTGGATGGCAATGAGCTTCCTAAGTCGACTTACTATGCTAAAAAGCTGATGTGTCCATTCGGCTTAGAGTATGAGAGAATACATGCTTGTCCAAATGATTGCATATTGTACCGAAAAGATTATAAGTTGTTGGATAAGTGTCCAAGTGCAATTTGCCACATTATGAGCGACAAGGGGCACGGGGTAAAGCGGTCCGCCGTCCAAGGTTTTGTGGTATCTTCCAATATACCAAGATTCAGCGGTTGTTTTCAATTAGTAAGGATCTAATAATATAAGGTGCCATGCGGAGGGTAGAAGGGTGAAGGGTTTGCTACAA